>BQKN01065436.1:154530-245970 GCA_022839385.1 Asparagus kiusianus
ATTAATTTATTTTGGAAATATAAGAAGTTGATTATTGTTAGGATTCTAAATTATCTTTAATTGATCATTTATTGCTATAATTATCCATAATTATCTTAATATTTGGAAAAGAACACTAATAAAGTTTAATTGTAACTTTTTATATTTTATTTTTATAATTAATTAGATTGTAACGGTAAGAAAAAAAAGAAAAACTAATATAATTTGGCAATGTCTCAAGAAAGATTAAATGATTTGGCAATTTTATCAATTGAAAAGGATTTGTTATCAAAGCTTGAATATAAAAATTTAATTAGTAACTTTGCATCTCAAAAAGCAAGAAAATTAAATCTTATATAAAATTTTTTTTTAAAAAAAACTAATATTTAATTTTTAAAAAACTATTAGGCCCTGTTTGGCAAAGAGTTAATGAAGAGGGGTTAAAGAGAAGGATTAATGTACTTAGCCCATTTGATAATCCGAAGGACTAAATTATTAACCCGTTAAATAAGTTTTATTTTAGCCCTTATGATCGGTTTTAGTGTTTGGGAATAACAATAATTTTGACTATTTTCTTTATAATTAGAAGAGTTAACTCTTATTCCATCTAAATAGGAGTATTAGTAAACCCCTCATTTTGAGGGGTTAACTCATTTTAACCCCTCTAGAGGGGTTATAGCCCTTCTATATTTTTTTGTTTGGCAAATTATGGAGGGTTAACCCACTTTAACCATTATATAGATTTGTTGTATTTGACAGGTTAAAAAAGGGTTAAGTCTCCTTAACTCCTCACTTAACCCTTTGCCAAACGGTACCTTAAGGTTCTAAATATTTTTCTCTGCCTAAAGCCTCAAAATTGCTTGAGACGGCCCTGCATGTTGGCCCGTGGAGATCAAACAAACCAAGTTGAGGCAATCCAACGCAACATTATAGTACTAGAGTTAGCCATGCCTTGTATTCTGTAGCCTTCAGTTGTAGATTGATCTCGCGATGGCAGGTTGGCTTCAGAAGTGAAGAAGTTTGTGAAACAGGACCAATTCATCCAGCACATCTCTATTGAATCGGTATAAATCGCAATCCAAGCTCACAATTCAATTCTAGACCACGATCCAAGAGATCAAGAACTTGAACGAAACCTCAGTCTCAACTTGTAGAGTTTACCTCTGGGAGAAGACTGCATTGCTGGCCTTTGGAAATATGTAGTAAAGTATTACACGCGCACGAAACCTGTTTGAGGAAGTGCCACAAAGAGAAACGCTGCTTGCGGCTATAAGGGTTTTCCCCCCCTCTGGAAAGATAAAAACTTACGCCGGGATTTTGTATCGACCAGTCCTGTGAGTCCTTATAGATACACACCAATGTAGCTCGGTAAGCTTCAATTCCGCCGTGAGCATTTCAGTCTTGCGTTACTCACTATCTGTAAGAAGAAGGCATATTGCTGAGCGGGTTATTTTGCAATTTTCTACTTTCCGTTTTAAGAGTTTGAGGCCTTTTTACATTGTGGGTACATGACCGATACCAATATATACGACTATAGACCGATATGGCTGATATCTTAGTATAAGGAGTAGAAGAAGAATAACTTTTAGCATACAGTATTATGAATACTAATGTGCATAAATAAAAGAATGAGACTAATTGTCAATAGCAACTGATATATTGATTAGTTTACCCATTCAAATGTGTGTGTCACCGGTACACTAATGTCTAAAGGTGTGTCAGTTTTTAGCTTTGATATTGGTAAGGTGGTGCAAAAACATATATCTAACTGGACCCTTGCATACCAGTATGTTGGTATACCGTATACTGGTTATCTCCTTAGCAGATACCTTTGACATTTTCCAGAGATAATTTTTTTCCCTTTGGTCATTGTCAGTACTAAAAGTATGTCGTTATCAATTCTCATGATTCTTATGAGAATAATTATATTTTTATAGAAGTAATCTCTTAATACTCTTCTTCAGAACGGTGTTGTGGCACTTGGTGTAGCTATAGGGGCTAGACTAGACCTTCCGCAACCCATCCCGTAACCACTGAACAAGGGAATCGTATAACAATGTCTTGGACACTCATCTCATTAAATGCTGAAGTTCACCTGTTAAAACAATATATCTAGACTTTCTTAGTTTTCTCCCCAGACCCTCAATACCATTCATGAAATCTTATTACAGAGGGAAGTTCCTAAATACTTCCAAGGTAGGACAGAAGATGATGGTTCATAATTCATTAGATTTTTTTTAATTGTGTTTCTTCTACCTCTTAAATTTAGTTCCTCTAACCATTACACCAAAACTCCGAAGTTATAGTGAGGATCAATGATTATAGTTTTATATTAATTCTAACATGCCCTCCATAGGTCGAGCGCCTTTTTTTATGGGTTGAAACTTGGACTCATGTAGCGGTGTAAATTTTTAGAAAATCTGCATTTAATTCGTGACCGGTGGGATTTGAACCTGGGTTGCTCTGATAGCATCTTAAATTTAGTTCCTCTAACCATTACACCAAAACTCCGAAGTTATAGTGAGGATCAAGGATTATAGTTTTATATTAATTCTAACACTACCCATGTATTTATCACATCTGAAGATTATTTATGTAGAAATTAACTTGATTTATGGTTACTTGTATGCTTGAGGTTGTGCTCTGACTAATTTATGGGTTACCTTACTTATTTGTCTCACATCGGTAATTTGTGTAAGCATGGATGAGTTTATAAGCTGAGTCACAAGAAGTAAGTATAGCAATGGCTTGTCATTTTGCCATCGGTTTGTGCCAAATGACGTGTTGCACTCAGTGGATCCCGGTGCTTACATTGCGCCACCACACTCACGTGCTCAGGGCATGACAGATGATACTGGAGAAATTATATGGTTGGAAGTGTAGAAATAAGTACTATGTGGGTTTCAAGTTGTAAAATTAGTATTTTAAAAAAATTGACATCCATTTAGGAAGTATTACTGTATTATCGCACTGAGATGAACATATTTTTACCTTTTTGTAGAAGACTCAGTTATTCTAGAAGATAACATGGTTCTTGGAGGTTTCTTTGCAATAAGATTATATTCTAGACAAGCTTGTCCTCTAAATGAAGAGCACGAAGAGTGAAGACTCAACTTCACTTAACATCGAGCTTTCAACAAATCTGAGTCAAAGAAAACATGCTTTTCAGCACAGGTTAGTCGCTTCATCAACTGCAATGATGCTTCCATGTAGCTTGTTGCTTTTTCATCTTTATGGTTGTCAAAGCATGTCTGTCCTAAGGAACTTGGTGATGCAGTACAGAAGGAATTGTTTCCACTAGCTATAACATCGGCACAAGGTGAACGCTTTGCCCTTGGTCCAATAGTTCTTGCTAGCCTGTACTGCGTTATGCAGTTGCTGAAGGAACTCTTGACTAAGAATGAGAAGTGCGACAAGTTTACTGTTATGTTTTGACCCAAATTGCTATTCGGGCCTATTGGGCTTTGTATCTTTAATATGTAGACTCTTTTGTATGAGAGAACATGAACTCTAATACAATTCACTTTGAGTTGTCCTTTTGTCGCTTGCTCTCTTCCTCTTCGCAAACTCTCTAAAAACCCTAATGTTGACATATTTATATTATGCAAGGGGTTATTTGTAAGATGTGTTTTGTATGGTTTATATAAGCTCATGTTATCTTATCAATGAGATTAGGGTTTCTCAATTTCTACTTGGTATCAGAGCCTAGCCGCCGCCCCCCCTTTTCCTCTGCCCCTCCCCCCTCTATTTTGCCGCAGCCCCCCCTCACTCCTCTGTTTTGCCGCCGTAACCCCCCTCTGTTTTGCTGCCGCCCCCCCTCTCCCTTCCCTCCTGACCGAACACCACCCCCCCTCGCGCCGTTGCCCTCCCTCTCCTCGCGTTGCTACCCCACCTGGCCGAACCCCCCTAGCTAAAAACCCCACCTGTTCGAACCCCCTCCTAGCCAAAACCCCTCTCCTAGCCGAACCCTCTCCTAGTCGACCCTCCACTGTTCGAACCCCTCAACCTCGCTGCCACCCCGCTGCCCCTGTTCGAACCCCTCGCCCGCTGACCGTGCACCCTGTCGAACCTAGAGTTTGGTATGGATTCCCTCGACATTTTAGTTCTAGAACTGATGAGAGGAAGAGTATATATCTCACGGAGATAAGATATATCACTTTCGATTCTTGTTTCCTCTGAGAAACGAGAATTTTTGTTGAGATCTTACTCTTGTTGTGCAGCAAAAGTGCTGCCGAAAATTTTACTGCGCACAACAAAGGTTTGAAAAAAAGGTGAGCAGGTGTTGGATCTGAAGCCTGATCGATGGAGGAGATCATCAGGAAGTTGAACCCCGCGGAGGTGTTAACTTTGATGAAGTTGATAAAGTTGTCAGCTGATGAGAGCGCGACAAGACCATCGAAGAAGTTGGAGCTTTCGACCATCGATCTGAAGCTTGATGGACCGAGTACTTACCTGAGCTGGTCACAACGAGTGAGATACACCCTTGTAGGGAGGAACCTGGAGGGTTACTTAACAGGAGAGAAGACAGAACCAGATAAGGACTCGGGGGGAAGAGATGAGTGGAATTCCACTCATATGTTGGTGTATATTTGGCTCCTCAACTCATTGGTCTAGTCGATTGCCGCCACAGTGGATGGTATTGAGAAGGTGAAGGACGTCTGGGAGAGGTTGAGGAGGACCTATGATGGAGTGGGGAATAACCTGAGGGTATTCCAGATTAAGGGAGAGATCGACGCCACAGTCCAGGGAGAGAAGACTGTACAGGAGTATGCCACAGAGCTGGGGCGTCTGTGGCTAGATTATGATCACTTCTCACCTCGGCCGAGCTATAAGGACCCGGTATGTAAAGAGTGGGAGGTCTTTCTACAGAAGAGGACTATGGTGTTTCTCAAGTGATTGACATCAGAGTTTGCTCAGCGAATTGCATTGCTGCTAGCTCAGCCGAAGATTCCCACTCTTGAGGAGGTTGTCTCAGCCATGATCCAGGAGGAGACTCGGATTAGGCTGTAGTCGGGGACAGGTGGACTTCCTGTGGTAAAGTCAGCACTGACAGCCTCTAGCAACACTGGATCTAGGGGAGAGACTCGGTAGTACTACAACTACAGTGAAGTGGGTCATCTAAGGCATGCTTGCACCAAGCCACCCAAGGAAGGAGATTCAGGTGGACGTGGACAATTCGGAGGTCATGGTCGTAGTCGTGGCCGTGGGGGTCGACGAGGTGGAAGAGGAGCAGGCAATCAGGCGAATCTGATGATAGCAGAGGGAGAAGAAGAAGCTGAGGTGGTCTTTACTGAGGAGGATCATGCGCTCCTAACGATACTCAGGAGGAAGCAGAACGTAAAAGGGGATGGAGACAGGAGGAGTGGGACTGAGGAGGCATCCACTTCGTTCTTCGCCAGAGGTAACACTGCTACATATGCTCATCCGATCAAAGATACTGATGACATACATGCTCTTGCTTCTATGTCTCCCGATAGATCATCAGAATGGATAGTCAACTCCCGTGCGTCTCGACATGTGACAGGTAATGCTAGTGAGTTCTCATCATATACTCACCTAACATCGCCTGATAGTATTCAAACAGCTTATGATACATTTCAGCCAGCGGTTGGTAAGGTACAGTCGATTGTATAGGTTCTGTAACTTTATCCAATGTTTTGCATGCTCCTTCCTTTCTAGTCAATCTTTTGTCCATTAGTGCTATCATCCTCTAACTAAAATATATTATTTCTTTTGATATTCCTAATGTGATCTTCCAGGAGAAGGGGACAGGGCGGAGGCTTGGGACTGGCACATGGCGTAGTGGACTGTGGTAACTGGATCGTGAAGGGCTGGATTCAGCGTTGGTATCAATGGTATTGAGAGCAGGAGTAGGATCTGAGATGAGTGCTGAGAGTGTGTTAATGCTTCATCACCAGCGTTTAGGACACTCATCCTTTAGTGTTTTAAGTAGATTATATCCATCATTATTTGAGAAAGCAAATAAACAGAAACTTATATGCGATGCATGTGAGTTTGGAAAGCTTACTAGAAGCTCTTATATTAGTTCTGGTCATAGGAGTTCTCATGCATTTGACCTGATATATTCAGATGTTTGGGGGCCTTGTTCTACAAGTTCTATGAATGGATACAAATATTTTGTAACCTTTATTGATTGTTTCTCTCGCATTACTTGGTTATATCCAATGAAAAATAAAAGTGAAGTATTTAGTTGCTTTCAAAACTTTCATAGGTATGTTAAGACTCAATACGGAGCAGTGGTGAAGGTATTGAGGTCTGATAATGGGACAGAGTATATCAACAGAGCGCTTGGGGAATACTTGTCCACTCAAGAAATACAGCACCATACGACATGCACATACACACCAGCCCAGAATGAGGTAGTGAAGAGGAAGAACAAATATCTTTTAGAGGTCGCTAGAAGCATGATGATCTCTATGAATATCCCAGAAACATTGTTGAGGCAAACAGTGTTGACCGTAGCGACGCTGATCAACAGAATTCCCTCGAGAATGCTGGATTGAAAGTCTCCGTGTGAGACGTTAAAGGGAGATAATGGTGGGCTTATTCCACTAAATGTGTTTGTCTATGTGTGCTTTGTGAAGGACAACAGACCATCTGTCGGGAAGCTTGCCCCTAGAGCGGTGAAGTGTATTTTTGTGGGATATTTTGCTACTCAGAAGGGATATATTTGCTGGAGCCCGGTGGAGAAGAGGCTGTTTGTAAGCATGGATGTACACTTTCGAGAACTCAAGCCATATTATACCCGAAAGGTAACCTCACCCGTTGGTGACTCGCCCGATACTAGAAGTATGAGGCGAGAGGGGGAGAATTGTGAGAGACAGGTGAACAATGTAGAGAATAATGTGGGGGCAGGTGAACAATGTAAAAAATAATGTGGGGCAGGTGAACAATGTAGAGAATAATGTGAAGAAATCGATTTTTGTATCGATTCTTTGGGAGGGAGAATTGGCTGAGGAGGAGCAGGAGAATGAAGAAGAAGAGGAGAAGAAGACAAGAGGCGTTAGGCCCACGGTTCAGGGGGAGCTACTAACCTATAGTAGGAAGGGAAAGCAGATTGTAGGAATAGTACCTACAGTGCCACTAGTGCTGCCAAGTCCCTTACCAACGCCTGTCCCGACTCCTGAGACACCTACACTACCACCAGATTCTTTCCAATGTGATAACATTCCTCTCCCTACTCCTCCCACACCAATATCAGTACGGAAGACTACTCGCAGTAATACGGGAAATCCTCCCGATAGATATGGATAAGATCTTACCCAGTTTGTATCATATTCTAACATTCATCTTACACATGGAGCATTCATTACATCATTGGACTCTGCTACTGTACCTAATAATTGACAGGTTGCTAAGAAGGACCCAAAGTGGAAAACGGCTATGCATGAAGAGCTGGGGGCTCTTGAGAAGAACCGTACTTGGGAGTTAGTAAAACTACCAAAAGGAAAGAGAGCAGTTGGATGCAAGTGGGGCTTCACTGTGAAGCAGAATCCATATGGACAGGTTGAGCGTTATAAGGCTCGTCTTGTGGGAAAATGGTATAGTCAGGCGTATGGAATCGACTATGATGAGACTTTTGCACCGGTGGCGAAGATGAGCACTGTTCGGACCTTGATCTCTCTGGCAGTAAATAGTAAATGGAAGCTACACCAACTAGATGTGAAGAATGCATTTCTTCATGGAGATCTGGTGGAAGAGGTATACATGGAAATACCATCAGGATTCAACACAGATCAGACAGTGGGTAAGGTCTGCAGATTGAAGAAGTCTCTATATGGCCTGAAGCAATCTCCCTGTGCTTGGTTCAACAGATTCAGACGGGCTATGATAGGTATGGGATACCGGAAGATTAACGTCGATCATACCGTGTTCTTTCGACGGAGTGAAGGTCACATCACCATGCTTGCCGTATATATGGATGATATGATTATTACAGGGGATGATGAGAAGGAGATTGCTCAACTCAAAGTGAGACTGTGTAAGGAATTCGAGGTGAAAGATCTTGGCTTGCTTCGATATTTTTTTGGAATAGAGATAGCTCGAGGAGCAGAGAGGATTGTCCTATCCCATAGAAATCATGCACTGGATCTTCTTAAAGAGACAGAGATGTTAGGGTATAAACTTGTAACTACACCGATTGACCAGAAGTTCAAGCTGGGTGCTGAAGCTGGAGAACCAGTTGATCATGACAGATACCAAAGGTTGGTGGGCAGGTTAATCTATCTGAGTCACATACGTCCCGATATCTCTTTTGCAGTGAGCGTGGTGAACCGTCACATGCATGATCCGAGAAAGGATCATATAGACGCTGTGTATCAGATTCTGAGATATTTGAAGAGTGCCCCTGGAAAAGGACTGATATTCAGAAAGAATGGACATATGAGCATTGAGGGTTACTACGACTCTGATTGAGCTGGCTGTGCTGATGATAGGAGGTCCACCTCAGGATACTGCATCTTTATAGGAGGCAACTTGGTCTCGTGAAAGAGCAAGAAGAAGTCAGTGTTAACGAGATCGACAGCTAAGGCAGAGTATAGAGCTATGACCTTAGGAGTTGCTGAGTTGCTATGGTTGAAGAGTATGCTGGTGGAGCTAAAGCTGGATCAAGGAGCTAAGATGAAGTTGTGGTGTGATAACAAGTCAAACATCAGTATCGACAACAACCCAGTGCAGCATGATAGAACCAAACACATCGAGATCGATAGGTTCTTCATCAAAGAGAAGTTAGATAGTGGACTACTGGAGCTAAGTCATGTTTCAACTAAGGATCAGGCAGCAGATTGTCTAAGGGACTTAGCTCAGTAGATATGATTAGAGGATGTGACAAGATAGGTTTAGTGGATATCTTTCGACCATCTTGAGGAGGAGTGTTGATATATTTATATTATCTAAGGGGTTATTTGTAAGATGTGTTTTGTAGGGCTTATATAAGCCCATGTTATCTTATCAATGAGATTAGGGTTTCTCAATTTCTACTCCTAACAAATTAGTATCAGAGCTACCTCCATGGTCGGTAGATTTGATCGGTGATTTCAGGGCTTTTGTTTCCACTGCTACCATTAAGGGTTTCTGTTCACTTCTCAAATCAGATCCATTCTGTGTCGCAGGTAGCGCTTCTGGACAGTGATTTCGCGTGAGCCGCGATTTCTCTTGGTGAGTGCTTTTGTGAACCGCGTGAAGACCAGACCTCAACTCTTCCTTTATTTCTCCTGGACCGCGCAAACTCCCAGCGAATTATTTCGCTTTTGACTTTGGGGTTTGTTGTAGAGCACAATTGTTTTTGGGGTGCTTGGAAAATTAGTAAAATTTGGGAGAATTGTTGAATTGGGTTTTGTGGAAAATTGAATGGATATGTCGACGAAGTATGATATTGAGAAGTATGATGGAAAGACGAGTTTTGCACTTTGGCAAGTGCGGATGACCGTCATATTGTCTAGTCTTGGAATTAAGGACCCCATATATGGTAGAGATAAGTTGGTTGAAGTCATTACCGACAAGAAGTGGCTAGATATGGATGATAAAGCTCTCTCGACTATCCAATTGTGTTTGAGCAATTCAACACTTCAAGAGGTCTTTTCGGAAAAGACCGCCAAGGAGTTATGGAAGAAATTGGAGAGTATCTACATGAAGAAGTCTCTTACCAACCGATTGCGGTTAAAGTTGCGCCTCTACACTCTTCGTATGGTAGAAGGTACATCCATTTCTAATCATATTTCGGAGTTTGCATCATTGTTATATGATTTGGACAAGTTCGGTGCTAAGGTAGAGGATGAGGACCAAGCTTTATTGTTGTTGTGCTCATTGCTGGCTTCTTATAAGGCTTTTAGAGACATGATGATCTATAGTAGAGATCAAATCACTCTTGAGGATGTGAAGAGTAATCTGCAAGCCAAGTTACATATTGATAATGAGATGACCAATTTGGAGAAAGAAGATCAAGGCGTTGGTTTGGTTGTTGATCGGGATAGGTCGAAGGATAAAACCCTGAAATATTCAAGGACTCGTTCAAAGTCAAGACACAAGACTGTAATTATTGTAAGAAGAAGAGACACATTCTAGCCGATTGTTTCAAGCTCAAGAACAAACAAAAGGCGGATAAAGGTGCTTCTTCGGAGGAGGCTAATGTGGTCGAGTGTGACATGGTTGATACTCTTTGTGTGGTAGACACCAATGTTGATGACAAGCATTGTTAGGTGATGGATACGGGTGCTTTGCAACACATGACTCCGAATAGAGATTGGTTTGAGACTTATGAGCCTACGGATGGTAAGGTTCTCATGGGGAACAACAACATGTGTAAGGTTGCCGGAATTGGTTCGGTGATAATTAAGTTCCATGATGGAAAGGTCCGAAGGTTGACGAGTGTGAGGCATATACCTGATTTGTCAAAGAATTTGATTTCTTTTGGATCTCTTGAGGAAAAGGCGTGCAAGTTCCAAAATGAATGTGGAGTCCTTAGGGTTTCTAAAGGAGCTCTCACAATCATTACGGCGAAGAGAATTGGAACTCTTTATTTCCTACAAGGTTCCACGGTCACGGGCTCGGCCGCCATTGTGCGTTCGGGTACTATCTCGAATGCGGATGCTACAAAGTTGTGGCATATGAGATTAGGGCATATGAGCGAGCGATGAATGACCATTTTGAGCAAGAGAGGCTTGTTGTGTGGCTAATGCACGAACAACTTGGAGTTTTGTGAGCATTGTGTATTTGGAAAGCATAAGAGGTTGAGCTTCTCCACGGCCATTCATTCGACCAAGGGGACATTGGACTACATCCATTCGGATCTTTAGGGACCTTCTCGTGAATCTTCCAAAGGTAATGATTCTCGTTACATGCTTACTTTCATTGATGATTTCTCAAGGAAGGTTTGGGTTTATTTATTGAAAGAGAAAAGTGATGTGTTTCGTAGCTTCAAAGAATGGAAGTCACTTTTGGAGAACCAAACGGGAAGGAAAGTCAAGAGGTTGAGAACCGATAATGGTTTGAAGTTTTGCAACCGTGAGTTTAATAATTTTTGTAAGGTGTGACGCCCCAGGGTTCACACAAGGCTGCAGTCCCAGGTGAAAATATAAAATCGTAGCTATTCTTTGTTGCTATTCTCCGGTGATATCCTCTGTGCTGAATATATTTAACCTCTGGTTTGATACTGAGTCTACGTTAAGGAATTTTCACATATTCTTTTTTATTTATAAGCTGCATAAGAATCCAATGTTCCCTGCACTATGGTGTTCTCAATGTCCTACATCTTTCTTATTCTTACAGAGCCAAGCCTCCTACTCTATATCTCTATCAACAAATGGTTGTGATAATATAATCATTAGTATTACCTCTTCCATTAGCACAATTAGTACAACGGATGGTGAAACTCCAGAAAATGCAATGAGGCGATTATCATGAGTTGAACAAGGTCACTTCCCGGATCATGGATTCACTGTTGAGGATTTATGACTTGTTCGACTAGCTGTAGGGAGCGCAGCATTTTTCGAAGATTGATCTTCATTCTAGTTATTTCCAGTTGCGAATGTGGTAAATGAACGTTTCCAAAACCGTATTTTCTGACTCGATATGGGTCTTTTGAGGTCTTATCATGTCATTTGGGCTGACCAATGCACCCGTGGTATTCATGGATTTGATGAACCGGGTTTTTTCGTCCATGTTAAGACCAGTTCGTAGTTATTTTATTAACGACATCATTATCTTTTCGAGATCAGAGACAGTGCGCGAGCAGCATCCTCTATTGGCATTACGGGGATAGCGGACAATCAAGATTAGAGGCATCAGTGATACGCTAAGTTCAGGAAATACGAGTTTTGGCTATAAGAGATTAGATTTTTAGGCCACGTCATCAGCAGGTGGGGCGTCACAGTTTTTTGTAAGGCTGAAGGGATTGTTCAGCACAAAACAATGGTCAATACTCCTCAACAAAATGGTGTTGCGGAAAGGATGAATAGGACACTACCTTAGAGGTCTAGGAGCATGCTTTCAAATGCAGGTTTGGGTAAGGAGTTTTGGGCGGAAGCCATTAACACGGCTTGCTATTTGGTGAATCGATCTCCTACCACTTCAATTGAGTTGAAGACACCCGAAGAAGTGTGGTCGGGTAAGCCGGCCGATTATTCAAATTTGAGGGTGTTTGGTTATCCCGCTTATGCACATGTGAATGAAAGAAAGTTGGAGCCTAGATCGAAGAAGTGTGTTTTTGTTGGGTATCCCGAAACTGTGAAGGGGTATAAAATGTGGTGTCCCGAATCATCCAAGTTCCTTATCTCGAGAGATGTCATTTTCAATGAGTCGGCGATGTTGAAGACAAATGAGGTTGCATCCGAGCCGATTATTAAGGAGAATGAGATGGTTGAGAAGAAGGTGGAGTTTGAGGAGCCGGTCCAAGAAGGTGGAGTTTGAGGAGCCGGTCCAAGAAGGTGATGATGTGATCTCACATAATGATGCAAATTTGGAGGAAGGCCAAGAAGAGGCACAACCATATGCATTGGCAAGGGATCGAGCTAGAAGAGAAATTTGACCACCTACAAGGTATGGATACTCCGACTTTGCTTATTGTTTGGCAATTGCAGAGGATGTGGAGTATTGTGAGCTATCTTCCTACAAGGAAGCCATTTCTTCTAACGATGCGGCTAATTGGGTTGCCGCTATGAATGAAGAGTTACAATCCTTGCAACAAAATGAGACTTGGTCTCTTGTGAAGCCTCCTAGTGGTAAGAGAATTGTGGGTTGCAAGTGGGTGTTTAAGAGGAAGGTTAATGGCTCAAATCCCACGGATTTTCGATACAAGGCAAAACTTGTGGCTAAAGGGTATAGTCAAGTCCAGGTGTGGATTTCAATGATGTGTTCTCTCCCGTAGTGAAACATACCTCCATTCGAGTTTTGCTCTCTTTTGTGGCAATGAAGGATTTAGAGTTGGAGCAAATGGATGTGAAAACCGCCTTCTTGCATGGTGATTTGGAGGAGCAAATTTACATGAGTCAACAGAAGGGTTTTGAGGTTGCGGGAAAGAAGGTCCGTGTGTATCTTTTGAAGAAGTCTCTTTATGACCTTAAGCAATCACTGCGGCAATAGTACAAGAAGTTTGCCTCATTCATTGTGAGTATTGATTTTCACCGTTCCAACTACGATAGTTGTGTTTATTTCAAGAATTTGGATGGTGGTGAGTTCATTTACTTGTTGCTCTATGTGGATGACATGTTGATTGCATCCTCAAACTTGAAAGAAGTTAGGAGGGTGAAAGAGCAACTAAGTTCGGCATTTGAGATGAAAGATTTGGGGGTCGCCAAAAGGATTCTCGGGATGGAGATCACAAGGGATAGGTCCAAAAGGAAGTTGTCTCTTTCATAAAAGAGTTTTGCCGAGAAAGTGTTACGCCGTTTTGGCATGGAGAAAGCAAAGGTTATTTCAACACCTCTTGCGGCACATTTCAAGCTTTCGGTCGCTTTAAGCCAAAATCCGATAATGAGAAGAAATATATGGAAAAGGTTCCATATTCGAGTGCGGTCAGGAGTCTCATGTACTTGATGGTGTGTACTCGACCTGACATTGCTCAAGCCGTTAGTGTGGTAAGTAGATATCTCTATTGTCCCAGGAAAGGGCATTGGGAAGCGGTGAAGTGGATCTTCCGCTATTTGAGAGGTACTATTGATGCTCGTTTGGAGTTTGGCAATGGCAAGACACTAACGGGTTTTGTGGATGCGGATTTTGCGGGTGATTTATACAAGAGGCGTTCTTTGACGGGTTATGTTTTTACCCTTGGAGATTGTGCAATTAGTTGGAAGTCTACACTTCAAGCAATCGCTGCACTCTCAAGTACCGATGCCGAATACATGGTAATTACCGAGGCTATTAAGGAGGCTATTTGGCTCAAGGCGTTTGTTGGTGAGTTGTCTTCTTTCGAGGGTCCTATTACGGTGTTTTGTGATAACCAAAGCGCGATACATTTGACCAAGGACTGTATGTATCATGAGAAGACGAAGCACATTGACATTCGGTACCATTTTATTCGAGATGTAATCTAGGAAGGCAAGGTTTCCGTGAAGAAAATTGGTACCGAGTTGAATCCGGCCGATATGCTCACAAAGCCTCTTCTAATTGCAAAGTTCAAGCTTTGTTCAAGTTTGGTGTCGGTTTGTTTCTAACTAGTTTGAGCTAGTTTTATTTCTAGCATGTTGCTAGTGTATCTTTATGTTTATCTTTGTTTAGGTTATGTTTGCTTTATGCATTTGCTTTATGTTTTTAGTTTGTTTTAGATGCAATTTGGTTCAAGCTAGAGATTGTTATGTTTTGACCCAAATTGCTATTCGGGCCCATTGGGCTTTGTATCTTTAATATGTAGACTCTTTTGTATGAGAGAAAATGAAGTCTAGTACAATTCACTTTGAGTTGTCCTTTTGTCGCTTGCTCTCTTCCTCTTCTCAAACTCTCTAAAAACCCTAACATTTACCAAAATTTCCACCTTTGTGTATTGTGCAAATGTGGATAGCGGATCATTTTCTTTCTATTTACCAAAATATTTGGGAAAGACATGCTTTGACAACCATAAAGACAGGAAAGCAACATCCTCTGCTGCTGAAGCATCATTACACTTCATGAAGCGATTAACCCATGCTGCAAAGCATGCCTTCTTCAACTTATGTTTGCAAAAGTTTGGTGTTGAGTGAGGGAGTTGAATCTTCAACTCTTCATGATCTTCATTTAAAGGAGAAACCTCTCTAGCGCATAATTCTATTGGATAGAAACCTCCAAGAATATCTTGTAGTGTAAATAAGACTTCTCCGAAAGAAATTAAATGTTCTTCTCCGCGATCCAGTATAGTAGTACTTCCCAAATGGATGTCAAATACTTTCTGATTTTGCACTCTGAATCCTCTATAGCATAAAATAAAATAAAATAAAATAAAAATACTAGCTTTCTTCCATACATCCTTATAGCTCCTCTTGTTCGCCATTCTTGTTTGGAGTCTTAACACTACATGGTTCTCGATACCTTGTTCTTTACTCAGTTCTCATTCTCAGTTTTCAATCAAATCCTCAAGTTGATTCTCTTTCAGTTTCACGGCTCGGTTCTTGGTTGGATCCTTAATTCAGTTCTCTTTTGATTTTTCAGCTTAGTTCTAGTTTGGATTTTCAACTCTGTTTCTCAGCTCAGTTCTCAGATCTCAATGATTCTTCATCGTCTATCTCTTGTGTTGGGACTTTGTTGTTACGGCTCAGATGTTTTCAATTTTTCTACTTGTTATCCAAACTCTTGGTGGTTAACTCATATGGAAAATGTTAAATATGATATATTTTCCTTTTAGGACTTTCTTCTACTATGGTTTTTTTCTTAAATATTTTCCTTATTACACGTCTCGTTTCTTACTGGACTTTCCTTTTCTTATTATATTATTTTTCTTTTATAGGTTTCTCTATAAATATTATACAATATTTATACGTATTGGGTATTACACTCTTCTCACAATGAATGAGAAATATAGCAAGTTCTTCTCTTTTTCTTTAGTTTCATCCGTTCGTAAATGTACTATGTTGCTCCCTTGATGTTTGCATTAATGAACCGGTTTTCAAGTACAGGCTTCTTTTACTTTTACTTTTACTTTTAGATTTTTTTTTTTCCTAATAAAGATTCATATCTGATTTTGGGCCTGGGGAGCTCCATAACATAGTCTCCCACTTTATCATTAAAGCAGACTTCAATGGCTGTTAATTTTAGTTATCATGAGCATTTCTTCATTTTCAGTGCTGTACCAACTTATGCAAGTTCTTTTTTGTTGGCTTTTCATTTTTCGCCTGTCGATTATGTATATGTTTCATAGCTTTTATGATTCTGAGGTAATGGATTCATATTTTGTGAATGAGCTCACCACTACCTGTGTCCTGTTCAGGGAGCAAATCTTTTGCTATGATGCATGCATCAGTTCAACCCACTGAATCCAATCTTTCATATTATATTCCTGTTAGCATGGCACCCTCATCTTCTGGAGTCCATGATATTGAACACGTGAAAAGAATCATGCTGTTTGGTGAAAAGAATCTTCAGTCTTCGCTCACCTCTACAGAATATTCATTCGACAATAACTTGTGGATGTTGAAGGATTCTAATGCGAAGAATAAGCACTTTAATTTTGAAACATTGTCTAAAAAATTTGAAAGGCTGATATCTAGCTTACGCAATGCAGAGGAATCTGATCTGGAGGTTGATGGTGTTGGGTAGCAGCCGCTTTTGTTGAAAATAGAAGCTTGGAGGCACCGATTTTTTGAGTCAAAAATGGAGACTCCGACTGTCTTTCGGTGGACGAAATGTTTGACAAAATAGAGACGTTTTTGTTGACAATTAGTGGATATGGAGCCTATAAAAACCTGCTGCACCTCTCCTCTCAGTGGATCAATCCTCCGGAAGCAATCCTTGACAGAGCTATTTGAGTGAGATCAAAACAAAAGAGATAGTGCTAAAATCTTGTATGTGTGTTGTATTTGAGAGATTGAATAGAGTGAAAGCCCCCTCTTTCCGTGGACGTAGATCAATTTGATCGAACCACGTAAATATTGTGTTTGTGATTGTCTCTCTATTCTCTGGTTTAGTGGGAAATTTACCCAACAAACTGGTATCAGAGCTTCTCGGTTCTAGGACAGCTTTCAATCCTCTACAATGGCTTCCGTAAAGTTCTCGGTGTCGATCTTTGATGGCCAGAACAATTTCGGCCTATGGAGGATAAAGATAAAGGCTTTGTTGCGACGTGAAGGCATGGTTAAAGCTATCGACGAGAAATACCCAGAAGATATGACTAGCGCCGAGATCGAAGAGATGGACGAAAAGGCTCACAGCGCCTTGCAATTGTCACTATCCGACAATGTGCTTCGTGAAGTTGCCGATGAGGAAACGGCGGCGGGGTTGTGGTCAAAGCTCGAAAGTCTCTACTTGAAGAAATCTCTTACTACGAGATTATACCTGAAGCAGCGGCTATACACATTGAAGATGAAAGAAGGTACACCCATTCAAGAACACCTTGACGAATTTAATAAAATTGTCATGGATATGAAAAACCTGGATCTAAAGCTTGATGATGAAGACCAGGCTCTCATTGTGTTATGCTCATTGCCTGACTCTTATGAAAACTTTGTTAACTCTATGTTGTATGGAAGAGAATCCATAAGTCTTGAGGATGTGAAGGCCTCTTTGAATTCTGCTGAGTTAAGAACAATGTTGAATGGGAGAGGTACCGATAGGCAGGCTGACGGTCTACTAGCCAGAGGTAGAATGAAGACCAGAGAGGGTGATAAAGGGCAATTCAGAAATCGTTCGAAGTCCAGATCAGCCCAAAATAAGAAACATGTGGAGTGTTTCTACTGTCACAAGAAAAGGCATTACAAGTCAGAATGTTATGCTCTAAAGAAGAAAGACAACCAGCGTGGTGAAACCTCAGATTCAGCTAATACGGCAAAGGCTGATACTGCCGTTGTTGCTGAAACGGTTCTTACAGTATGTCCCTTGGATGGTCGTTCCGATAGAGAATGGATCTTGGATACAGGTGTGTCTTTTCATATGTGTCCAAATAAAGGTTGGTTCACTACTTACAGATCTATAAGTGGTGGATCAGTTTTGATGGGCAACAATGCAGTTTGCAAGACAGTTGGCATTGGTACAGTTCGCATCCAGTGTCACGATGGGATAGTGAGAACTTTATCAGATGTAAGACACATCCCGGACTTAAAGAAAAATTTGATTTCTTTGAGTTCTTTGGATTCTATTGGGTGTTCTTACACTGGCGAAGGTGGAGCTCTTAGAGTTACTAAGGGTTCATTGGTTGTAATGAAAGGTAGTAAGGTGAACAGTCTTTATGTTCTCCAAGGCAGTACGGTGACAGGCTCTACATGTGTGTCTTCTGATGCTGATAGAGACACTACTCAGTTGTGGCACATGCGCTTAGGCCACATGAGTGAGAAGGGGATGACTATTTTGAGTAAACGTGGCTTACTCTGTGGTGACCATACATCATCACTGGATTTCTGTGAGCATTGTGTGTTTGGGAAGCAAACTCGGGTCAGCTTCTCGACTGGCTCGCATACAACGAAGGGCACTCTCGACTACATCCATTCAGATTTGTGGGGACCTGCTCAGGTTCCATCTAAAGGTGGTGCTCTTTATTTTCTGACATTTATTGATGATTTTTCCAGGAAAGCTTGGGTTTACTTTCTCAAGCGCAAAAGCGAGGTGTTCGAAACTTTCAAGAAGTGGAAAGTACTTGTTGAGAATCAAACTGGAAAGAAGATTAAACATCTCCGAACAGATAATGGCTTAGAGTTCTGCAGTGGTGAGTTCAATCAGTTCTGCTCAAATTCTGGGATCGTACGACATCGCACGGTCAGGCACACTCCTCAGCAAAACAGGGTGGCAGAACACATAAATAGAACGTTGATGGAGAGAGCTAGGTGTATGCTCTCAAACTCTGGCTTGGATAAAGGCTTCTGGGCTGAAGCTGTTAACACAGCTTGTTACTTGGTGAATCGGTCTCCTTCAACAGCCATTGAACACAAGACTCTAAATGAGGTATGGTCAGGTAAACCAAATGACTATTCAAATTTAAAGGTATTTGGATGTCCTGCTTACTATCATGTTAGAGAGGGAAAGCTTGAGCCTAGAGCAAAGAAATGCATATTTATTGGTTATGCTGATGGCGTTAAAGGCTATCGTTTGTGGAGTCTTGAACCTGATTCTCCTAAATTCATTATTAGTAGAGATGTTACTTTTAATGAAAGATATATGCTTGATCGTGGAAAGGTTTCTGTTGAGTCTACAGGAAATGAAGAGAAGACCATGAATAAGGTGGAGCTTCAGGTGGAGCTCGAGGGAGAGACATCACAAAAGTCGTCTATAAAATTTGCTCCTACAGTTGTAGAAGAGCAACATGATTCAGGCTCAGATGCTGATGATGCTGAGACTGAAGAACCTTATTCCATAGCCACTGGCAGAGAGAGGAGACGGATCAAACCTCCTCAAAGATATGCGCATGCTGAATTAGTGGCGTATGCTCTCATGACAGCTGAAGAGATGAGTATTCAAGAGCCATCAAACTTTACTGAAGCTGTCTCATGCGGAGAATCTTAACGTTGGGCCACAGCTATGACAGAAGAACTCGAGTCACTCTACAAGAATCAGACTTGGGATTTGGTGCAATTACCTAAGGGTAAAAGGGCAATTGGATGCAAGTGGATTTTTAAGAAGAAAGAAGGGATCCCAGGGGTTGAAGATGCTAGATTCAAAGCACGGTTGGTGGCTAAGGGTTATAGACAAAAGGAGGGAATTGACTATGATGAAGTGTTCTCTCCGGTTGTGAAGCATACCTCCATCCGTGTATTGCTTGCCATGGTTGCTCTATTTGATCTGGAGCTTGAGCAGCTTGATGTGAAGACTGCATTTTTGCACGGCGAACTTGAGGAGACTATCTATATGTCTCAGCCAGAGGGATACTTCGTAGAAGGTAAAGAAGATCAAGTTTACAGATTGAAGAAATCTTTGTACGGCCTGAAGCAATCTCCCAGACAATGGTACAAGAGGTTTGATAATTTTATGCTTAGTCATGGGTACTCAAGAAGTACTTATGATAGTTGTGTGTACTACATGCATCTAGGAGATGATTCTTTTATTTATCTTCTATTATATGTCGATGACATGCTTATTGCTGCTAAGAACATGTCGCAGATTCTTATTTTGAAGAAACAACTCAATGATGAGTTTGAGATGAAAGATCTTGGTGCAGCAAAGAAGATCTTAGGTATGGAGATCAGGAGGGACAGGAAAGCTGGAACATTATATCTCTCACAGAAGAGCTATATTGAAAAGGTACTTGAACGCTTTGGGATGAAGAAGGCCAAGCCCGTTACGACTCCTTTAGCTCCTCACTTTAGGCTCTCGGCTTCAGATTCACCTACAAGTGAGAACGAGAAGAAGGAGATGTCCCGAGTTCCATACTCTAATGTAGTGGGTAGCATTATGTATGCTATGATTTGTACTCGTCCAGACATTGCCCAGGCAGTCAGTGTAGTGAGCAGATACATGGCTGAACCAGGGAAGGCACACTGGGAGACAGTGAAGTAGATCCTTCGGTATCTCAGAGGTACCTTAGATTTGGGTTTAGTTTTTGATAGCAGTACTTTGGGAACCTCAGTTGTAGGTTTTATAGATTCTGACTATGCAGGTGATCTCGATAAAAGGAGATCTTTGACTGGTTATCTTTTTACTCTTTCTGGCTCAGCTATTAGTTGGAGATAGACTCTACAGTCGACAGTTGCCTTATCTACTACAGAGGCAGAATACATGACAGCAGCAGAAGCAGTAAAAGAGGTCATTTGGTTGAGAAATCTTGTGAGTGAGCTTGGACTACAGCAGGAGGCTAGTTCAGTTGTATTTTGCGACAATCAGAACGCAATACATCTAAGCAAAAACTCAGCACATCATGAGAGGACAAAACATATTGATGTCAGATATCATTTCATTCGTGAAGCAACTGCTGAAAGAAACATCACGATGAAGAAGATTGGTGCTGCAAACAACCCAGCTGACAAGTTGACCAAACCGATCCCGGTCTTCAAGTTCAAGTACTGCTTGAATTTGGGAGGCATTCGCAGTTGTTAGCTAGCCCCGTTTGGGGCATTGTTTGCAAGAGGGGGTCGAGCTTCACTTGTTCTATTATGAAGTGTACTCTCACGTTTAGTTTGGTTGGTGTCGGCTCAGTTTTGGGAAAACTTCACCGAGGTGGAGATTGTTGGGTAGCAGCCGCTTTTGTTAAAAATAGAAGCTTGGAGGCACCGATTTTTTGAGTCAAAAATGGAGACTCCGACTGTCTTTCGGTGGACGAAATGTTTGACAAAATGGAGACGTTTTTGTTGACAATTAGTGGATATGGAGCCTATAAAAACCTGCTGCACCTCTCCTCTCAGTGGATCAATCCTCCGGAAGCAATCCTTGACAGAGCTATTTGAGTGAGATCAAAACAAAAGAGATAGTGCTAAAATCTTGTATGTGTGTTGTATTTGAGAGATTGAATATAGTGAAAGCCCCCTCTTGCCGTGGACGTAGATCAATTTGATCGAACCACGTAAATATTGTGTTTGTGATTGTCTCTCTATTCTCTGGTTTAGTGGGAAATTTGCCCAACCGATGGCTTTAAGAAAAATGAAGCCAAACATGCATCAGTTACTAATCTCTATCTCAATGGCTTAGAGGGGCCTAAAATTGACAAACTCAAGGTATGCAATCCTTCACGGTATAACTAGAAAATTCTATGATCTTTTCAACACCTCCTTTAGAGGTGATTAATAAACCATAAGTTGCAGGGCTTTTACATAATATGTCAAATGAAGGGTTTACTTGTGAAAACTGTTATCTCATATTAAGAGAGAAGAAAAGCTAACTGGTATGCGAGATGTGCTTTTCATCTACATCTTCTTCTACCATTCTTCTCATCAGAACAAATCAGAAAGATGACTGTAGCAGTGACCATATACTTTTCTCTAGTATTATAGGATTTTCTTTGGATCAATTCAGTAGTTTGATTGTTTTGATGTTGCAGACTGGTAATATTTCTTAAGACAATAGAAGTCCTACAGAATTATGATTTCTTAATATCCTGATGAATGTTACTGGAACCAGGTGCCCATATAAGTGAACTAATCATACAAATATAAGTTTGAAAGTGGAAACCAGTCAAGCAGTCTCCAAGTAATTTGAGATTTTTTTGGCTGATATCTGAGCGACAACTAGTAAATTCTAATGTGATCTGAATATGCCAATACGCATCCTATATTTTCCATTGATTTTGTTATCAGGCATAATGATCTTAACTTCTTAGAGGAATTTGATTCTGAAACAAAATCCTTTCATATAAGACTCTTTAATGCTATTCTAGTTTTCAAGTAATGCAGTTTCTAATAATGAGAAAACTGCACCATAACGAGAAATTAGTCATTATTGTGAAATACTGACCTATTAAAAAATTTATCTGCAGAATCCAGAGGTATCAGTCCTCCCGACAGAGCAGAAGTGGCCATTTCTTCTTCGCTTTCCCATATCCTCTTTCGGTATGTGCCTTGGAGTAAGCAGTCAAGCCATTCTATGGAAAACTATGTCTGATCATGTACCCTTTTTGGCTTTACATGTATGCTTGGCGATAAACCTCATTCTTTGGTGCATCTCTCTTATATTGATAGTTACTATGTCCATCATCTGTTCGCTGAAGCTAATATTTTACTTTGAAGCTGTTCGAAGAGAGTATTACCACCCGATTAGGGTCAACTTTTTCTTTGCCCCATGGATAGCTTTCCTCTTCCTAGCTCTTGGTTTTCCCCCGGTTGTTGGTGAAAAGCTCAGTCCTGCTCTTTGGTATGTGCTTATGGCTCCAATCTTTTGTCTTGAGCTCAAGATTTATGGCCAATGGATGTCTGGTGGAAAACATAGGCTGTCGAAGGTGGCTAATCCTTCAAATCATTTATCCATCGTGGGGAATTTTGTTGGCGCTTTGCTAGGTGCACATATGGGGCTTAAAGAGGGGCCTGTTTTCTTCTTTGCTTTGGGTTGGCTCACTACATTATACTGTTTGTGACTCTGTATCAGAGACTTCCGACAAATGAAACGCTGCCCAAAGATCTTCATCCGGTATTCTTTTTGTTTGTTGCAGGACCGAGTGTTGCTTGTATCGCATGGGAAGAGATTTCTGGCGACTTTGGTTATGGGTCGAGAATAGCTTATTTTGTTGCACTATTCCTCTATGCTTCACTCGTAAGTTTTTCTCTCACTTTTTACCAAGTTTCTTTTAGTGAATAATAAATTTGCTATTTACTAATGATTTAAGATGGGATGAATAAGACGTGGTAACAATATCAAATTAATGAGAAACACATGCATCTTTTACTAATCGATGAGTTAATCTAAGAAATCATTAAATACAAAGCAGTGGATTATGTGATAGGCTAATGTAGCGGTTACTAGCAGGATCAATTACAATCTATATGCAACAGGATCTTGATACAACTGAGGATCCAAAACTTACCTGAGAAACTTGAATTGCGACTGCTGCTATCCTCTTCTTCATCATAATTTATTGATTTATTCGTTCCGTACTACTTCGTTCAAAGGATGGATTGATTATCTCTTGTGTATCATCTATTTACCCCTTTCCTCCAACAACATTAACTTTTTTCCTCTTATTGTGTTTAATTTGCTTCCTTGTGCTTCTTCTCCTGTGTATGTAGGCTGTAAGAGTTAATTTCTTCACAGGGTTCAGGTACTAAATTTTTTTTTCCTTTAAAAGAACTGTCTCTCAAATAATTTATTGTCCCTCTACTTACATATTTATGGAAAAAAGTATCTGGTTCATTAGGTTTTCGCTATCATGGTGGGCATATACTTTCCCAGTGACGGGGGCTTCAATTGCAACTTTTAGATATTCGACAAATGTCACAAATGTGTTCACTAAATCGCTTTCTTTCTGTCTCTCTGCCATCTCTGCCTTAACAGTGATGGCTCTTCTTACTGCTACTATCATCTACGCCTTTGTCCTCCACAATCTCTTTCCAAATGATATTGCCATTGCCATTACAGAGAAGAGACCTAAGTCAAATGAGAAGAACAGATACCTGAAAGCAGCTATCTCATTGGTCAGAGAGAAGAAATTTTTTTCGAAAGATATGTTACCCATCATTGATTTGTTGAATTCAGCCTATTAATAGGATTTATTATGATATGATCTAATTTATTCAAGTGGAAGATATAGTATGATCTAATCTATTCAAATCCTTTTCTTCCCTTCAGTTAATTCTTGAAAATTTGAAGTTTAAGTCTGCACCAAGAATCTTGCTTCAACTGTTCTTTAGCTCATGCACTGAAGCAACTGTTCTACTAAGTTTTTTGCTTATACTGTATCAATCTTCATTTATCGTCATTCTTTTTTTCTCTCCTTTTTTCTTTCTTCGAGGTATCGAGCACTTGGAATTTCATTGAGACAATATCAAACATTAAAAACATAAACCATATCTTAGCAAAATTACGCTTCGAATCTATCTTCAAAAGAGAAACCATTTGATGATATTGCTGCACATATTGGCAGACAAATGGAATAGAGTTGTTCAATTTACCCGAATCATGGTCCATAACCAAAAGAGAACATCACCAGAGTGATGAAGGATGAATCTCTCATGTAACATCTTAAGATATTCTCAAATAGGCAAGCTTATTCCCGAAGGCAGAATAGAATAGAGAAATACTGAAAGCCAACAAGTTAAGCAAGAACGTTTTCATTCCAATCCTACAGATCTCTGGACATAGAGAAACAGTTTGTTTAAACTAAAGATATGGGTTAAATGTTGAACCCCACATGGATGCCCCCATTTCATGATTGTGAGAAGTTTCTAAAATATATTCAAATTGTTCTGACCTCTTATGTTTCTATGTCACTATCATAAACAAATGAAAAGATTAAGAACTGTTCATAGCACCTTGAGTCTCTCTTTAATTAGCAGCCTCAGCGTAAAATATTCAATGGTTTATACCTTGGCCAATAGTGGGGTACAAAAAGGCGCTTCTTTGGGCTTCTTCCTTGGCTTTTATGAGCAGAATATGTGTCTTTTTTATTGTCTGCTGATTACGTGGCCCCATTGTTAAGACAAATGGAGAGGCAAGGAGAGTCCCTTTCTTTGTTAACTTTTACAAATTAAGGACTGCTAACAGGCTGTCATTGAGATTATATTCTGATCGCAACTAATTTGCTGTGGACATATAGGACATTAGGAATCCATAGACCCCCCCAAAAAAGAAGTTAGAATCAACCATAAATCATATGACCTTAAATATTAGAAAAAAGGGAAAAGTGATCTAGGGTTTGTGAATTAAGAGAAATTGCACAAATTTAGTGTATAATTATTATTTTTCTTGATTTACCTTGGGAACGAGTACAAAAAATTGGAACGAGTCACAATTGTTCGCTAAATAATAGATGGTTATGACCGAAGACTTAACTTCTTTACTGTTCTTTTGGCAGTGAAGAAAATATCTAAATTTAATTCAGAAACAAGTCAGAGAGAAATAATGTGTAAAAATTCAATAGTAGATATGATGCTAATCCCTTTTTATTGACATCATTTCAATCTTCTACTAAATATTTGATAACCTTTATGTATGCAACAGGTCATTGAAGTACAAATATCATAAACAAGGATCAAACTGCTGACTTGATCTTTACACTTCTTCATCCATCAAAGAACTCAAGCTTGAATTCTTGCAATGGAGAACTGCATCCTGAATACTACTCTCAGCATCGACATGAAACACCCTATTGCCTCTACCAGAATCGACGTTAACTCTTCTTGCAGATGACTTACCTGCAATCTTTCTGCATATCTTCACCAAAGAAATCCACAAGAAATTTCGAACAGCAAACCTGAACTTGTGATTCTTTAAAACTGTACTTTTCTGATTGCTTGCAACTTTGGGGATTGTATATGAGTCTATATAAGAGTTTTTGGCTTCTTCTTCTTCTTCTTCTTCTTCTTCTTGGGCTTTGATGCTCCAACGCATGGACAGGAGTTTGGGATCGAACTCGATGAAGGATTCAGCGCCGAAGGAATTAAGGCGAAGGCTGTAGGAGAAGCTGTCTGTGGAGGTGATTTGGTTGGATTCCATGGAGGTTGGAAGTTTTGTTAGTGTCAAGGAGAGGCTGACGGTGGAGATGAAGGAAGCAGAGGGATATTGCATGATGAAATATATGGAGAGTTGGTTGTTATATATGGAAGTTGATAAATGCACTTGCCTTATGTGAAAGATGCATTCCCTACAGGTTGATAAATCTTTCTTAAGAGATGCGTACTATATATGTGAATAGAAGAGGGGCCTACTCCTGTGAAAGTCCCACATAATTATCTTTTTGGATTTGAATTAATAATAGTTTGAGCATTTTTTTGATGATTATGGATCTAGGAGCGGCTCTAGAAAAACTTTCTAAAGTGAGCAGACGATAAATATATATTTGAGCTATTTGTTTGAAAATTCAAATGAACTACTAATGTAAAACATGCTAAATGCAAATTGGTAGCTAACTGGTTTAGTGGTTATAAAAAGTAATGGCTGATGCATTTATTTTTAGAACTATGGGGGCAGATTGCAATTTTAGAAATACAGGATATATCTGCAATAATAGAAATACAGTGGCTTATCTGCAATTGGGCGTTAGTATAAAGGAAATGGCTGCAACTAACCCCTTTTAATATCAATGCAATGAGGATTCAAATATTTCCTTCTTCTTTTTCTTTTTCTTTTTTTAAGTAGGAGGGAAGTACTATGGAGCGAGAGGCATTCTTGAAGAGATAAACTCATCCTTTGACATTTCCATAGAGATGGCCATGAAGAAATGATGACTCAGAAACTCCCAATGTTTTTCTCACAAACATTTATCTTGGAGTCTCCTACTAACTTATTTTCCATTAGAATAGTCTTGTAAGGAGAGGACGTATCCTGTTTCAAGAATGTTGTGCATGAGGCGAGGTTTCGTAGTCTTTATCCATGCAAAAGATTACAATATTAGGAGAGAGTTCCGTAGTAGTCGTTCGTTAAAATGATTGTAAGGAGTGAGTTTCGGAGAGAATATGAGAGTTGATTATATATGTGAGGTTGAGAGATTAAGAGACGAGAGTTGAGTGTTTCCTCTTGTAGTTCTCCCTAATACATAGTGGATTTTATCGTATTGTTGCCCTGTAGATGTAGGTCGAAGTTGGTCGACCGAACCATATAAATCTCAGTGTTCTTTCTTCTTGATTGTGGTCGTTTTCTATCTTATTAATTGTGGGTTGGCTTCCGAGTTACGGAGATCGTAGTAGGTGAAGAGACCTAAAATCACCAGTAAGTGGTATTAGAGCCATGATGATGGATCCAGAAGTGACTTTGCAAGATAGACGTCGTACAAAAGTGAAGATCGGCTGCATTATAAGAATCAAGATGAAGAAAAAGAAAAAGAAAAAAAAAGAAGGTATTAAAAGAACCCTAGAGGGGGGGGGGGGTGAATAGGGTTATTGCTAATCTTCTTAGATATTAATGCCGATTAAAATTATTTAACAAATATATCCTAACAATATTGATATTCAATTTGATATATGCAAGGATATATGAACAAGAGTAAATAAACAAGTGATAGTGCGCAAAGACAAACACAAACACAAGATATGATCACGGAGTTCGGACCTTCCGTCCTACGTCTCCGCTCCCCACTCCCGGGGAGAACTCCACTATCACAACCGGGTTTTTTACGCTCACCCGAACAAGTTTATACCTCACAATTCGGTTTTCTAGTTCACCGAAAACTTTACAACACACACAATTGCACTCACACTCTACACCCTCTAAGTGTTGGTCTCTAGCCCGTGTTTCCCTCAAGTGCTCAGAATTACGACCTACCTCTAGGCATTATAACCGATGCCACTCCTCTTGGGACAACCCCGTCTCTCACCACACACTCCTCTCGGTGTACAAGTGTGATACAACGTGTAACTCACAATAAAGCACAATATAAATAAATTGTTCTCTATAATAGGTGAGAACACAATGTAAGCTCAAACTGACAAATCACAATCCCATAACCCAATGTATGATGTACGAAATGCTACAAGCTCAAAAAGAGTGTGTGTGATAAAATGAGTATAAATAAAATCTAACTCAATTAACAAACTAACAATAAATGATAATATGAAAATAAAAATGAAATGCTATATAATAGAGTTAGGAAAAATTCTCTATAAACACAAAGAGAGGATGAAGAAGATTGAGGATGAATCCCTCAATTGTCAACGTAAGCTTCCTCCTTTGTAAACAAACACCAAACCCAAACTTGAGAAGAAACAAACTTTTAAACACTCAAAACTCTTGTTAAAAACTCTCTTAATTATAAACTAGAGCTCGGTATAAGGGGGTATATATAGGAGACCCCAAAACACAAGAAAAACCCAACAAAAGGACAAAAAACCCAAAAAACAAGAAGTTTGGAAAACTAGCCGTTATGCAGTTATAAGTCGACTTGCTACAATGATAAGTCGACTTGTAACTAGCCGTTACGGTCAAAAACACAGCTTATAAGTCGACTTCAAGTCGACTTAGAAGACAGTTCAGGTTTTTGGCAGAGTCTGAAATTTTGTGTATCTTGTTTTGTAAAATAGATTAAAAATAGTAAAACAACTCCAAACATTATGAAATTTTGAAGAAAGTTTCTAAACATGTACGTAAACATTTTCCAGAAATAATTTCTGAAATATCACTTCTCATTTGTGAGAAATAAATATTTGAACACGGATATTTTAGATTCTGAAAACTGCTAAAATACCCGATTTTGTAAAATAAAATTTACACAGTAAATCAATTCCAAAAATCATGAACTTTTGAGGGAATCTTATAAACATGTAGATGAACATGTTATAGAAAGAATTTCTTAAATATCTCTTCTCATTTGAGAGAAATAATTTATTTTGTAAACTGGTCAAAAATACATAACTGTGCAACACTTCATAAGTCGACTTATAAATGTTATAAGTCGACTTGCTATAAGTCGACTTTCCTTTCTTGATAAGTCGACTTAGCAGAGGCAAAATGCACTTTCTAGATGAGTTCATAAGTTGACTTATCATACCTGATAAGTCGACTTACGAAGATGCACATGGACTGTGCATGTCCAGAAATTGACTTTCAAAGTGCCTTAAAAAATAGCAAATAAATTTCAAAAATTATAAAACTTTGGGAAATGTTTATAAACATGTTAATGAACATATTACAAAAATAATTCTTGGAATTACATTCCCCAAAAGTGAAAACTCATCATTTTACAAAACTAGTCCAAAACATGAAAATATGAGATACTTGAATTTTGATGTTTTGACATAAACCAAGCTTTGAAACTTTGTAAAATATTTATTGTGGAAGAATCAGAAAAACCAGATTTTCTGATATAAGTCGACTCATGCACAGAGGATAAGTCGACTTATGGTAAGTCGACTTATAGTGTGCACAAGTCGACTTACGAACTGCACTGAAATTGTTGATTTTTTCTCTGCCAAGTCAACTTATGATAACTGTTAAGTCGACTTATAAAGTGTGCTCCAGTTGCTGTTTTTCTCTCTGCCAAGTCGACTTATGATGACTGTTAAGTCGACTTACGACGGGTTTTTTGCATAATCAGGTTTCCTGTTTGCACTCTGATTGGGTTTTTGTTTTGATATAAATAGGGAAATGATTTGTTAGGGTTAAGAATCAGAGATTGAGGAATCTTTTGAGCATTGTGAGAGGGAGATATTGTGAGCAAGGTGAGATCTTTGGTTGAGGGTTATTTTGAGGGAATTTGTGTGATTGTAATCCTTTGTACTCTCCTTGAATTAGTGAAATCTCCCCATCCTCTCCCCGTGGACATAGGCAACTTGCCGAACCACGTATATCTCTGTGTTTGGTTTGATATGTCGTATTTGGCTTGGTTTGTGCAAGTGTTTGGTTCTCTTCTACTCGTGATCACAGATTCGTTGTGTGTTCGTGCAACGCTTCCGCATAGGCGCACGACAAGTGGTATCAGAGCTCAGATTTCAGATCTGGGGTTTTGGATTAGGTGGAGGAAGATTCAGTTGGAAGCCTGGTTCTTGGAGTTCTAGGCTTTGGTGGAGTTAGGGTTTGAAGTTGCCGTTGAAGATCTCGCTTTCCTCGTGTGGTTAGAAGTTCTATTTGGAATTCAATCTAGGGTTCAGTTGGGTAATTTCTTATTCTTTTCAAAGTTTGGATCTTTCTCTACAATTTGGAATTTGTGATTATGGGTGAAGAAGTTGGTGAAAGCAGCAAGATGACAAGCACAGTTCAAGTGGGTTTTCAGAACACTAAGATTAGTGTAGTGAAATATGACGGCAAGATTAATTTTGGTTTGTGGATGAGCGATGTACAGGATGCGCTCAATGCTCAAAATCTGGAGGAGACCATCATGGTCGATGTGAGGCCACCTAAATATGAAGAGGCGATATGGGATAAGATGAATCGAAATGCTTGCGGGGTGATCAGGTCCTGTTTGGAACAGGAGCTGAAATACGATGTGATTGGTGTGACGTCTGTGATGAAGATGTGGGAAATTCTGAACAACAAGTATCTCACGAAGAGTGTTGAGAACAGGTTGCATTTGCTGCGAAGGTTATTCAGATTCCAGATGTCCCGAGGCACCTCGCTTGCGGCTCATGTGAACAACTATACTAAGTTGTTGTCGGACTTAGCAAACGTGGATGAGAAGATCACAGATGAGTACAAGGCTATTATTCTTTTGGGCTCCTTACCGGATGAGGAGTATGATACCTTCGTGCTTACGTTGCTGAACGGGAGATCTTCTATCACTTATAGTGAAGTGACTAACGCATTGACGAACTACGATTTGAGGAGGAAGGATAAGGAGACTTCCCGCGTTAGTACTTTATGAGAGGCCTTGTCGACGAGAGGTAGAAGCTCATATCAGAAAGGTGGAAATAGAGGGAGGTCAAAGTCAAGAGGTCGTCACCAGCTTGGAAAGAACCAATGTGCATTCTACAAGGAGCAGGGACATTAGAAGAGAGATTGCCCGAAAGTCAAAGAAAAGGAGAATAGCAAGAATAAGGGCCCAAAGGCAAATGAGGTGAATGTTGCTAGCGGCAATGATTCCGATGATTCGAGCTTTTCTCTTTTGATTACTCCGAAGGTGAACCATTTGGATGCATCAGAGTGGATGCTTGATTCTGGCGCTACTTATCATGTGACTCCTAGGCAAGATTGGTTCTCATCATTTGAGAGACTCGATGGGGGTGTTGTGGTCATGGGAAATGATCAATCCTGTGGCGTTCGTGGGATAGGTACTGTAAGGATTCGGATGCACGATGGAGTAGTCCGTGAGTTGAAGGAGGTGAGATTCGTTCCTCAACTTAAGAAGAATCTTATCTCAGTTGGGGCTTTGGAGGCGAAGGGATTCAGGGTGACCTTTGAGGATGCTGTAGCGAAGGTTACTAAGGGATTTTTGGTGGTGATGAAGGGAGTCCGCAGTCATAACCTATACTATCTGAAGGGGAGCACCGAGATTGGCTAGGTTGCTTTGGCGATTTCAGAGGCGGACATGAGCAGACTTTGGCATTACAGGCTAGGGGAAACATGTGAAAAGTCACTGCAGGCATTGTGCAAGCAGGGGCTTTTGAAGGGAGCCAAGAGTGGTAAAGTGGAATTCTGTGAGCACTGTGTACTTGGCAAGAAGACAAAGGTGAAGTTCGGGATGGCCATTCATAGGACGAGGGGCATCTTGGACTACGTGCACACAGATGTTTGGGGTCCCACCAAGATGGCATCACTTGGTGGTCGACGTTGGTTCGTTACGTTCGTTGATGACTATTCTAGGCGATGTTGGGTGTACACCATGAAGCATAAGAGTGAAGTCCTAGATTTGTTTGTGGAGTGGAAGAAGAGGTTGGAACTGCAGACTGGGAGAAAGATCAAGACGTTGCGATCCGACAACTGCAGCGAGTATACTTCAGACCCCTTTCAGCAGCTATGTCGAGACGATGGCATAGAGAGGCACTTCACAGTTAGTCATACACCGCAGCAGAATGGGGTGGCAGAGAGGTTAAATCGGTTTTTGCTGGAGAAGATTCGATGTTTATTGGCGCATAGTGGTTTGGAGAAGATCTTTTGGGCTGAGGCACTTTCTTATGCGAGCCACCTTATTAATAGGCTGCCTTCATCTGCGATTGAGGGGAAGACCCCTATGGAGATGTGGTCGGGAGAGACAGCACATGACTATGACCAGCTCAAGGTATTTGGTTGCCCTGCATATTATCATGTTAGAACTGATAAGTTGGAACCTCGAGCTAGGAAGGCCATATTTGTAGGATTCAAGCGTGGTGTCAAGGGATACAAGCTTTGGGATCCAGTTGATAAGAAGATTGTGCTGAGTAGGGACGTCACATTCGATGAGGCTTCTATCTTGAAGCTTCCCAGCTCTCATCAGGTGGAGAGCGACCCGACAGAGGAGATTTCGCAGGTGGTGGAGATTGATGCAGCTCCAAAGAGTCCAGATAGTGCAGCATCCATTAGAGTGCTGACTGAGGTGACGTCAGGCGAGCATGACGGTGATGCGGAGGATACGGGTACTCATGAGTAGGATCAGGGACCGACGGCTCAGGTTCAGGATTCTATTGCGGTTCAGAGACAGAGGAGAGACATACGGGTGCCAGCACAGTATGCCGACACAGTTGCATATGCACTTCCGGTGGAGAGTATCGATGAGATGGTGCCTACTACATTCAGAGAGGCCGAGCAGAGTTCGAAGGCTGATTCGTGGCAGGTGGCTATGCAGGAGGAGATGGAGTCTCTTCACAAGAACGATACATGGGAGCTTGTTGAGCTTCCAAAGGGGCGGAAGGCGATTGGGTGCAAGTGGGTGTACACGAAGAAGGAGGGCATTGAGGGCACTCCAGTGAGATTCAATGCTAGGTTGGTTGCGAAGGGCTATGCACAGGAGGAAGGTATTGATTACAATGAGGTTTTCTCTCCGGTGGTGAAGCATTCGTCGATTCGGATTTTGCTAGCTTTGGTGGCACAGTATGGTTTAGAGTTAGATCAGCTAGATGTGAAGACAGCATTTCTTCATGGTGATCTTGATGAAAAAATATATATAACTCAGCCATTGGGATTCCGAGCTGCAGGGAAAGATAAGTTGGTTTGCAGACTAAAGAAATCGCTATACGGTTTGAAGCAGTCTCCTCGACAGTGGTATAGGAGATTCGATGGTTTTATGCTTGGTCATTCGTACACTCGGAGCCAGTTTGATCCTTGTGTGTATTTTCGCAAGTTGAGAGGATGTGCGTACATTTATTTGTTTCTTTATGTCGATGACATGTTGGTTGCTTCTAGTTCTAGGTCAGCTATAGATGATTTGAAAGTTCAGCTTTCGAATGAGTTTGAGATGAAGGACTTGGGTGAGGCGAAGCGCATTTTAGGGATGGAGATCGGCAAAGACAAGAAGAAGGGTAGGATTTGTTTGACACAGGTGGCTTATTTGAAGAAGGTTCTACAGCGATTCCATGTTAGCATGGATACGAAGCCAGTTGGTGTACCGTTAGGAGCCCATTTGAAGCTTTCAGCTGGCCTTTCACCGAAGTCAGTTGAAGACCGTGAGTTGATGTCGAAGACTCAATATGCGAGCGCAGTTGGGAGCTTGATGTACGCGATGGTATGTACGAGGCCGGATTTGTCACAGGCAGTGAGCATGGTGTCGAGATACATGCACGATCCAGGAGTGGGTCATTGGGATGCCGTGAGATGGATTTTGAGGTACATTCTAGGTACGCTCAATGTTGGTGTGGTTTATGAGCAGGACACTACATGTGGGCAGCTATGCATTGGCTATGTTGATTCGGATTATGCCCGGGATTTGGATAAGCGCCGGTCTACTACGGGGTATGTGTTCACTTTGACCCGTGCGCTGGTGTGTTGGAGATGCACCTTACAGTCGACGGTGGCTTTGTCTACGATGGAGGCAGAGTATATGGCAGTTACAGAGACTGTGAAGGAGGCTATTTGGCTTCGAAGACTTTTGGAAGAACTTGGTATATCGTAGCGATCCGTCACTATTCATTGTGATAGCATGAGTGCTATATATTTGGCGAAGAATCAGGTTTTTCATGCGAGGACGAAGCACATTGACGTTCGTTATCACTTCGTTCGGGATGTTCTTGAAGATGGCGATGTGGAGATTGTGAAGGTCCACACGAAGGATAATCCGACGGATATGCTCACTAAGGTGGTTCCGAGCAACAAGTTTGTTCATTGCAGAAACTTGTTGAATATTTGTGATTGTTGAGGCCGTTGGCGGCCATTTGGATGAACTACGGGCGGCTTGATCCCTTAGGAGAGGGGGTACATAGGCAACCATGGTGGTGCAGCCGTATTTGGAGAGACGACACATTGATGCTCTTGGTTTGGTGTCGGCTCAGTTTTGGCAAAATTCGCCGAGGTGGAGAATTGTGGAAGAATCAGAAAAACCAGATTTTCTGATATAAGTCGACTCATGCACAGAGGGTAAGTCGACTTATGGTAAGTCGACTTATCAGTGTGCACAAGTCGACTTACGAATTGCGCTGGAATTGTTGATTTTTTCTCTGCCAAGTCGACTTATGATAACTGTTAAGTCGACTTATAAAGTGTGCTCCAGTTGCAGTTTTTCTCTCTGCCAAGTCGACTTATGATGACTGTTAAGTCGACTTACGACGGGTTTTTTGCATAATCATGTTTCCTGTTTGCACTCTGATTGGTTTTTTGTTTTGATATAAATAGGGAAACGATTTGTTAGGGTTAAGAATCAGAGATTGAGGAATCTTTTGAGCATTGTGAGAGGGAGATATTGTGAGCAAGGTGAGATCTTTGGTTGAGGGTTATTTTGAGGGAATTTGTGTGATTGTAATCCTTTGTACTCTCCTTGAATTAGTGAAATCTCCCCATCCTCTCCCCGTGGACGTAGGCAACTTGCCGAACCACGTATATCTCTGTGTTTGGTTTGATCTGTCGTATTTGGCTTGGTTTGTGCAAGTGTTTGGTTCTCTTCTACTCGTGATCACAGGTTCGTTGTGTGTTCGTGCAATGCTTCCGCATAGGCGCGCGACATTTATATGGACATAATAAAAGATGTTTATGATGTATATATAATCCAAAATATATTAAAAACATATTTTGCATAAAAACACCTATATTTTGGAAAATCACAAATATATATGTGTGTGTGTGTATGTTTGAGCTTATAGAATTAACACACATTATATAATCCCTAAACTAATTTATCCAAGCTATGAGATCTTCAATATGCTTGACTTGGTTGTGGATGAAGCTTGATCTTAAATATGACTTGAATGCATAGCTTCACTCCGATATTCCGTCAACCTCCATTTGATGTGATCGTGTAGGCTCAATCCATCCAACATCTAACTACATTGTTTGTCTAGAATACCTAATAGGAAACATAAAAACTAAACAAACAATATTAGGAATTGTTTGTAATCATCAAAACAAGATTAGAAGATGTGGGCTCATAACATGAGACCTAACAGGTGTTGTAGCGATGGGAACACTATAGCGATGAGAACACTATTCACGTGGGTGAGGGTTTGCTTAAAAATTATTAAATCAAATCTGACGGTACAGATTAATTTGTCTTCTGATCGAGGGTTTGGAGGCGGAATTTGACGATCCGGGAGTTAATTCCTAGGTTTTGGAGTGCTCTGAACGCGATGGGAGAGTTTGATTTTTTAGATTTTGCTCAGATTGGTTAGAAAGTGCTCATAAGTTCTGATGGTGGTAACGAGACAGATTTGGTGGCAGATAAGTCAAACTAGTATGCGACGGATAAGACTAGTATAGAGAATTAGACGTGATTCTAGCAGTAGAGTTGTTAGCATATACTTTTTTAGAGTCATCGTAATGCCCCTGGAGGTACATGAAAATTAGGCATGACCCGTCCATAAAATGAGGGTCGACCTGCTCAATTTTTTATGTATACTCCAATATATATGTACAATAATAATGAAGAGCAAAATAAAGCAGCGAAAATATGTACAACACTCAGAATCCTAAGGTTGATAGCAGGGTCCACCCATATCTCCTCAATGATGAGCAATGGACAAGATCCTCTTCTAAGTAAAAATCCAAGAGCAAGGGGAAATCTTATTGCCCCGCCTCGGCAATTCCGAAGAAAGACGACGAAGATATCCCAACTTCGCCACTTTCTGAAGACAAACACGAAGCCTTCATGACCAATGAAGAATCGGTCTTCTCCACCAGAAGTGGAAACGAATATTAGTATAATTACCCAGAAGCTTCATATCACTTGGCTAGACTGGGGGTGGTCACAACACCTCCTAAATCTTCAGAGGATTCTTAGCAACAACCAACTACTAGATAGAAGGAAGTTACGGCCAAGCAAAAGGAAAAGGAACACTAACACAATGAGGTTCAAAACCCAAAGTAGTCTTGTTTCAGTCGACCGATTAGAAGAGATAAACCAGAAAGTTCGAATGTGTCATACCTCTTCGATGTTATGACTCAACTAGCTAACATCCCAACGAGGATAACTCTGTACGAGTTATTGCATCTTTCCAAAGACACCAGGGAGGCTTTACAAGAAGCTTTGGCTGATTCTAATGTATTCCTCATTCAGATCAAGCAAGCCCCTGAAGAGCCAGAGCCACCAGTTCAACACTGCAACCTTGCAGCGAAATAGTTCCCTTACATCACCTTCATCGGGGATGACATGCAAGTACGAAACTCGAAATATGATAGGCATTTGTACTTCACCGAATACATCGGCTCAAGCATTGTCAACCGGATCCAAGTCGATCTAGGTTCCACAGTCAGTATCATGCCACTCCGATTGATGTATCATCTTGGAATTCCCGCCAGCAAGTTGGCATCCATAGGCACTGTTATATATGAATTCAACACCAGTGGGTCCAGGCCACTAGATAAAATCCCAGTGAAGTACCAGCTTGGAGATTTGAGGTCAGAGGTCATGAGTTATATGATTGATGCTGAGACCTCCTATAACTTACTATTGGGTCGATTTTGGATCCATGGTAATATTACGATACCTTCCACCCTCCATCAGTATCTAAAGTATGTGGACACGAATAATAAGGTCAAGACGGTGGTCGTAGATAAGCAACTATTTAAGGGGTTGGAAAATTATTTTACCAACTCCCTTCTATACGGTGTTGAATCCGATACTAAACCATCGGTCTAAGGCATGGATAGCGGTGAGGAAGATGATACCGAAGCTGGGCTTGATTACGACAAAGGTCTTGTATTACATGACATTGAACCCTTTGTAATCGATCTTGATGGTGGTGAATCATCATATGGATGTTGTAACTGGTAACTTGCTGATCATGCAATAAATGATGATTTAGAGTACCCGCTGTGTCTTGATAATGTAATGCGGGGGCTATATAATAACCCTGACATATACATGCTACTTCGATCATCTTGCATGACAAAGAAGTGTGTTCAAGACTCGTTCAGAACAATTCTTGTCCTTCCTACCAAGGTAGGGGGTGGAAAGGAGATAGTCTTCGGTAAAGGAGAGTTGTGTCCACCATCAAATCCCTTTGTGAAGAATGACAGTGATGATGAGAGACCTGGTCACCATTTATTCAGATATAGTTCACAGTCGCATAACTACATGAGGAAATGGGGATACAACTTCGCGCTCGAAGAAGGTCTTTGTTTTAGTTGAGGTCCTTGAGTCCCTCCCTGGCCTACCTATGTGCCAAAAGGAAAGTCCGACAACTATTACAGATATAGAAGAGGTCTAGGATACGTCTATTCATCTGATGACGAATGTTGTTGGTAGGTCAATGATCAATCATCCAACCCAAACAGAGATGGACACTCATCGGATTCTTCGGATTGAGACTCTGATGTTAGCCTCGGAGAAATATTCAAAGACCTAATGTCAAATATGGCTATGGTTGATCCTGTAATGATGGAGGGAGATGATTAATTGCCAACTTGGGAAGATCCTTGGATCCACCACTTGAACATCCAATACGGTGACAGATTCGAGCAAAGAATACCCCCTATCGAGGACAAAGTAGTCCAAGTCAATATGGGCGATGAAGTAAATCCTAAGTATATATTCATCACTGATAGTCTTTGACCAGAAGAGAAGAAAGAGTTGATCGTTCTCATCAGGGAGTACATCAACGTCTTTGCATGGAATTATGAAGACATGCCAGGGCTAGATCCAAATGTGACGATGCACCCAACATCAAACCGGGTGTTAAACTTGTCAAGCAACAGCAAAGACAGTTTCGTCCATAGATTATGGAGATGATTGAAGCTGAAGTTAAAAAGTTGATTGGCTAAGGCTTCATTAGGGAGGAACAATATCCCGATTGGTTAGCAAATATTATCCTGGTCCTTAAAAAGAATGGGAAAAATCAGAATCTGCATCGACTTCAGAGATCTGAACACCGCCTGCCCAAAAGACGGCTTCCCTCTTCCTATCACAGATGTCATCTTCGACAACACATGCAGATTTTAGAGAATGTTATTTATGGATAGATTTTTGGATTATAATCAAATCAAGATGTACCCGGACGACGAAAAGCACACTTCATTCAGGACATCACTCGGTATCTTCTGTTTCACAGTCATGCCCTTCGGCTTGAAGAACGCTAGTGCTACATACTAACGAGCCATGTCAAAGATTTTCTAGGAACACATCTAGAAGACCGTCGAATGTTATGTCGATGACTTGGTCGTGAAAAGTCATAGCAAGGGCGACCACATTAAAGACTTGAGGATAATGTTCGACCTCATTAAGAGTCATCAATTGAAGATGAACCCTACCAAGTCTTTCCTAAGGATGTCCAGTGGCAAGTTCCTTGGTTTTGTCGTCACCACAAAGGGTATCCATATTAATCCTGATAAAGTGAAAGCAATCCATGACCTGCAACCCTCGAGAAATCTCAAAGAACTCAGAGGATTACAAGGGTGTTTGGCTTACATCCGTCAATTCATCTCGAATCTCTCCGGAAAGTGCCAACCATTTTCCAAGCTCATAAAGAAGGGCGTATCTTTTATCTGGAATGATGCCTGCCAGAAGACATTCGAAGATATCAAAGTATATCTGGAGAATACCCCTGTCCTCATTGCACCGAAGTCAGGGAAACCATTCCTGATTTATGTTAAGGCAACAAATCACTCATTAATAGCTCTGCTTGTGCAAGACGATGACAATGATCATGATCATGCAGTATATTACCTGAGTCGGATTTTAGTAGGTACTGAATCTTGATATCTGATAAACGAGAAAGAGTGTCTCGCCCTGATATTCACAATTCAAAAAATGCGGCACTACCTGATTGGATAGACGATAAACATCATTTCAAATGTCAACTCAATTCAAGTTTTCATAACACAGCCAGCTTTCATAAATTGATGGTTAGCGAGATGGGCCTTACTCTTGTCCCAGTACGACCTTCACTTTAAACAACAAAAGTCGGTCAAAGGACAAACAATTTGTGATCTTCTAGCGGTTAATCCTATGAAGGATACAGCCAAATTATACGAAGATTTGCCGGATAAAACCTACAAAGTCAACACTACCTCTCATTAGCAGGTGTGACAATTGTACTTCGACGATACTTTGCGAGCAACTGAAGTAGCAAGCACTCCTGGATGTCCCAAGATTTATGCAGGAGTCGGAGTTGTCCTAGTTTCCCGGAGAAACATGTTATACCACGAGCCTATTCCTTGACCGGGTCGTGCTCTAACAACGTGGCTGAATACAACACATTGTTCATTAGACTCAGTTTTGCCAAAGAGCTGGGGATCGAGTATCTCGAAGATTTTGGTGATTCTTAACTGATAGTCAACCAAGTTCGAGGAGAGTATGAGGTTAGGAATCAAGACCTGATCCCATACTACTAAGCAGCTATTGAGATGGCAGACTCCTACATCTTACGCCTTCAAAATACTTACGCAGATGCACTGGCGGTACTAGCAGTATCTTTGGCATAACCTCCTAAGACGGACAGTTGGTCACCATGAGGACTCACCAACTTTTCATACCGGACTGTGCCTTGAACATCAAAGAGGCACATGCAGCTAGAATCGAACTCAAACCTCAAGACTGGCATTTTCTCATCATTGATTATGTCTTGCATGATATATTACTAGAAGACATAAAAGAAAGAGACTCGATTCAGCGAAGAGCGCTGAGATTCTTCTATAACACAACGACTCTGACGCTCTATCGACGTGTGTGTGATGGCTTGCTACTCCGATGTCTTTCGACCAAAGAAGCAGAAGAGGCTTTCAAAGGAGCACATGATGGAACATGTGATGCACACCAACCTGGTCCAAAATTATGTGATCGCCTTAGAAAAATGGGATATTATTAGTCAACCATGGTCAAAGATGTAGTCGCGTATGCCCGACGGTGTCATGCATATCAAGTACATGCTAATTATATGCATCAACCCCTAGAGCATTTGCACCCTTCGGCCACATCATGGCCATTTGAGACATGGGGAATAGACATCGTGGGTCTCATTTTCCCTCCATCAGCTAAAGGTGATCGCTTTATTCTAGCAATCACTGATTATTTCTCCAAGTGGGCTAAAGCAATTCCACTCAAAGAAGTAAAGACGAGTGATGTTGTCAAATTTATCAAACACCATATTATATACCGATACAGTGTTCTAAGGCGAATCATGCATGACAACGACCCTCAGTTTGTCAGCAACACCTTTATTAAATTCTGTGAAAAGTTCAAAAATTCAAGACGTCTCATTGATAACCTACAATCCTACCATAAATGATCTGACTAAGGCCTTCAACAAGACTATCATCAAGATCCTCTCGAAGCTCGTAAGAACAAACAAGTGAGATTGGGATGACAAACTCGGCGAAGCTCTCTAGGCCTATCGCACCACAGTCTGCACGCCCAGTGGAGCAACTATATATTCCTTGGTGTACGGATGTGAAGTCGTCCTTCCCTTGTAAATCCAAATTCCATCCCTCCGTATTGCTCTCGCAACATGGATGACAACAGAGGAACAACATCAGAAACGTCTCGAAGAACTAGAGATGTTAGATGAGAAATGTATGGAAGCTCAGCAACAAATTAAGTTGTACCAAGTAAGAACCTCTAGGGCCTTCGACAAGAAAGTCCGACTACGAGCCTTTAAGGAAGGAGACTTAGTTCTTGTCGTTCAGCGACTAATGGTACTCAATTCCAAGAAGAAAAGAAAATTCCAACACAAATGGGAAGGACCGTTTGTAGTAGAGACAGTCTACTCGAACGGTGCATATCGGTTAGTCACCTAAGATGGAGATAAATCATGATGCTAATAAATGGAAAGTTCCTAAAGAAGTACTGTCCCTAGCACATTTATTATAACCTATTTGACATGTGCAACTTAAGTTATTGTACGATTTTACCCCTAATGGAAAGTTCCTGCAGAATACTACGCATGATATTCTTAAGGATAACCCGAGATCACAAGATTATTCAAGATGAAAACCAACCATCTGAATAATGCATTCTTAATCATTACAAAAAATAACGATGATTAAGATTCCCCCGCTGTGGGGATTTAATCATTATCAAGATGATTAAAACCCTTCCGTTGTGACTTTAAATTCCTTCAACGATGAAGCACTTCCCATCTGCCGCAATCCACTTAGGAACAAGTTGCCAAAATTCTCCTTGGTCATCGGCATCTTTCTGGTAACCAGGATTCTTTTGTGAAGCAAAAGATAATAAAATAACTTCTTTCCTTCATTCACAATCCTTGGTTAGTTTCAATCGCTAAGATTAATTTCATCAACCCCCACCATGACTCTTAGAGCACTCTTTTGTCAAGACAAGATTCAATCACTTCATTTGATCAATCTTCCCTCATAAAACTCCTACTAGTGTACGATAATTTACAATCTTCCATCACAAAATCCCTCACTGATCAAATCATTTGACGGTGCATCCACCAAAATTCTTCATGGTTAAATCCATTTGACCTCCCACTGTGTCTAAGCACTTAACATTCTCGCTATTAAGACCCTGTCATAGTACTTGAAATTTTAACTTGCTGATCCATGGCGATTATCAAACCCCTTTCATGTTAAGTCATTGCGACTTGACATCGGAAACTCCCACTATGTTGACAAAGTGATTTATACAAATTAACACTCCCACTGTTATTTGTACCTCCACTCCTTCTGATTTTTGGTCAAACCTTCCTATAGTTAGGACCAAAGCTAAATCCCCTCTCGATTCCTTCCGTGAATGAGAGATTCACTTTCAAATCAAGCAATCAAACTTTCCTATAGTTAGGGTCATCTCAAACTTCCATTTGGTCAAACCTTCCTATAGTTAGGACCAAAACCAAAATCCCCTCTCGATTCATTTCACGAATGAGAGGTCCATTTTCAAATCGAACTATCAAACCTTCCGACAGTTAGGGTCGTCTCAAACTTTTATTTAGTCAAATACTCCTACAGTTAGGACCAAAACTAAAACCCCCTCTCGATTCCTTCTATGAACAATAGATCCACTTTTAAATCAAGCGATCAAATCTTCCTACAGTTAGGGTCATCTCAAACTTCCATTTGGTCAAACCTTCCTAAAGTTAGGATCAAAACCGGAGTTTTCTTTCCATAAACAAGAGGTCTCCATCCAAATTGAGCGATTAAACATTCAGACAGTTAGGGTTATCTCAAAACTTTCCTTTGGTCAAACCTTCTAATAGTTAGGACCAAAGTTAGAATTTTATCTTAATAAACGAGAAATCCACCTTCAGATTGGGTAATCAAACCTTCCGATAGTTAGGGTTATCTGAATCTCTTTGGTTTCTGGAGTGGAGATCCCACTCTTAGTTTCATCTTTCAAAATTCTCAGAGTAGAGATCCTACTCTGGGTCTCTTTTTGAAGCGAGAGATAGAAAATAAATTTCTTTCTCTCCAACGCAGGGTTCATCTTTGTCCTAAGAGAAGACAAAATACAGGGTTCGTCTTTACCCCAAGAGAAGACATAATCTTTTAACACCAAAATCCATGTCTTTCACACATGGGAGACTTTATCTTGATCCCTAATTAAAGATAAGTTTATATCTAACACATGTTTGTAGGCGTTAAAAATTACCTATAGGTCTCTGCACGCAGCTCAAGATAAAGAGAAGATGATAGACATTATTATCCAAGTTAAAGAATATTATCCAATGCCATAGAGAAGATAACAAGTGCATGAAGCGAGTCAGCAAAACGTACGAGTTAACGTAACACGCAAAACGATAAAACAACGAAGAAGCAACTCAGCTAGGAGCTGTGTTTCACCCACAAGGGGTGAAATACCATGTGTGTCTCGCCTATACCATGTATGTCTCGCTTATGGGAAGTTATAGATCTCCTCGCTAGCTTTCCAATACATCTTTAATCATCTTATTCTGAGATCGGACGAGAGAATTAGAGCCAAAATACCCGAGATAATCCAGACTGTTTCGTACTTGCGAGACACCAATAGTGTCTCACACATTTTGTCCATAATGAGATTCAATTATGAAGAATCTCAAAAGATAAAATTTGTAGTTCTCTTCATTAAATTTCCAAAATAACTTGAATCACCTTATTTTGAGGTCGGATGAAAGAATTAAAGTCAAAATACCGAAGGCAGTACAAACTGTTTTCTTCAACCGAGACATAGAATCTGTCTGGAAAGCTATGAGACAATATACTATTTTCGAGACACGAAAACTATCTTGGAAACTATGGGAGAGCTTATAGTTTCTGAGATACAAAATCTGTCTCGGAAAGTATGGGAGAGATTATAGTTTTCGAGACACTGAAACTCTTTCGGAAACTAGGGACAGTGTAACGTTATTTTGTGATGGTTTTCTTGATTTTTGTGCAGACCACATGGCTTCTTAACTGCTGGGGATCACCTATGAACATGGGAGGGCCATTAAAAATGGAAAATCCACCTATAACTACAGAAATGATGGAATTTAAAGGTGGAATGATGGTTACAAAATGGGCTGGAGCAGTCTCTTCTTCTGAGACAGTGGACACTGTCTCGAAAATAGGGCCCATCAATATGAAGTTATTTCAACTTCCTATCTTCAGTAACAGTTTCTAGGGACTATAAATATCTCCCTAACATGCATATGCATGAAAACCAAGGCAGATGGAGTAGAGACTTGAGTAATTTTGTGAATTTTGAGCAGGAGAGAAAGATTCTTCATCAATTTCAAGCACGTCCAAGAGACTTCGGCATTTCCTCGAGATCTAAGCTTTGACTTGATCTTGAGAAGAGTGTTTTATCTTACCTTGTTGAGATATGTACTTCTATCCTTGTTTCTAAAACAAAACATCGACCTTAAGCCTTCTTCACGATTTAACTCGGATCTGTGATTCGGTCATCCACGGGCTAATGCACTCCCAGCACAGGTAAAGATCCCACGCAAGTAACAGTTGATAAACGTCTTCTGCGTGTATTTCTAGAGAGTTGTGTTTTTCTATTTTTAGTATGTAAGAAAGTCTTATTTAAAGACAAATTTTACTTTGAATCTATAATCGATAAACCTGTAATGGATTCAGTAATAAAAATAACTTTCGACGCAAACACACTGATGACTACAGTGAGAGCCAATGGTCTTACTGTTAAGACCATCATATCGCAACCGATCAAGATCTCGGTTGAATCTACAGTTGAGTATGAATTCAACCAAGCAAAGTTCGATGAATATCTCTCCTCATCCTCCTCAAGATCTTCCTCGTCTCACAAATACAAGGAGATTTTGTTCGTGAAGAAGGTGTTTCAATATCTAATTTCAATGAAGGCTACGAGTGATGACTCTCACCCAACCGTTGCTGAGGCTTCCCTTCGCAACGCTGCTCTAGTGATTAACAATGCTAGAACCTCTACTCACAATGACTCCTCTCTAGTTAAGGAGTTGTTGAATGAAAATTCGCTGACTCTGACAATGAGGGCTCGTAAAAAATAATGCCAGTGTCATGCTCGTTAGCTAGCTAAGGCTATAGAACAAGCAGACGGAGTTTGCTACTACACAGACCTAGAGTTAAAGAGGCATTGAGTGATTCAGTTGCCTCAAAGACAAACCACCAATATTTCTGCTAAGCCATCGGCTGAGGAATGGGTCCAAGTTAAAAGAATGTGTTAACTCCTAAAGAACACATTCAAAAGTGTCGTGCAAACGCCAATCGTACCTGTGTCCTTGTGAAAAAGACACAAGAAATGAAGATGGAAATGTTGGCTAAAGAATTACCAAAAGCCTGCAAAGTCTAGATTCTAAATCCAAAACTACATGAAAATTAGACTCGGAGACTATTCCCTTTAACCGAGACACTAACCAATGTCTTGACCAAAGGCATGCCCCCACAGCTGCTTTGTCGACTCCGTCAGTGTTCGTTCCACATATGTCTGCTACGACTATATCTGCTATACCATTAGTGAAGTCTTGGTTCAGCCCTGACCTGTCAAAATTTAAAATCACGATGGTGGATTGCCTTGGTCCTTTACATGAAGATTAAAGCAAAGCTCCAGTCAAAGAACGCTTCGGTCGGGTTAACAAATCCCAAGTGACTTTGTAGACTGGGAGTCGTACGCATCCTCACACCAAGTCAAAATGATCCCAAGTTGGAAAAAATCCGATTTCCACTTGCTTGGGGGTTCGTATTGAAACTCAGGAGCTCATTAAGACTCCACACTTGCAAGGGGGTGGTCCTAAATGTGCGACTCCTGACGTGACCTTTGATTCCTCAAATGCAACAACAAGCTGTCTTGAGAATGTCAACAAGGCCCAACTATACCAACATGCCTTCACCTTGTCGAGGTCAATATGGATGCCCTTCGTGGTGATGATGAATCTGAGGAATTTGCCGTTGGACATTCCGAGGAAAGACTTGGTAGGGTTCATCTTCAATTGATGACTTCGCATGAGGTCGAACATTGTCATCAAGTCTTTAATGTGGTTGTCTTTGTTGCGGCTTTTAACGACCAAATCACCAACGTAGCATTCGATGGTCTTCCAGAGATGTTCCTAGAAAATCTTCATCATCGCTCGTTAGTATGTAGCGCCTGCGTTCTTCAAGCCAAAGGGCATGACTGTGTAGCAGAAGAAGCCAAGGGGTATTCTAAAGGCGGTATGTTTCTCGTCATCTAGATACATCTGATTGTATCCTAAGAATCCGTCCATAAATGACATTCTCTCGAATCTAAATGTGTTGTCGATGATGACATATGTGATAGGGAGAGGAAAGTCGTCTTTTAGGCACGCGGTGTTCAGGTCTCTGAAATCAATGTAGATCCTGATCTTTCCATTCTTCTTTAGGATCAGAACAATTTTTGCAAGCCAATTAGGATGTTGCTCTTCCCGGACGAAGCCTGAATCGATCAGTTTTTTGACTTTAGCCTCAATTGCCTCCATAATCTATAGACGAAACCATCTTTACTATTGCTTGATGGGTTTAGCATCTATTTTAATGTTGAGACAGTGCATCGTCACATTCGGATCAAGTCCTGATATGTCTTCGTAGTTCCAGGCAAAAACATCGATATACTCTCTGATGAGAGCAATCAACTCTCCTTTCTCATCTGGTGGAAGGATATCACTTATGAATATTGGTTTTGGGTTGGCTTCATTACCCATGTTTACCTAGACCACTTTATTCTCGGTGGGAGGTTCTCTTTGTTCGAATCGGTCACCATATTGGATATTTAGATGGTGGATCCAAGGGTCTTCCGAAGCCAGCAGTTGATCGTCTTCCACTATTGTGGTGGGATCGACTGTGGCTATGTTCGACATCAACCCTTTGAACACCTCTCTGATGCTGACGTTGGAGTCCCAATTTGAAGAATCAGATGAGTGTCCGTCCTTACTTGGATTGGCCAGTCGGTCCCCGATTTGCCAGCAACATTCGTCATCGGATGAGGAGATGTAGCCTAGGCCCCTTCCGTGTGCATAGTAATTATCAGGTTTTCCTTTTAGGATATAAGCAACCTTAGTTGGAACTTAAGGACCTCGACCGAAGCAAAGTTCTTCTCCAAGTGCAAGATTGTATCCCTATTTCTTCATGAGTTTTTATGCTTCTGGACTATATTTGGATAGGTGAGGACCAGGTTTTTCATCATTGTTATCGTCTCTTGAAAAATGTGTTGCCCTTTTTGTTTTGATGATGTTTTAATAAATAATTTATAACTAATATTGTTTGTCTAGTGTTTGTGTTTTCGTATTTATTCTAGGCAAACAATATATTGGAGGTTAGATGGATTGTGCAACAACGATCATAAATGGAGGTTGGCGGAAATAGTAGATTGAAGCCTTGCAATTCTAGTTGAAGATCCAAGTTCAAGCTTCGTCCATGTTACCAAGAAGAGCTTATTAAAGATCAAGATCTTTGCTTGGTATATTAGTTTAGGTTTTATACTTGTGTATAGATATTTTAAGCTCATACACACACACACACACACACACACACACACACACACACACACGTATTTAGTTTTTATATATATAGTCCTATATATATACACAAGTTTTGGTTTTTGATTTTCAAGTTTAAATATGAAACAATTGAATATAATTGGAAAATACATTCTTGTTTCATATTTATACGCTTATATATGATTTCATTTATATCAAGTTTACTTAATTCAATGAAATCATATTTTATTACATAGTATATGTATTTCTGAGAAAATATTGTGTTTTTGGTTTATGGACTTAACTATCATTATATACATCTTTTATTAAGTCTATAAAATTATTTTACAAAGTTCCAAAAATATGGTTTAGCTAAAATATCAAAAACATGTGTTTTGTATTTTTATGTTTTGGACTAGTTTTGAAAAATGATAAAATTTTACTATTGGGAGGTGCAATTCTAAAAATTCCTTTTGTAACATGTTTATTATATTTTTCTAATTTTATTTGATTTTTTAAAAGAGATTTAAAAATCAGATTTACTATTCAAAAGAGGCTAATATCACGTTATCAGTCGACTGAAGAAAACGTCTGGAATAGCTAAAAGCTTCTATTTTTATTCTGATCGACTGACCAGTAGACTGATGAGGTCATTAGTCAACTGATAAAGTCGTCAATCGACTGATGAGCTGGAAAATACGTACAACTGTCAGCTCATCAGTCGACTGATGAAACCCGTCAGTCGACTTCTGCTGTAACGGCTAGCTTTTTCTAGCTTTGTCTTGTTTTGGATTTTTGGTCTTTTTGCTTTGTTTTTCTTATGTTTTGGGGTCTCTATAAATACCCCTCATATCTCAGACCAAAAACTATCCAAGAAAGTTTTTAAACAAGTTTAAAGGGTGTTTAAGTTTGTTTTAGTGTTTGTTTGTGAAGAGATTATCACAAGAGGAAGTGGAGATCAATTCTTTGTGTTTGAGCTTTAATTCATCTCTCCTACTCTTGTCATTTTAGAGAAGTTTTTTTAAACTCAATTTCTAGCTTTATATTTATATTGTTTATTGATTATCATCTCTATAAGCTAGATTTTCATAATTGAGTTTAGTTTGTTTTGATTATACTCTTTGTTCATACACAACCTATTGAGCTTATCGTATTTGCGTACATAGTATAATTTAGGGTTATGGGTTTGTGACTTAGAGAGTGAGCTTACAATGTATTCTCATCCATATTAGAGAACAATCATTTGTTGTATTAAGCTTTCATTTGTGAGGTCATTTTGTATTGCACAAATATACCAAGAGGAGTGTAGAGGTGAGAGATGTGGTCGGTCCCAAGAGGAGTGGGGTAGGTGGTAATACCTAGTGGTAGGTTGTAATTCCTAACACTTGAGGGAGACACGTGAGAGGCCAACACTTGAGGTGGTATTTGTGTAGTTACATTGTGAGATTGTGAACGTTGATTGATAAGCCTTGAAAATCGATATTATGTGGTGTAAACATTTTCAGGTGATCGTTGAAAACTAGGTGTGATAGTGGATTTCTCCTTGGGAGTGGGAAGCAGAGACGTAGGATGGAAGGTCCGAACTCTGTGATCATTTTCTTGTATTTGAGTTTGGCATTGGCGTATTTATTCTTGCATATTGTTATATTGCCAATGTTGCATGTTTATACGGCCCTTAGTTTGTATATCCTTGCACATATATTATTCATATCTCATTTGCTAGGATATATTTGTTAATAGTTTTTAATTTAGTATTAAATCGGATTAGATTAGCATAAACCTTATTCACCCCGCTCTAGGGTTCTTTCCTAGTGGTACTAGGGTGTCTTTCAAAATGGTCTGGTATCGGAGACATCTCGCCTTTACTGTAGATTATCTCTTTCTGACCCTTTTCTTAGCAGGAATGACAATGGTCATTCCGAACGAGTCTTGGATATGCTTCTTTGTCAAGCAAGATGATAGGAGCGGCATGTGTAAATCGGGATCATCGTATAATCCCTTCATTAGCTCATCAAGAGAATGCGAGTATTCTAAATCGTTATTTATTGCTTCTTCGGCAAGTTACCAATTACAACTATCATCTAATGATTCTCCACCATCAAGATTGATTACAAAGGATATAATATTATTTAATACAAAACCTCTATTGTAATCAAGCTCAGCCTCGGTGTCAGTTTTTTCTTCGCTATCTGTGTCTTGGACCGATGGTTCAGTGTCAGACTCAGCACTGTAAAGAAGGGAATCGGTAAAATAGTTTTTTAATCCCTTAAATGGTTGCTTATCTATGACCACCATCTTGACCTCATTATTAGTGTCTACATATTTGAGACACTAGTGAAGGGTAGAGGGAACTATCAGGTTACCATGGATCCAGGCTTGATCCAAAAGTAAGTCTATGAGGTCTCTGCGTCGATCATGTAACATGTGACTTCTGATTTCATATCTTCAAGTTGGCACTTCACTTTGATTTTGCCCAACGGTCTTGTTCCACTGGTGTTGAACCCATAGATGATAGTACCTATGGAGGCTAACTTGCTGGATAGGATTCCGAGATTGTATATCAGTCGCAGCGGCATTATGCTAATAGCAGAACACAGATTGACTTGAATCTGGTTGACAACGCTAGAGCCAAGGTATCCAGTAAAGTATAAAGATCTATCATGCTTCGAATACCTTACTTGCATGTCCTCCTTAGTGAAAGTGATGCAATGGAATTGTTTAGTTGCAAGATTGTAGTGTTGAGCTAAAGATTCTGGTTCTTCAGGGATCGGCTTGATCTAGGTGAGAAATACATCGGAATCGGCCAGGGCTTCTTAAAGTGCCTCCTTGGTGTCTTTGGACAGATGTAATAACTCGTATAGAGTTATCTTCGCTAGGATGTTAGCCAGCTAGGCTATAACATTGAAACAGTATGGAGCGTTCGAATTCCCCAGTTTGTCTCTTCCAATCGGACGATTGAATCAAGACTGCTTCGGATTCTGAACCTCTTAGTGCTGGGGTTTCTTATCTTACTACGTAGCTACCACCTCCTTTTATTTAGGAGTTGATTTCTACTAAGAAGTTCCTTCAGAAGGATTGGGAGTGGTCGTAACTACCCCCAATTTAGCTTATTGGTCGGCCACCTTAGAATAGTCGAACCGATACTCGTTTCCACTTCTGGTGGCAAAGGCCAGTTCTCCGCTGGTAGAAAACGATTCATGCTCATCATCAGAAGGTGGGAAGGTAGGGATTCCTTTGTGTTGGCCTCTTTGTTTTGACGATGTTTAACAAACAATTTATCACTAATGTTATTTGTCTAGTGTTTGTATTTATCTATTTATTATAGACAAACAACATGTTGGAGGTTGAATAGAATTATGCCATAACGATCGTATCAAATGGAGGTTAGCGGAAATAGTAGAGTGAAGCTACGCAATTCAAGTTAAAGATTCAAGTTAAAGATTCATCCGCAAGTGTACCAAGATAGAGCTTCGTTGAAGATCATAAGCTTGGGTAAATTTAGTTTTAGGTTTTATATTATGTGTGTTAGTACTTTAAGCTCAATCATATACACACATACACGTTTTAGTTTTGTATATATATAGTTATATATATACATATATGTTTTGGTTTGATAGCTTTCAAGTTTTAATATGAAACAATTGAATATAATTAGAAAACATATTTTTGTTTCATACTTACATGCATATATATGATTTCATCAATATTAATTTTATTTAGTTCAATAAAATTATGTTTTAGTGCATATGTGTATTTTTATAAAATACTATATTCATTATTTATAGACTTCATAACAATAGTTTATATCTTTCTTCAAGTCTATAAAATCATTTTGTATTGTTTTAAAACATTGTTAAGCTAAAATGTCAAAACTCATATGTTCACATTTTTATGTTTTGGACTATTTTGCAAAATGATGATTTTTTTCATTTGGGAGGTCCTTTTTGAAAACCAGTTGTTGTAGCATATTTATTATCATGTCTACAACCATTTTCTAAAGTTTTACATTTGTCTGAGTTTGTTTGATATTTTAAACAGGGTTTTAAAATCAAAAAACTGTTTCAAACCTGTCAAATTGGATATATCTTTTGCGGTCGACCGCCATGGTCGACCGCCCTTGAGTCCAGAGACTCAGTAAGTTTTTTGATGGCTCACGGTCGACTGTGGCGGTTGATCGGATGTAGTTCATAAAGTTCTGCGGTCGACCGTCACTGTCGACCATCACGGTCGATCGCCACGGTCGACCGACTGATGTCCAGAGAGTTTCCCTGGCCTTTTTGTTGCTCGCGGTCGACCGCGCGATTTCCACGGTCGACCGTCGAACAGTCAATCAGCTTCCAATGGCTCTTTTCCTGAGCTGTTTTCTATGTTCCTTTTGGTCTTTTGTTTGGGGTTTTTGGCTAAGATTTTGGGAGGCTATAAAAACCCCCTTGCTCTCATCTTTCAAGATAACCAAGAAGTTTTTAAACAAAAGTTTAACAAGGGTTTAAGCTTGTTTAGTTTGTTTTATGTTTGGGGTTTGCTTTTACAAAGAAGAGCTTACATCAGTTGTTGAGGAGTTCATCTTTAATATTTCATCATTCTCTCTTTGTGTTTGTAGAGAAGTTTCCTTAACTCAACTTCCTAGCATTTTTACTATTGTATTTCATATTAATTTATTGCTAGTTCTTCTTGAGTTAAATTTTATTTATTCTCATTGTTACACACACCCATATTGAGCTTATAGTATTTACATATATAATATAAATGGGGTTGTGAGAGTTTGTAACATTAAGTTGTGCTTAATTGAGTTCTCATCCGTTATAGAGAACAACAATTGTTGTATTCATGCGTAATTTGTGAGATCACTTTGTAATACACTTGTACACCGAGAGAAGTGTGTGGTGTGAGTCGGGGATCGTCCCAAGAGGAGTGGGGTAGGTAACATACCTAGAGAGAGGTTATAATTCCTAACACTTGAGGGAGACAGGTCTGTGACCAACACTTGAGAGGGTGTAGAGTGGGATTGTAAGAGTGGTGATTGTAAAGTTTTCGGTTAGCTAGAAAACCGAGTGTGAGGTGTAAACGTTGTTCGAGTAAGCGTAGAAAACCCGGTTGTGATAGTAGATTTTTCTCCGGGAGTGGGGAGCGGAGACGTAGGACGGAAGGTCCGAACTCCGTGATCATATTATGTGTTTACATTGTTTATATTGCCCTATCACAATTGTATTTTTAGTTTAGATTGATTACCCTTGTGTTGTTTATATATCATTGCATATATTTCATCATATATCTTATTGCTAGGATATATCCCTTTGTTCATATTGCTTATTCTTGCTTGTAGCATATTGTATATCTATCTTGCAAGAATAATTTATTAATTAGTTTTATTTGGCATAAAATAGGATTAGATTAGCATAAGACTCTAATCGGGGGGGGGGGCGCCCCCCCCGCTCTAGTGTCTAACACTTTGTCATTTTCCTCCGGAATAGCCGTAGTAGTGCAACAAGACTTGCCTTTTCCTTTGGACTTGGATTTCCTCTTGGAGGAGAATCATGTCCATTGTTCATCTTGAAGTAAGTCAGAATGAACCCAAAGAATTTTGCCGTTAGGCACCATGTGTGGCACTAGTCCTTTCTGGTGTTGTCCGTGAGGATCTTTATTGATCATCCTCATCTCTACTTTCTTCACGGGTTCTGGTTAAAAACACGTGAGGGGAACAACACCGAAGCTAATGCTCAATGCATTCGCCCCTACTGTTTGGTGGAAAATTTGAAGTAAAAAAATGAAAGAAAAATTGATTTGTATTCTCTCAAAATCGATTACAATTTGGATTCCGATTACAAAAGAGAGGAGAATGAATTTGATTCTCCCCTTTGTTTAAGACTGGGTTCTTCACGGTGGCGATGGAGTGCCTCCCTCGAATGCTCGCATCGAGTTTGCTCTCCGTTGATGATCCGAATGTCTTGATTCACTGGAACGATATCTCCTGCTCACGATTTAACGTTGTGGAGGACTTGCGTGGCAAGTTTTAGAATTCTGAACGAGTTTGAAACTCTATCAAAGAGTTGATTTAACCGAAAGTCGGTTATAAGCCAAGGATGAAGAAGCTCCTCGTTGCTGATCTCCAAAGCTCCAGTGATTCCCCCCCCCAAGATCTCTTCTTTACTGCCCAAGAGAAGGATGAAGGATCCAGCCCCGAACTGAATTGATTCTCAGTTATTTATAGAGGATTAAGGGGTATAATCGCCCCCTTAATTCGCTCCTAAGTGGGGCTAATGGGATGTAACCGCCCCTTAAATCACTCCTGAGTGGAGTTATGATCCCCTCATATCGTGGGAGACGGTTTTGAAACCGTTCAGCTCGTGTTTGAATGAGTCCAACGCAAAATCCACATTCTGGCATGAATTCTGCATTTAAACGCAGTGTCTGGATGCTTGAACGCAGTGTCTGAAAGCTCGGACGCATCGGCTGGAAGCTGCGTTGGCAGTTTGTTGGAAGCTGCGTTTGGTAGCGGTATGGAACTGCGTTTGGCAGCGATTGGACCTGCGTTAGCAGCGATTGGAGCTGCGTCTGGCAGCGATTGAAGCTGCGTTGAGCAGCGGTATAGAGTTGCATTGAGCAGCGGTCGGAGCTGCGTTAGGCAGTGCTTTGAGCTGCGTTGAGCAGCGGTTGGAGCTGCGTTGAGCAGCGGGTGAAGCTACGTTTGGCAGCGGTATAGAGCTGTGTTGGGCAGCGCTTGAAGCTACGTTGGGCAGCGGTTGGAGCTGCGTTGAGCAGCGGTTGGAGCTACGTTGAGCAGCGGGTGAAGCTGCGTTTGGCAGCGGTATAGAGCTGCGTTGAGCAGCGGTTGGAGCTGCGTTGGGCAGCGGTTGGAGCTGCGTTGAGCAGCGGGTGAAGCTGTGTTTGGCAGCGATATAGAGCTGCGTTGAGCAGCGCTTGGAGCTGCGTTGGGCAGCGGTTGGAGCTGCGTTGAGCTGCGTTCGTGGCTATGAACGCGGCGCGTCTTGATGCTGGCATGCGGGGAGGACTTCCGCATCTTGATTTTAAGAGACCGTCGATTTGTATTCTCTTTCTGTCGAAGCGTTGCAAAGATTGTCATTTTGTAATCTTTGCTTTAGCTCTTTGATATGTGAAAGTCGTCAGATTGTAACTTCCATCACCGGTGTTTGATGGGGAATCAGCTATCTATTGTGATTTTTAGACAGCCTACAGAACCCCCTCCAAAGTTTTCGAAAGTTCGCGGTTGACTGGGACGAATTTTCGGAATACTTTGGATCTCAACTCTGATCTTGGACCTGTTGATTCCTTGTGGTAAAGGATTTGTTCTCTGCACTTTCTTCGAGGGCATCTTGATTGAAGGGATTTGCCACGTAGGACCCGTGTGAAGGTATGCACCATAATCCTGCTTCTGGAATGTGGGGGTGGACCCTGCATTTTGAACTTGAGATGCGGGTCTCACCCTTGCATGTTGAATTTGGAACACGGGTGTGACCTCGGCGTTCGGTTTTTACATCGCGGGTCTGGCCTCAACGTTTTGACTTAAGACATGGAAGTGACTTCCGTGCATTTTTGACTAAGTCTTTAAGACTTGTCTTTGGCTCATCTGTTTTAAGTCTCGGCTCATACTTATTAAGCTGATGGGCCTACAAACATGCATAGGATTTTTGGCAAACCCTCAGCCATCAACGGATTTGATAAGCCTTTACCGACTACCGTTTGAGTCAGGCTAGCATGTGGATCGTCTAAGTCCGTTCCACATGTAACGTTGTGCTAAGAGAATGAACCCTCTTAGACTTGATGCTATGATTTTGAATACATAGACTTTGTTATTTTCATGAAAAAAGACTAACCAGCAACGCGTGTTAGGCGTAGGCTTATCTCTAATTAGGGATCGAGATAAAGTCCCTCATGCGTGTGAGGCATGGATTTTGATGTCCTTTTCACGATAAAAGACTAACCGGCAACGCGTGTTAGGCGTAGACTTATCTCTAATTAGGGATCGAGATTAAGTCCCCCATGCGTGTAAGGCATGGATTTTGGCGTTATTAATAACGACCCGCTACGATATTGAATATGTAGGTTTTGCTATTATTACGGGAATAGGCTACCCGGCAGCATGTGTTAGATGCAGACTTATCTCTAATTAGGGATTGAGATAAAATCCCCCATGCATGTGAGGCATGGATTTTGGTTCTACGATGTTGAATACGTAGGCTTTGTCCCTATTTCTTCCTGTGTTATATTTTTACTTAAAACACTGAAAGAAAATTGAAAATGCCAAAGGTATAGTATTAACTTGGCATGAATTTTCACTTAGAGTGAAATTCGAAAATTTTCTTTGTTATCACTAGGATAATTCCAGAAAATCTTTAATCCACTGGGGATTTTATAATGAAAACTTGATATTCTTGTTGAAAAAGGATTAACAAGTTCATTGGGGGGGTTTGACTGTTAGAGGTGTGATGTTAACCTAACAGTATTTTATGGGCCTATCGCTCTATTGAAGAGAGTCGATAAGTTGATTTGGTCGGGAATTTGTTGCGATCGGAGCAACTTTGTGGACTTATCATCCTATTGAAGAGGATTGATAAGTGAATTTTGTCAGAGGTGTGATGTTAACTTGACGGGAATTTGTTGCGATCGGAGCAACTTTGTGGACTTATCATCCTATTGAAGAGGATTGATAAGTGAATTTTGTCAGATGTGTGATATTAACATGACAAGAGAATGTTACGATCGGAGAAACTTTGTGGATTTATCATCCTATTGATGAGGATTGATAAGTAGATTGTCAGAGGTATGGTGTTAACGTGACAAATTGGGAGTGATGCGAGTTGCATGCATACTCTGTAGGGGTGATAATCGTCAGAAGTGTAATGTTAACTTGACGATGTGAAAGATTCGTTACTCTTAATCCAATGGATTCCAAGTAACCAACCTCCAGTCTTGATTAAGACTTAGCAGGGGAATAAAAAGAAGTAGACAAGGCACATCACCTAGTGGGGCACTATCCATGAAGTCGGAATAGAGGCACATCACCTGGTAGGCCATTATCTGATGAGTTTGACTATCAGATGTAACTGTGATAGTTTTGTGAATCCACCATCCTACTTGAAGAGGATCGGCAAGTTGATGGACTATCAAAGGTAAATATTAACGTGATAGTTTTGTGGACCTGCCATCCTATTGAAGAGAATTAACAGGAGAATTTGGAGAGAATGGACTATCAGAGGTGATCATTAACGTGATAGTTTTGATGGACCCATCATCCTATTGAAGAGGATTGGTAGGGAAATTTGGAGGAAATGGACTATCAGAGGTAACTGTTAACGTGATAGTTTTGGTAGATTTCGTGGTTGACAGAGGTGTTCTATTGAACATGACAACTCAGAAAATTTATTATTCATAATCCAACGAACTACAAATAAACCAACCCCCAGTCTTGGACAAGTGCAGGGGGAAAAAAGGTAGATGTGGCACATTGCCTTATGGGCCACTATCTAACGAGCTTGACTATCAGAGGTAATTATTAACGTGATAGTTATTGGACCCGCCATCCTACTGGAAAGGATTGACTTCAGCGGCCATGGTATCTTCCGGTTTAGACTGGGAAGAGTGAGCTTGGTTTGATTGTTCAGGAGAAGATTGGGCTTGGTCCGATTGCTCGGGCTGATCCTGCCTACTTTGTTCTTCAGCTTTGATCCTGGCAATAATCTTTTGAGCATGCTCACCTTGAGAGATCAGTTGTCTCCAGGAACGGCATTCTGCAACCCCTATTCGAGCTAGGATGTTGGTCCGCAGGTTGTGTCGACAGGTCTCTACTAAGGTAGACTGTGTCATACCTGTCGGGCATCGAAGAGCCATGCTTCGGAACCTCTTGACGAAAGCTTTGACGGACTCCCTCTTCTTCTGCTTAGTGGCGAGAAGGGTATGGATGGAGACTTCTGTATCCTCTTCAAAGAATCTTGACAGGAAAAGTCTCTCTAGATCCGCCCACTTTTGGATACATCCCGCGGGCAGTTTCCTGAACCATTCAAAGGTAACTTCCTTGAGGGTGCCAATGAACAACCGAGCCAGAATGGCATCGTTTGATATCACATTCCCAGTCTGTGACTTGAAATGATAGATATGTTGGTTCGGTGATTCCGTGCCGTCAAAAGTTTGTAGCGTTGGGACCTCAAACTTTGGAGGATAAGGGGCTGTGTCCCATTCGGTAGGATAGGGCCTGACAACTCCCTCATCTTGGAGCTCGCTTCTGTTGGCAATGGCATTAAGGCGGGCTTCCAATTCTTCCATTTTGGCAGACTGGAAGTTCTGTTCATTCTCCGTCTCTCTTCCTTCATCAGAGGAAGATTCTAGGTTGTGAGCTTCTTGGTCAGAAGCCGTGTCATCAACCACTTTTCCCTTCCCTTTGCTTGTGTGAGGTCGGGATGAAGACGTTTTTCCTCTCCGGGAGGATTCTTGCCTAGGTGGAGAATATGTCTTCTGAGATTTAGCCTTTTCTGCGACGAGTTGAGTCAACAGGTCTAGGAGTTCATTGAGGGTCTTCTGCTATGATTTGAGCATGGCGTCTTGCTCAGCAACCCTCTTTGAAAGATCTTCAGAATGTTCTGCCATGTGGGTGAAGCTCTCATGCCCAATGAAAGAGCTTGATGATTAAGACTCCGCAATGGCTGAGTGTTCATCATCGGAATTGGTTCCTCTGGCTAGCCTCCGATAATTGACAGGGATAATGGCTCCTGTTCGCGTCTGAGTATGTTGGTAGACTCCTTCAAACTCATTAGCGATTTCTCTAACGGTCGGTGAACGACTTATCTCAGAGTCATCGGAACTAGGACATGAGGCTTTCCCTCTACCAATCATATTGATAGTGACTCCAGGATACTCGATCTCTGGAGACTTCTTCCTGTGAGAATGTCGTTGTTGGTTGGGCAAAGCAACTTTCTTATATGAGCAGTATTGACATCCCGAGAGGACCGTAGGAATGACTTGTTGCATCGGTCTTTCTCTTGATATGAACTCTCTCAAGTCTGTTGCAAAGACTCGAGAAGATTTACTCGCTGATCGCGAGGTTTGAATTGGAACCCCCAGTCCATGATTGGACAGGACTGGCTCTTGGTGAACATGGATCTGGTTGAGATGCCTTGAATCCATGGACTTTTGACATCCGCCCCTCAATCTAGTCGCGCTACGTAGAGTATTCAGGGGTCTCGCTGCCCGGTCAACGAGCCGGGGGTCCAGGGGGCGGCGCGCCCCTGGCCAGGGGGTGCGGGGGGGATGGAATACCCCCCGGCGGGGTTCGGGGCAGCGCCCTGAAGCTTCACGGTATACACCAGGTTCTGTATTGGATTTCGTCACCCGAACGCATGCCTGAGCTCCAGGTTTTGCTGGTGAAACGCAGTCCTGAGATCTGCTTTTTGGTTCTGAAACGCATGCCTGAGAGTTGCGTTCAGTTAATGGAACGCACTCCTGAAGACTGCGTTTTGACTGTACAATGCACCACTGAGGGCTGCATTCAGTCTTATTCACACAGAGCCTATGTTTGGGCTCATAGACGCGAGGCTTGCGTTCTGAAGTAGAAACACAGAGCACATGGTCGCGTTTAGGCTCACAAACACGAAGCTCGTGTTGGCTTGAAGATCGGCATTCACGGAGATGTGCTCGTCGTAGGGATCTCCTCCTTCGTCGAGCGACGTTCTTCTTAGCCTGCTTTAAGGCTTTGACAGCAATACCTTCAACTCGGTGGACGAGTTTGGCCGAAGTTGAGCCCACTCCTTTGGAGGAGGGGCTGTTCGAGCACTCTTGGTCCTTGGAGACTTTGTAGATCTTGCGCATAGCCTTGGGGCTAAGGGATCTGGAGGAGAGGGTCTCCTCAAACTTGGCTTGATCAAACTCAACAATAAGAGTTTTGACAGTTGTTCCAATGAGATGAACGTCAGATTGCGCCACCACTTCTTCGTCAGAGAAGCTTGTCCCCAGCGGAGTCGCCATCTTTTGTTTGGTGGAAAATTTGAAGTAAAAAAAATGAAAGAAAAATTGATTTGTATTCTCTCAAAATCGATTACAATTTGGATTCCGATTACATAAGAGAGGAGAATGAATTTGATTCTCCCCTTTGTTTAAAACTGGGATCTTCACGGTGGCGATGGAGTGCCTCCCTCGAATGCTCGCGTCGAGTTTGCTCTCCGTTGATGATCCGAATGTCTTGATTCACTGGAACGATATCTCCTGCTCACGATTTGACGTTGTGGAGGACTTACGTGGTAAGTTTTAGAACTCTGAACGAGTTTGAAACTCTATCAAAGAGTTGATTTAACCGAAAGTCGGTTATAAGCCAAGGATGAAGAACCTCCTCGTTGCTGATCTCCAAAGCTCCAGTGATTCCCCCCCCCCAAGATCTCTTCTTTACTGCCCAAGAGAAGGATGAAGGATCCAGCCCCGAACTGAATTGATTCTCAGTTATTTATAGAGGATTAAGGGGTATAACCGCCCCCTTAATTCGCTCCTAAGTAGGGCTAATGGGATGTAACCGCCCCTTAAATCACTCCTGAGTGGAGTTATGATCCCCTCATATCGTGGGAGACGGTTTTGAAACCGTTCAGCTCATGTTTGAACGAGTCCAATGCAAAATCTGCGTTCTGGCATGAATTCTGCATTTAAACGCAGTGTCTGGACGCTTGAACGCAGCGTCTGAAAGCTCGGACGCATCGGCTGGAAGCTGCGTTGGCAGTTTGTTAGAAGCTGCGTTTGGCAGCGGTATGGAACTGCGTTTGGCAGCGATTGGAGCTGCGTTGGCAGCGATTGGACCTGCGTTGGCAGCGATTGGAGCTGCGTCTGGCAGCGATTGAAGCTACGTTGAGCAGCGGTATAGAGTTGCATTGAGCAGTGGTCGGAGCTGCGTTGGGCAGTGCTTTGAGCTGCGTTGAGCAGCGGTTGGAGCTGCGTTGAGCAGCGGGTGAAGCTACGTTTGGCAGTGGTATAGAGCTGTGTTAGGCAGCGCTTGAAGCTGTGTTGGGCAGCAGTTGGAGCTGCGTTGAGCAGCGGTTGGAGCTGCGTTGAGCAGCGGGTGAAGCTACGTTTGGCAGCGGTATAGAGCTGCGTTGAGCAGCGCTTGGAGCTGCGTTGGGCAGCGGTTGGAGCTGCGTTGAGCAGCGGGTGAAGTTGCGTTTGGCAGCGATATAGAGCTGCGTTAAGCAGCGGTTGGAGCTGCGTTGGGCAGCGGTTGGAGCTGCGTTGAGCTGCGTTCGTGGCTATGAACGTGGCGCATCTTGATTTTAAGAGACCGTCGATTTGTATTCTCTTTCTGTCGAAGCGTTGCAAAGATTGTCATTTTGTAATCTTTGCTTTAGCTCTTTGATATGTGAAAGTCGTCAGATTGTAACTTCCATCACCGGTGTTTGATGGGGAATTAGCTATCTATTGTGATTTTTAGACAGCCTACACCCACCTTCTTTTCTTTGGGTTGCTTCGCAATGATAATCCTGACATCAATCAATGCTTGAATTTTATCCTTGAGAGCGTAGCACGTCTTGGTGGGATGATGAACTACTCTGTGGAACGTGCAATATCGCGGATCTATAGTCTTCTTAGCTCCCTCGTGATTGGTGATTGGGGGTAGCTTAATTTTATCATTCTCCAACAAGTACTTGAAGATACCGAGGACCTAATCTTCCTTGAAAGAGTATTCCTTTAGAAATTTTGGTTCAGAAGTCTTCTGTTGCCTTGGAGGTCGTTGATGCCATTGAGGCGATTGCTGCTTTGGCGCTTGTTGTTGTGGCTGCTGTTGGGGTTGCAATTGGAATGTCTGATTTGCAAATACCACATTTGACTATACCTTTCCTTTACCATGAGGGATGAAGTTTTGTTTTGTGGCATTAGCCGTCGACTGACCTCTTTCAGCCTTCTTCCTTTTGAGGAAGCGCTCAGCCTGCTCTCCGCGCACCTTTAGCTCTTTCCATGTTTTGGGTGGCACCATGCTTATAGCTCCTAGTACATCTAAGGAAAGGTTGTTGTAGCATGTTTGGAGAATAAATTCCTCCGTGATTGGATCTCGACAGTTCATCGCCTTATTCTGGAAGTGCTTAACGAAGTTCTTAACCAGTTCTTCATCTTTCTGCTTCTCATCAAAGAGTATTCTGATTGACACTTCAGTATCATCATCGAAGAAGTTGGTGAGAAATATGCACTCTATATCGTCTCAGCTATTGATACACCCTAGCTTTAGTTGGTGGTACAAATCGAAGGTGGCCACACAAAGGGTCCTAACGAATGATTGTACCATCAGAGGTTCGTTACCCGAGATGACGCCCAAGTAGAACTTGAAGTAGATCAAGTGCTGAATGGGGGAACCTCTTCCGTTGAATGACGTGAACTTGATTAGGTTGAACTTTGCCAGGTACAGAATTGACTCCCACTCACTCGGGTTGAAAGACCCTAGAGGGGGGTGAATAGGGTTTATGGACAAATAATATGCAATTAAGAACTATACCAACAAACCACACATAAATATGAAATGCAATGACAATAAAACAGAGTAGGGATAGAGATAGTTAGCCAATTAATGACACATGATATATTCATGAGGTTCGGTCTGCTAACCTACGTCCCCGCTCCCACTCTCGAGGAGAAATCCACTACACACCCGGTTTGGAAGCTGGAACTTCTTCTACACAACGATCTCCACCGAGATCTCACAACCACACAATAGATCTCCATGAGATCAAGCTCACAACAGTAGAAAATCAAAGAGAAGCTTTCTATTTACAGTAACCTTATGACAAGAGAGAAGATTGGCATAGAAGCTTGGGATGTGGGCTTTGAAGTAGTGAAAGTAAATGAAAGTTGAAGCTCTTTGAAAACAATAAACTCAAACACAAGGATTTGCAATAAAAACTTTTGTTACTGAAGTAGTTTGGGTTGTTGGGTATTTATAGGAAGAGAATACAACAGCCAAAACCCTAAGGAATCAGCAAAAATCCTACAGAAATCGAGAAACAGATTCTATAAAAAACTAGCCGTTACTGTGCTTATCAGTCGACTGACGGGAATCATCAGTCGACTGATGAGCTGAACGTTGTATTCAAATATCAACTCATCGGTCGACTGAGACGATCACTTTCGGTCGACTGATAACTCGTCAGTCGACTGATCAGTTGACCAAAATAGAACAAAAACTTTTTGATGATCCCAGGCACTTTCATCGATCGACACATTAGTCGACTGATCGGTCGACTGATAACATGTTATCAGCCTGAATGATTTTGAAATTGAGTTTTAAAGTTCTGTTAAAAATAGTAAATAAATTCTAAAAATTATGAAACTTTGTAAACTGTTTATAAACATTTTAACAAACTTGTTTGAAAAGGAATTTTACAAAAAGGTCCTCGTATTTGTGAAAATCACTGTTTTAGCAAAAATACCAAAATATGAGTTTTTAAAAGTGTGCAAGTGTGTTATACCATAAGCTTCAAATGTAATCAACTAACTACTTGCCTACATTATGTACTAGAGAGAAAACAAAATAGCAAATATCCCTTACATATGAGTACATGGCTTGAGTCTTGATATTTGCATTTGAGTTGATGAAGCTTCTCATGCATATAGTGCTCTTGAAAGCTTTGCTTCATCACTTTGCCTCCACCTCCTTGGATATTGTTGTTATAGCTCATTTTCTATCCAATCCTCCATAAAAGGTGCTAATGATATGTAATCTACAATATAGCTCAATAAACCATTAGCACCAATAATGGTGTTTGTAAATCATCATCAAAACAAAGGACCTAACAATCTTCCCCTTTTTGATGATGACAAACGACCATTATGTAAGAGCAAATAAAAATAACTAATTGGCTTATAGATAGTTGCTCCCCTTATCTATAAGGCTCCCCCTTACTATGTGTACAAATGAGAAGATTTCTCTTCCTCTTTGTCACCATAAAAAATGAGGTAAAATAAGGACAACATGCATGTTAAGAAACCCACACAAATGCACCTCAAGTGTTGGCCTACTCGTGTTTCTCTCAAGTGTTAGGAATTACGACCTAACACTAGGCATTACCACCTACCCTACTCCTCTTAGGATGACCCCGATCTCTCAACTCTACACTCGTCTTGGTACCTGTGTGTGCGTAAGCATGACTTAATAATTTAGGATCAAAACAAATATGATAATGATAGAGCAAAGAAACAAAATAGACATAAAAAGAATATTTTTAAAGGATGCACATGCCTAATTCATTTCTAATACGACAAAAATCAACTTCACAAAGGAGTTTGGTAAAGATATCCGCTAATTGAGATTTGGTATCAATATAAATAAGGGAAATATCTTTCCGTTTAACATGATCACGTAAGAAGTGATGCCGTACATTTATATGCTTGGTTCTAGAATACAAAACAGAATTTTTTGAGATATTTATAGAACTAGTATTATCACAAAAAAATTTTGTATCATGAAAGTGTAAATCAAAATCAACCAAATTTTGTTTCATCCATAAAAGTTATGCACAACATAAGCCGGCAGCAATGTATTCCGCTTCCGTAGTGGATAAAACAACATAATTTTGTTTCTTAGATGCCCAAGATACAAGTAAATTACCCAAAAATTGACAACTACCACTCGTACTTTTGCTGTCCACCCTACAACCGACAAAGTCGGCATCACAATAACCACAAAGATCAAAAGATGTATTTTTAGGATAAAACAAACCAAGTTCTAAAGTACCATTAATGTATTTAATAATCCTTTTAACCGCAACTAAATAAGACTTTTTAGGAGAAGCTTAAAAACGTGCACATGCACAAACACTAAACATGATGTTCGGCCTACTAGCGATAAGATAAAGAAGACTACATATCATACCTCGATATAGCTTTTGGTCTACCTTTTCATCGTTTTCATCCTCATCCAACTTTATGGTGGTGCTCATTAGAGTTAGGGCATGTTTTGATCTCTCCATCCCGAATTTTTTTACCAACTCCCTAGCATATTTGCTTTATCATTGGATTGCTTAACTTGGAGGCCAAGGAAGAAAGTGAGCTCTTCCATCATGCTCATCTCAAATTTATCTTGCATTATTTTAGAAAATTCATTGCATAAAGATTCATTAGTGGTACCAAAAATAATATCATCTACATAAATTTGAACTAAAATGAAATTATTTTTCCGTTTTCTAACAAAAAGAGTATATCAATTGTTCCTTCTGAAAAACAATTTTCAATGAGAAAACTTAAGAGGCGAGCATACCAAGTTCTAGGAGCTTGTTTTAACCCATGTAAAGCTTTTTGAACCCGGTATACATGATTTGGAAAAGATGAATCAATAAAGCCGGGGGTTGCTCAACATAAACCTCTTCTTCAATAAAACCATTTAGGAAAGCACATTTGACATCCATTTGAAATAATTTAAAATTTTTGAAACTTACAACGGCCAAAAACATTCTAATAGATTCCAATCTTGTAACCGGTACAAAAGTTTCATCATAGTCTATGCCCTCCTCTTGATTGTATCATTGGGCAACTAAACGAGCTTTATTTCTAGTTACCATGCCAAACTCATCAAGCTTATTTCTAAAAGCCCATTTAGTTCCAATAATAGAAATATTATTTGGTCTAGGAACTAATTTCCAAACATTATTTCTTTGAAAGTTATTCAACTCTTCATGCATAGCTAAAATCCAAAATTCATCTTTTAAAGTATCATCAATACGTATAGGTTCTATTTAGGATAAGAAGGCTACATTACCACATTCGCTCATTGCTTTTGAGCGAGTCAAAATGCCTTTAGATGGACTCCCTATAATTTGGTCTTTAGGGTGATCCGGTGCAAACTTCCAAGCGTTAGGGAGTTCTTCTTGAGTTTATTCATTTATGTTCTTCCCATCAACTTGTGCATTCGTTGAGGATTTATCATTTAGTTGCAAGAGCTCCATTCCTTCCTCCACCTCATCATCATCCCTTTAGCACATTCCTCACAAGTAGAATCCTTAATGTAAGATAGATTTGGTAGTCCTCTTACTAAATTCTTCTTGGATAGCTTAGATATTAGCTTCATGTTTGCATGTCCAAGTCTCTTGTGCCAAATCCAAGGATCCCCATCTACCCAACAAGGCACTTTACATCTTGATCTACTAGCTCATTCATCTCAAAAATATAAATATTAGATCTTCTAAAAGCAACAAAAATAATTTTATCATTTATACTAACAATACATTTATCCAGTTTAAAAATGATGTCAAAGCCTTTGTCACTTAATTGACTAATGCTAAGAAGATTATGGTTTAAACCTTTAATAAAATAAACATCTTTAATTACGGGAGAATGTATCTTACCAATAGTACCAATACCTATAATTTTATCTTTCTCACCACCACCAAAGGAGACGTTGACTCTTTCAATCCTTGATAGGGTTGCAAATAATTTTTTGTTTCCCATTATATGATGTGAGCAACCACTATCAAGGTATCACAACTCTTTACGTCTTGTGCGAGATGTTCCCTACATATGAAGAAGTTGTAAAACCTTTAGGTACCCAAGTTTTGGGTCCTTGAGTGTTTTCGGTACCCTTGGGTACCCACATTAACTTATAATGATCAATGTTATTTTTAATCCTACAATGAGTAGAAATATGACCATATTTCATGTAATATGTGCACAAAATCTTTTTCTTATATGTAGGAGCATGAGATTGATGATACCATTTTCTACCAACATGATGATGACTAGAGTAAGCATGATTGGATTTAATTTTATTATTTTCAATTTCTAAACTCTTAACTTTATATCTTAGTTATTTGTTTTCAAAGTTTAAATCTCCTATCATTTCATCTTTTAGAGCAAGAGAAGATTGTAGTTGCTCATACTTAGAATCACAAGAAACATGTAATTTTTTGAATAAGGAATGTTCTTTTACTAGTTTCTTAAATTCAAAGTTTAATTCTTCTAAATCCGCTTCTAGTTCACATTGCATATAGAGAGATTCACTTTCGGTTTCGGATTATACCTCATCTTCATGAGCCATGAAGCAAATGTCCAGGTCATGAAGAGCAATATTAGCGCCCTCATCATCGCTATCTGAATCGCTTGGTTCGGACTCATCACAACCGACATATATAGCTTCTTCTTGTATTTTAAATACTTCTCCTTGATATTAGGGCAATCCTTAGCTAAGTGTCCCAGTTTGTTGCATTCGAAACATTTTCCTATACGAGAAGGAAATTTGTTGTTAGATCGATTCTTGAAATTTTTATTCATTTTGATTAAATTTGATATTCTTCTAGAGAGGTGTGCCACTTCTCTAGAAACATCATCTTCACTATCCGAGGAGGACGAATTGTCGATTGCTCCCTTGAGAGCTATGGACTTTGATTTTTAGGGTGGCTCCTCGGTTGCTTTTGGGATTGCTTCTCCTTGATCTTCTTTTCATGAACCTTGAGCTTGCCAATAAGTCCATCAAGAGTGAGAGTTGAGAGGTTATGAGCTGAGAAAACATGTAATTCATCTCTTGGTTCTCCAATACCTTGTCGAGACCATGTAATTCATTTATGATATTAGTGAACCAAGAAAACATAGAATCAATAGATTCATTTGGAAGCATTTTAAAAAGTTTATAATCATGCATGAGACCACTAATCTTAGATTCCTTCACTTGGGTGGTTCCCTCATGGGTGATACATAACTTCTCCCAAATTTCGTGTGCGGTTGCACATGTAGAAACTCTCTTATATTCATTAGGAGTAAGATCACAAATCAGTACATTCATGGCCTTAATGTTAAGGTTAGCCAGTCTCTTCTCATCCTCGGTCATTTCACTACTAAGCTTCTTGACATATTTTTTTCCACAATATCTAGGATATCAAGGTCAATGCATTGTAAGTAAATTCTCATCCTAGCTTACCAATAAGCAAAGTTGCTACCGATGAAGAGGGGCGGCCTAGTAGTGGATTGACCTTCTAGCATATGCATATTCATTGAAGCCTCCATAATGATATTTTCTATAAGGGTTTTTAAGCCTAACAATAGTAGAGACCTTGCTCTGATACTAATTAAAAGACCTTAGAAGGGGGTGAATAGGGTTTATGGACAAATAATATGCAATTAAGAACTATTCCAACAAACCACATATAAATATGAAATGCAATGATAATAAAAGAGAGTAGGGATAGAGATAGTTAGTTAATTGATGACATGCAGTATGTTCACGAGGTTCGGTCCGCTGACCTACGTCCCCGCTCCTCACTCTCGAGGAGAAATTCACTACACACCCGGTTTGGAAGTCGGAACTTCTTCTACACAATGATCTCCACCGAGGTCTCACAACCACACAATAGATCTCCACGAGATCAAGCTCACAACAGTAGAAAATCAAAGAGAAGCTCTCTCTTTACAGTAGCCCTATGATAAGAGAGAAGATTGTAATAGAAGCTTGGGATATGGGCTTTGAAGTAGTGAAAGCAAATGAAAGTTGAAGCTCTTTGAAAATAATAAAATCAAACACAAGGATTTGCAATAAAAACTTTTGTTACTGAAGTAGTTAGGGTTGTTGGGTATTTATAGGAAGAGAATACAACAGCTAAAACCCTAAGGAATCAGCAAAAATCCTACAGAAATTGAGAAACAGATTCTGTAATAAACTAGCCATTACTGTGCTTATCAGTCGACTACCGAGAAGCATCAGTCGACTGATGAGCTGAACGTTGTATTCAAATATCAGCTCATCGGTCGACTGATGATCACTTTCGGTCGACAGACAACTCGTCAGTCGGCTGATCAGTCGATAAAAACAGAACAGAAACTTTTTGATGATTCTAGGTACTTTCATCAGTCGACACATCAGTCGACTAATAGTCAACTGATAACAGGTTATCAACCTGAAATGATTTTGAAATTGAGTTTTAAAGTTCTGTTAAAAATAGTAAATAAATTCCAAAATTTGTGAAACTTTGTAAACAGTTTATAAACATTTTAACAAACTTGTTTGAAAAGGAATTTTACAAAAAGGTCCTCGTATTTGTGAAAATCATTGTTTTAGCAAAATACCAAAATACGAGTTTTTGAAAGTGTGCAAGTGTGTTATCCCATAAGCTTCAAATGTAATCAACTTACTACTTGCCTACATTAAGTACTAGAGAGAAAACAAAATAGCAAATATCCCTCACATATGAGTACATGACTTGAGTCTTGATATTTGCACTTGAGTTGATGAAGCTTCTCATGCATATAGTTCTCTTGAAAGCTTTGCTTCATCACTTTGCCTCCACCTCCTTGGATATTATCGTTATAGCTCATTTTCCATCCAATCCTCCATAAAAGGTACTAATGATATGTGATCTACAATATAGCTCAATAAACGATTAGCATCAATAATGGTGTTTGTAAATCATCATCAAAACAAAAGACCTAACACGGGTAAGAACATGGAATGCTGATCTTCTTTACCTCTTGAGCAGACATCAAAGCATTGACCTTGCTCTCAAGAGCTTTCATCTTCAGATCTTCGCTTGCATCTTTCTTTGGGCAATTTTGAGGAGGAACAGTGGGGCCAGCCTCAGTGTTAGTATTGTTGTTGGGCCACTTCCAGTTTCTTTATCATTGGGAGGGGCATCAGTGTTGTGGTTCCCTTCCACATCCGAGTCAATATCGACACGATTACGATGACTGGATGCTCCTAACTGGTTTGATAAGGCTTGAAGCTGTTGTTCATGCAACTCCCCCATCCACCATACGGTTAACTCCATCTTAACTTTAAATTTTTCTCTTTGTTTGGCTAGAGCTTCTTGAAGTAGTTTATCTATTTGTTCAGTGGAGACCATGAACGCTTCTCGAGTTTGTCCCGTACTAGATACTGTATTGCCAGAAGCGATTGTGAAATTGGCATCCGATGCTTCATCATCTGAGGGATACCCTCTCTGAATTCTCTGATAATCCCTCGGTCTGATAGTCCCAGACTGTAACCTGGTTATGCATTAGGATGCCTCTAGAAAAGGTTTGGAACTGAAGTGTCGCGTAGACTTTCCCTTATCAACCATGTTGATAATGACCTTTGAGAATTTGTCAGTTTGACTGGTTGACCTTCTTTTGCATAAGTGCCTTAATTTAGGTTTGGACGCTTCTGTGGAGATCCTTTCGAATACCGAGATCCTCCGTGGAGAGGTATTAGGGTAGCTACATCCTAATAATACTGTCCTGATTAATCTCTCATAAGGATAGTGAGAGTTTATTTCTAGGGTATTTCTCTTTCGAGACTCACCCCTAGCCCGATAGTACAACTCGTCAGCGTTTTGGCCGGAGCAACCTATCGACTGTTCATTTGTACTTTCATGTATAACTTTGTCATCTTTTGGACGCGTCTTCTTCTGATTAGGTAACGCCTTGTTGCCGTTCACAAGAGTCACATGTTTGGAATCATACCTTTGTGAGGGTAAAATCCTAATGGGCTCCTGGTTTTTCACATGTATCCCCAAGCGGGTGGTTACGGGAATCGACTTGTTTAGAGGGTGCTTACGACCTCCAGTCTGGATGGTTGCTTGGGAGTCATTCAGTGGACCAAGCATTCCTTAATAGGAGATTTGCCTTGATCTTCGGGTAGAGGACCAAGATGATCCTTCAATGGAATTCTAAACTTAGAGAGGTCTACGCTGCCGTAAGGCTTCACTAAAGGTGCGGGACCAGAAGGAGCGGGATCTGAAATTGATGAAGGCTGGGGAGCAGCCTTGGAGCTGGAACTGAGTGAAAGACATGATTGGTGTCTCTTATTAGGTAGAGGCACTGTTTTGGCCTTCGGCACCCAAACCTACTTAGGTCTTGGTGGCTCTCTGACCACCTCTTCTTTTTGTAACTCTTGTGCTTTTTGTACAAGGATCCAGGCATGCGCAACAAGTGTGCGGTGTTTCTGGATGCGCTTCTCTAGAGTAGAACGGATTCGTTTGATATGAACCCATTTGTTAGTTGGTGGTTAGGAGGAGGATCCAGGTGCTTGTGGTGGCGATATCTTAGCCACTTGGTGCTTTTTGAACTTAATTTAAATCCGGTTGGTAGTGAATTCCGTCCTGCTCCAAAGCTTTGGCGAATTAGCGGATAAGATGTTGGCGGCGCCTCTGGCGAGCCCTCTTCGTCAGCACTGGTGCACCCTCGACGAGCAACTCCTTGACCTTCGAGGAGTTGTCATGAACATCAGATCCAGCTTTCCTGGAGGCCGGAGAGGAGGCTTCAGTAGCATTTAGGTGAAGATTATCACCCTGAGTCTTTAGATCTGAAGACCATCGAACCTGCTTCAGGGAAGTGGTCCTCCTGTGCTTGCAAGGAAAGGTAGATCTAGAGGAGGAGGAGGAGACGTACTCCTCGAACTTCTGTTGGTCGAATTTAAACTCGACCTCTTCATCCACAGGGATCTTGATCAGCGACTGCGACACGACAGCCTCGGTAGCGAGGCTGTTGGCTCCCACTGTCGTCGCTAGCGTGTTTTGGTGGAAAGTTAGTTCTTTCATTAGTGGACTCATTACAACTTCATTCGTTACAATGAACTCAATAAAAATAAAAACAAAAAATTACAACTCTCTTAAAACACACACAACGGACGTTTATCACCCGCTATTTGTATGGGATATTTGCCTGTGTCGGGGTTTATCCGTGGACCACCGAGCGATCAGATCAAGATATAGATTTTGTTGATTCTCAAAGGAGTCAAGAAATTGAAGTAACTATCTCGACAAAGTGAGATAATCACTGTTTTCGAGAATCACAGCTAGGTGCGATCTCAAGGAAAATGGATGAACGGATGCAGATCTCTCTCGAACTCTTCCTCTTTTTGCTAAATAGCTTGCCGAGATCTATTTCTCCTCTCTTAAATTCGTGCTCCTCACTCTTCAATTCGACAGAGCTTCGCCGATGCTTGAAAATTCCGAATCTGTGCAAATGAAGGCCCTAGGGTTGTATTTATAAGCTTCAGGTTTTTGGATAAGAATGACTGGTTCCCTCTTATTTTTAGTTGTAACCACTTAACCACATTCCAAGATAGCTTCAAATCAGTTAGAGAAGCTTTGGATCAGAATCGGGGCAGTTAACATCAAAGAAATGGCAAAAAAACAGCAAAAACAATGTTTTCGGGGCCTGAGACACTCTTTGTATCTCGGCCCTAGCCGAGACACACTTTGTGTCTCGGCTGGTTGAGACACCTGTTGTGTCTCGATTTTTGACCGAGACCTCGTTTTGCATGCCTTGACTATTTTCGCTGTAATTTTTCCATCTAGTCTCAGAATGACGTAATTCAAAGTGCATTGGAAAGCTGAAGAAGAGATCTACAACTTCTCATGGGTGAATCATATACGGAATGGATGAGACATGAGTGGCACTTTGTCTTTCGTGAGTAAAACGTAACTCCTGATCGGATCGTCTCTTTATTATTCTGCTATCCCGTTGATTCGTAAGCTTCGTCGACTCGCTTCATATGCTTGTCAGTGTTAGATAATACTCCTTAACTCGGATAACGATATTCATCATCTTCTCTTCATCTCGAGCTACGTGCGGGAAACCATAGGCAATTTTTGACACCTACAGTCTCTTGCTGAGTTTTAGAGGTAGGAGACTCGACTGATAGGTGTCGACGAGTCCATTTTCCAGGATGATGTGAGTCACCTTTAGGAATAGCTCATTTCCCCGCAGCCTTCTCGTCCCAAGGTTCAGCCACTGAAAGCCCATGTTCCCTAGTTGTGGCCACTTCACCTTCATCTCCCTCAACGGTTACATGTTTAAATGATAATAACTCGTCAATTCCTCTTAGACGAGACATGTTGGAGCCCTTCTTCGACTCATACATCCTCTATATCTTGTTCAGGCAAGAAATGTTAATTTTGTATTTAGGAATTTGTGAAGCGGATTAGTACTAATTACAAAAGCCCAAGGAAGTATATGCATTGGGTGTTTTGTGTGGCAGTCTGAATGTGGCCTCGGTACAACCCGCAACTGAATAATACCAAGCCATCGCTCCTTCATATACATTGCCAATGAATGCAAGCCGAGGGTTGGGATTTTCAATGTATATTTGATCATACCCAATTTGTCGGGAGAATCGATACGGTTGGTAAGGCTCAATAATGTACTTCCTCCCCTGTCGAAAGACGAGATAACCCGGGCGTATGTTAATAAGCCATCAGAAAACACCCTTGTTGAGAATAGTGAATGAGTTGTGGCCCTTCGTGTCCTGGTGCACTTCTCCATATGCGCCCCCATCAAAGTTAGGAAAGCAGCGAAAAATATTATAGTTAATTTCCCTTGTTAGTATTTGTCAGGCATGCACTTGATACCAGCCAATCCATTGAGCAACTTCAAGAGTCATTGGAAGAGAGGAGTTGAAGCGTCACAAGATGCTGGTGTTGTCATCAAGGCGGGGAAATGCAGGACAAACCATGACACCAAATAGGTGAATGGCATGGGCACTCAAGGATTGAGAGTCTTGAAAATTTTCTTTCCATCCAAGTCCGTTTCCTTGACTAAGATGAATTCTGAGGCTAACTCTCATGTGCCACTCTGTAGACAACACATAATGACCGAGAGAAGGTTCAGAGGTCACCCATGAGCCAAAAGAACAGCTAGATATACCACTTCTGCTGCAATAGCATCTATTGGTCTAGTGGGCACCACGCAGCGTTTCAACCATAGCATGAGAAAGCCGGCGAATAAAGCCATGTCAGAAATTAGAGTTTGAGCCTGATAATGAAAGTTGTTAACTCAGTGAGTGCAAAAAAATATCTTCCTTGGCCTCATTAACGTAATGGGCAGTATCAATATCGATGCAAGCACTGATTTCATCAGGCGTGCTAACAGCCATGTGGGTCACTTTCATATCTTTCTGATTCAAATTCTAGAAGAGGTAGTCAGCCTAAGAACCCTGCTTAACACCACCTCCGTGCATTCTAGTTAACTGTGCGCATATGTGGAAGTGGCACATTAACTCCCAATGATGCGGCATAAACATGTACCAAAAATGCTGCAAGTGCACAACCGTGTCAAGTTATAGTATAAAAGTTATCGATCTCACGAGGAAGGTGTTTTGTAGGAGAAAATATAAATTCGGTTCTTATGTTGTGTGTGTGACAAATAAGAGTGAAGAATAAGTGTGATTGTGGAGAGATGGAGAGAGTTAAAATGATTGTGTAAATGAATATATTTGAGAGTGGAAGTGATAAAAAAATAAATGTGATCAATAAGGCAAGAAGGAAAAATCAAGAAACAAATAAAAATCAAGAATGAAAAATAAAATTCAAGAAAGTAAAGATGGTGGATTCAATTAAAGATATCGGTAATCTAAAATTGAACCCACTTCTTAAAAAAATGGTGATTCCCTAGAGGGTTCTAGCCTAAAGACGAATCAAAGAAAATAAAAATAAACAAAAAGAAAAACTAAATCCAAGAGGGTTTTAGCCTCAAGGTGAATAGTGCAAGAAATTAAAATCTAACTACAAAATAAATTACAAAATCTAAACTATAAAATAAATTGCAAGAATTAACTGTAAGAAAATAAATTTAATCTATAAGTATGAAATAAATCTAATCTATAAGCATAAAATAAATCTAAGGCAAGAGGGTTCTAACCTCTTGGCTATTTAACAAGAAAATAAAATCTAACTACAGGCATAGAAATAAATCTTGACTAATAAGCAATAAAAAAGAAATAAAAAAGAAAAATAAAAGAAATACAAACCTCCAAATAATTCTTCATTTCTATCTTCATCATCCAACAAAGATAAGAAATATTTAAAATGGTGAAAAAAATTATTTTATTAATTATAACAAAAGTTACAAATTTGGAAGGCCTTCTCAATTAAGAGTAGCCCTCCTCTCCAAATAGAGTTACAAAAGTTTTTGCACCTCTAACCCCTCATTCCCTACCCCTATTTATAGTAAACATTAATGAATGTGAGCCCTTGGATTGAAATCTTATCCAAAACCATCAAAAATCAGCCCTTAATTCGTAACAGAATTGTCAGTATTGATGCCAACATCAATGCCCGCATCGATGCTGGCATCAATGTCCTATCAAACTTCTGCCTTCATGGTTGGCTTCATCTCGACGAGATAGGCGATTTTTATATATTATATGTTAAATTCCGCCTTCTGGATTGAGAGATATCGTCGTTTCTTTACGATCAACCATTTTGAATACATTTTTTCATATTTGATTTTTTTATTTTCTCCGGCTTCTACATGCTACTCGGCTTGATTCTGGGCTTAGGCTTTTTGGCTCTTACTTGTGTTCTTCATTTAATTCATGAAATTTTGTTGAGAGATGAGATTTTTGGGCTTTATTCTTCATTAACCTGCAATTAAAGATAAAAACAGTTATTAGTGGTATATTTATTCATTAAAAATAGATAATGAGGGTATAAAATTATAATAAAATATGATTATCAAATACCCTCACACCTAAACTCTTGCTAGTCCTCTAGCAAAGAAAGAAAGAGAAATTCCTAACTCACTTTCGTAGGAATCGTAGTTGTATTTAGCGCATACAACAAGCCTTTAAACCCCTAGGTTACCCTAGTGGACGAGTTGTAGTCTCGTGAGGGTTTGCTGTGAATATACCCACAAAATTCGGTCAACTTACCAAATTAAAGAAGTCAGTAAATAATTAAATTCACTTGATAACTTTAGACAATCTAATTGAAGCCAGTTATCACTCAAGAAAACGTTTTTATATATAACTCTAAGGTATATTTCTAAGAAAATCTTCTCATTATAGCAATACAAAACCAAACCAAACTTAGAAATTTAATTTAAAAGTTTTGAAAAGAACATGCTAACTCTTTGTTTAAAATAATATTCAAGTTGCTTGATCAAAAATATTTTTCAAGGCCATATATACTATATAAAACATTTATTTATTTATTATTATTATATCTATATGTTTATATATTTTTTATTTTTTTATTTATTATTATTATTTTTAATTCTTTCTTTCTTGGTGATTTTTTTATACTTTAACGGGCTTTCTAAGTGACCATTTAACGAGTTTTGGGCCAATGGATCCCAACCCAATTGGGCTTAGATCATTAAGTATGAAAATACTCCTTGGGTTTAATTACTCGGTCAGCTTAGGTTTTATAAGATAGAATCACCTTAAATTCAAGAGTTTTTTTTTTGTGCCTATTTTTCGCACTCTTCTTTTGCAATGTTATTAAATTTTTTATTATATATGTATATATATTCTAAAAAATATGTAAATCAAGACACTTTAAAAAATTATTTTCAACTCTAAGCTAAGCATGCAAAAATTTCATTATTTTAAATAAAAGTTCAAGTTAAGGCTTAAGTAAAGTATACTATTTTGAAAATTATTTCTTAAGAAATTTATTTAGAGTTATCATAAAAGGTGAACTTAAGTAAATAACCAACTAGAGATTAGAAAATTTCAAATTTATCAAATAAATCAATTATTACTTAACTCTATCAATTTGGCAAGTGACAAATTTTTTTTAAGAAAGAAAAAGCAACTAAAAAGGTAGAATAAAGAGGAAAAAATAACTAATTCTCACCCCACACATAAATTTTACATTGTCCTCAATGCAAACTCTATGATGCACAAAGTAAAGCAGAGAAGTGAAGTACTTACAATTGGTCGGCTAATAAAAATCTGCAATTATATTTGGTCGGAGGAGGATGAAATCAAAATTTTATTCTTCCATTTTTTTTCTTTTAATTTTTTTTGCTCTTTTCTCTTTTTTTTACAACTAAACAAGAAATTCTCAAACGAGAGAAGAATAAATTCTTTTTATTATTCTGAAATAAAACAAAATAGACAATGTAGAATGACATGATCAACATGAAGAGCTCGTATTCTACATTGAATCCTATCTTATTGTTGAAAATTCTTCCCCCGATTTTAAACAAATTCAAAATGATATAATCAACACTGTGCTGAAATTCCAAGCATATCAGGGTGTTCAACAATTTTTGTGGCAATGGAAGGTAGGCATTATTGGTGTCATACGTTTTGAACTTAGATTCTTGATTTATGAATGTTTGTTTTCTAACAACCAAATTTTCTTTAACAAGTTCCTCAACCCCATGATTCATGGTTGATGTGTAAAAATTTGGTTGTTGTTTATTTTCCAAAAATCTTAGTTTATCAAGAAAGAGTTCTTCAAAATTTAGTTCAAAGCAGTAATTGTTTAACACAGTTTTCTTATTTTGACAAACCTGATCTGCTTCTCCTAATATTTTCAGCTCCTCACCAAAAATTTTCTCAAAACTTGGATTTGACTATTCTTCTTCTTCCTCTGGTCTTTCCTGAATTGAGTTATCAGAAGAAGAATGAATTGGAACAAGAATTTGGCTTAAAGGTGTTCTTTCCTGATTAACGACCTGTTTTCCTGACTGTAGTGCATTCATTTGAGTGTCCTTAGGATTGACCACGGGTTGACTCAGAATTTCTCCTTACTCTCCTTCACTTATGGCACTAGCTAGTTGATCAATGTGGGTTTCTAATCTAGCTATGGCTTGAGTGTTAGAGTTAAGTATGAGTTCGGCTGATTGCATAAAGGAGTTCATCGTGTAGGATGTTTGAGTTAACATATATGTGGCTAGTGTGGAGGCCTTAATTATCATTTCAAAACATTTTTCCAAAATATTGAGACGTTCATCATGATCTGTATTAAGAGGAGTGTGAATTACAACTTGATGATGAGGAGACTGATTTTGATGTGACAGACTGGGTTGTTGAAATTATGGATGAGAATTGAAAGGAACTGTATTTCCCCTAGGAAAATGTTGGGTCGAAGAGGGAGTGAAGTTTTGAGTTTCGGAGTGGTTTCCCTGATTCCATGCAATGTTTGTGTAACTTATCCAACCTGGGTTGTAGGTTGAAAAAAATGGATCATTCACCGTATACTGAGATGGGCTCTCTACAAACTCCCGAGCTTCATTGGGGATTTCAATCCTATTGGGATAACATAAATTTTGAAAAACATGTGGATTAGCCATTTGTTCAAAACAAATTTGTCGATGTGTATTGTCCCTAATCCACGTTTTGCATGCACCAAAAACAATTTATTTTTATATTTTTTTTAAAGAACAAATAAAAGTTAGTTTTTTTTAGAAAAAGGAAAAACAAATAAAAAACAATCACTTTTCAATCATGCTAACTCTAGGGTTAAGCCTAACTCAGCTAGACTGGCTCCTAACCAAAAATTCCTTAAGTGAAAAGATAAAAGTTTTACTCTGTTAGTTAGATAGGTAAGGATAGCAACAAAGGTTGATCAGAGATCGATTAAGTACCTTGTTCCTTACAGAGCACTTTACGCAACCCTTAAACCTTGCCTTAGACACCAACTAATCCAAGAAAACTTAAACCGGTTCACCTAAAGATTCTTTGTTCCTTATTGATCTCGATTCCTTATGGCCGGCGTCTAATAAGTTTTATTAGGCTTGGGTTGTGTAGTGAGGAATTTGTGATTTTTGGGCTAAGGAAAAGGTGATGAAATCCCTCACCTTATCTTGATTATGGGGTTTTGCCCTTAAAAATATTTTCAAGTGTGTGCCAAACCAAGATGCTCAAATCACTTTGGTTAATTCCTACTAACTATATAAAATGCAACCCTAGGAATTAAAAGCGACTAAAAAGGATGGTAAAAAGAAATTTTTTTAGGGTTAACAATCAGACAAATGAGAAGGGAGAAAATTGTTTGGATTTATTATTATCTTGTTAGTCAATGTCAAAGTGGAGGGTGAATTTTATTATGGTCAACGAAAATAAAATCTTTTTTTAGATCCTAATTGTCAGTAATTGTGAGAAAGTAGCTAAAGATGTGGAATTAAAAATATTAGGAAGAAGACTTACCATAAACGAATCTCCAAGTCCTTAATCTCTAATCCTTGATTTTTAATCTCCAAGTAGTTCTTTCACAAGAAACACACAAGTTAAAGAACCAAAACAATTAAAACCAACTTAAGCACCCTCCCCAGTAACGGTGCCAAAAACTTGATGCGGCATAAACATGTACCAAAAATATTATAAGTACACAACCATGTCAAGTTATAGTATAAAAATTATCGATCCCACGAGGAAGGTGTTTTGTAGGAGACAATATAAATTCAGCTCTTATGTTGAGTGTGTGACAAATAGGAGTGAAGAATAAGTGTGATTGTGGAGAGATGGAGAGAGTTAAAATGATTGTGTAAATGAATATATTTGAGAGTGGAAGTGATAAAAAAATAAATGTGATCAACAAGGCAAGAAGAAAAAATCAAGAAACAAATAAAAATCAAGAATGAAAAATAAAAATCAAGAATGAAACATAAAATTCAAGAAAGTAAAGATGGTGGATTCAATTAAAGATATGGATAATCTAAAATTAAACCCACTTCTTAAATAAAGGGTGATTTCCTAGAGGGTTCTAGCCTAAAGGCGAATCAAAGAAAATAAAAATAAACAAAAAGAAAAACTAAATCCAAGAGGGTTTTAGCCTCAAGGTGAATAGTGCAAGAAATTAAAATCTAACTACAAAATAAATTGCAAAATCTAAACTACAAAATAAATTACAAGAATGAACTACAAGAAAATAAATCTAATCTATAAGCATAAAATAAATCTAATCTATAAGCATAAAATAAATCTAAGGTAAGAGGGTTCTAACCTCTTGGCTATTTAACAAGAAAATAAAATCTAACTACAAGTATAGAAATAAATCTAAACTAATAAGCAATAAAAAAGAAATAAAAGAGAAAAATAAAAGAAATGCAGACCTCCAAATAATTCTTCATCTCCATCTTCATCATCCAACAAAAAGAAAAAATATTTAAAGTGGTGAAAAAAATTATTTTATTAATTATAACAAAAGTTACAAATTTAGAAGGCATTCTCAATTAAGAGTGACCCTCCTCTCCAAATGAAGTTACAAAAGTTTTCACACCTCTAACCCCTCACTCTCTATCCCTATTTATAGTAAACATTAATGAATGTGAGCCTTTGGATTGAAATCTTATCCAAAACCATCAAAAATTAGCCCTTAATTCGTAACAGAATTGTCAGTATCGATGCCATTATCGTTACCCACATCGATACCAGCATTGATGTCCTATCAAATTTTTGCCTTCACAGATGGCTTCGTCTCGTTGAGATAGGCGATTTTCATATATTATATGTTAAATTCCGCCTTCCGGATTGAGAGATATCGTCGTTTCTTTGCGGTCAACCATTTTGAATACATTTTTTCATATTTGATTTTTTTATTTTCTCCGGCTTCTACATGCTACTCGGCTTGATTCTGGGCTTGGGCTTTTTGGCTCTTGCTTGTGTTCTTCATTTAATTCTTGAGCTTTTGTTGAGAGATGAGATTTTTGGGCTTTATTCTTCATTAACCTGCAATTAAAGATAAAAACAGTTATTAGTGGTATATTTATTCATTAAAAATAGATAATGAGGGTATAAAATTATAATAAAATGTGATTATCACCCAATAAGTTTCATAGATTCCAGGACAGACCTTTTTCAAAATCCTCAATTCTTTGGTTCCTAGGGTAAATTCTTCATAAGGTAATTCCCCATATGTCAACCCCGAAACTTCAAACATTTTATGGAGGGCAAAGCCTAGCTCCCTAATTAGTGTGAAGAACGTACATGTATCCAAATTGTAGAACTCCAACATTGTGAAGAGGTTGCAGTGGTTTTGAATGATCCTGTATCAAGTGGCCAATATCGAGGTCCAGGACCAGAGACTTCAAGCGGCCCTTTCAACTCCTCTATGACGAAGTTTACCATACGAGACCACCATCCTACATTTGTGGAATGCACCCACCCTGGAGCTCTAAAGTCATGTGCGGAGAATTCTCCTTTTACTGCTATAAACTTTCTGACGAATGTATTCGCTAATTTGGAAGCTTCGCCAACCGAATTTTCCTTCCTAACTGAACCAAGCCTCAAAGCCATCAATTGTTAATTATAACTAGCTGGATGAACATTGTGATGAGTAAGATGTCTGATAGCTACTCCACCTTGTTCCCGGACAACTTCCTAATTCATGGATCTTAGGATAGAGGCACATTGAAAATAAGAGATCGGGAACATCCGCTCCATATTCGGTAGAAAAAGCAGGCGACTGTTGATATTCCGCAGCCACTTATAATTTCCGTCATACATTTGCTCAATATCCATGTTAATGAAATCTCCAAATAAGAACACTAGTTTCTTTAAAGTTTTGTGATCCACCATCTCAAGGTTTGCATCTGTGACGATAACTCTGAGAGTCTTAGGAAAAGGTTGAGTGATGATTTCCATGTGCTCCTTATTCTGGTCTTGGAATACCGGAAGCTCCAAGTGAGAGCTGAATGGCATGTCCCTATCCATGCCACCTTTATGACCAAAGTGGTGATGGAATAAAAGAGGTTCACTGAAGTAATGCACTGCATACAAAGAAATAACAGTCAGTGCTTAAAACAGCAAAAGAGTTGAAAAGTCTAAAAGACTTAGTTGAAAACGCGAGGGTCGTTCCTGCATCTCAAATTCAAAATGTGAGGATCAGCCCCGTGTTCCAAGTTCAAAACGCAAGGGACAGCCCCGCGTTCCAAGTTCAAGATGCATGGATTACCCTCGCGTTTCAAAATTAAAATGCAGAGGTCCACCCCCACGTTCCAAGTTCAAAACGTGAGAGTTAGTCCTGCGTTTCAAGTTCAAAACACATGGGTGAGCCCCGCATTTCAAAATTAAAATGCAAAGGTTCACCCCAACATTCCAAGTTCAAAACACGAGGGTTTGCCCCGCGTTTCAAAATTAAAACGCAAGGTCCACCCCTATGTTCCAATGACAAAACACGAGTCTCGCTCGACGTTTGTAGTTCAAAACTTGTCAAAACAAGTTTAGTTGTCCAAGCTTACCGCTGATGAGAGGGGCTGGTGGTGGCAGTGCGTTCACCGAAATAGTAACACCACGGGTGACCTCAGCAAATGGCACGTTCGAAGTAATCACATCGGCTTTCTTAGATTTCAAAGAAACTTTCTTGGGGGGTCATGTGTTTTCATCGACGATGGTGAATAGTTGTTCGTCGGATATTTGAATGAAATTTTTCGTTAAGAAAATTTGAGCAGAAAATAAAAGAGTCGATGGACTCTTGATTTGACCTTTGGCGGTCTATTTATAGACAGTTGGAGATGTCAAATCAGTATGGAATTTTAGGCAAGAATCCCACCCAAACTTGATCTCCACGTTCACACTAAGTCGGTTCAACTTCTGAATATGAGGCTCACCTCGGCGTTTCACCGCATTTCAACTTCTAAACACGAGGCTCACTCTCACATTTCAACGTTTAAATATGAGGCTCACCTCCGTGTTTCAACTTCTGAACGTGAAGCTTACCTTCACGTTTTAACCTCTAAACGCGAAGCTCACCTACGTGTTTCAACTTCTGAATGCGAGGCACACCTCTACATTTCAAGCTCTAAACACGAAGCTCACCTCCGCGTTTCAAATTTTAAACGTGAGGTTCACCTCCGCGTTTTAAGTTCTAAACGCAAGGCTCACCTCTGCGTTTCAAAGCAACCAAATGCATGGCCCACCCCTGTGTTTCAGAATCAGAAGCCACGGCATACACTTTCACACGGATCCTGCGTAACAAGTTTCTAAAACCAAGTTCACAATGCCTTCGAAATGGATGTAGTGAACAAACACTTTATGATGAGGAATCAACAGTTCCAAGATTAAACAAAATCGAGATCCAAATTATTTTAAACATTTATTCTAGTCAACCGTGAACTTTTGAAAACTTTGGAGGGGGTTTTATAGGCTATCTAAAAATCACTGCAAATAGCTAATCCCTACAAAACACTGATGATGTAAGTTACAATCTGACGACTTCTACAACAACATACGAAAGTTATAATCTGATGAATTTTGAGGGTTACAACTGATAACTCTCACATCTTAGAGAGCTAAAGGCTAGGATTACAAGACGACAATCCTTGCAATGCTCTAACAGAAGAGATTACAAGTTGATGATCTCTTAAAAGTAACATGCGGAAGTCATCACCGATTTCAAAGCAACACGCGGAAGTCATCACCGCGTTCCAAGCCCAAAATGCGCAGTTCATCACTGCGTTCCAAGCTCAAAACGTAGAGCTCATCACCGTGTTCCAAGCTCAAAATGAGGAGTTCATTACCACGTTCCAAGATCAAAATGCAGAGTTCGCCACCGTGTTCCAAGTTTAAAACGCGAAGCTCGCTACTGCGTTCTCAGTTCTAAACGCGAGGGTCGTTTCCAGAAGATAAATCTCACGTCTGACTGATTCAAACACGTTTTAAATAGTTCCAAAACTATTTTTCATGAATTAAGGGCATTAAAATCTCATTAAGGAGTGATTTAAGAGGTCAGTTACATCCCTTAAACCCTTATAAATAACTAAAAATCAGCTGGAAAAGGGGTTAGAATTTTAGGATCTTTTGGCTTCAAATTTTGGGATCTTTTGGATCGGATTTTTGGAGCATTATTAAGAGCTTTTCTTGGAGATTATGCCTTGGCTTGTGAACTATTTCGGTTAAGTTAAAAAGGATTAATTTTCTTTCTAAACTCAACTCTTTTATAGAGTTTTAAACTCGTTCAGAATTCTTAACTCGTTAAGAGTTTAAAACTTGCCTCGCAAGTTCTTTTGATGTCAAGTCAAGAGGAATAGACCATGTTTCCACGAATTGAAGTGGTTGGATCGTCAACAGGAAACAAGATTCAAACTCTCATCGCTACCAAGAAGAGCCAGATTTAAACAAATGGAGGATCTTCGTCGATTCCTTCTCTCTTTTGTAAATCGGGAAACCGATAAGAGAAAATTATAATTTTTTTCTAAGTCAGTTAGAGAGAGATTGCTATGAGAATATATTCATTCTTTTCCTAAGTTAGTTAGGGAGATTAATACAAATTTTATTCTTAATTTTCTTACAATATTCCGACAAACATGGAGATTGTTGGGATTGTGTCTTTGATTTTTCGTATAACTTCATGAGAATTATATAGGGTTAGAGATCTATCATGATTAGTAGATTGGTTCTCATCATGATTAGGAGTTTGTATCCTATTCTAATTAGGAAGTTTGGCTAGGGGTAGGATTTTAGTTTCCATATATATATCTTTCTATTGTTGAAGGAAAATCAAGGAGAGGAGAGAGTCAATGTGACGCCCCTGTTTTCACACATGGCTGCAGTCCAAGGTGAATCCAGAGATGTCAAACCTGCCATGTACCCACACTATGTAACAACAAGTTTTACCAATCATAGTAATATCCTCTAGTGGGATCAAATAAAAACGTAGGTACAAAACAGGCAAAGAAGTAGAACGACAATAATAGACATGATAAAGAAGATGATATCTCATAAATAAAGGTCATGTCTCAACTAAAAATAAACTGAAATACATCTGAAGTCTAAAATAACATACGATGTCTCAACATGAATCAAAATGGAAAGTCGAACTAAGGCACATTGCCTTTACAAAATGGAATTAAACTCTAAGTCTGAATAAAATTTAAAACTACAGTGGAGCCTCTAATAAATCTCTCGGGACGGCGACTATGCTAGAACTCCATCATCATGCGGCTCTCTAGAACTCCGAGCTACCTGAAAGGGTATTTTTAAAAGAAAAAATAACAACAAGAACGTCAAAGCGCTACAGCAAGATTACCTCCATCCGCACCTAGGGGAAGGGCTGCTAGATGGAGTGGAGGCTCTATCTATTAAGCATAGTCTACCTATATCATTTCCCCGTATCTAGCGGAATTAATATTCAGACACCTACAAAACGAGACGTAGTACATCGAGCAAAATAATCCAAACAAAGAAACCCTAATGTATATACCATATGTCCCGAATCGTAAACATCTAAACATTAATACCGAATTAAGGATAAACAATCTAAATGAAATCAACAATTTGAAATCCACAACACGAGACTGGTACGTCAAGCAAAATAATCCAAACAAAGAAACCCTCATGTATATACCATATGTCTTAAATTGTGAACCGCTAATCATTGATCCCAACCTAAGAAATAAAGAAAAGCAGAAAAAGAAAATAAAGACGTCAATATATTGTATTCATAATATCTGCCACTGCCACTGGGGAGATAGAATGAATAGCGGCACAAATCTCGTGTACTTTCATATGCAAAGTACTCTAGGTCATATATTTTAGCAGTGAGTCAAAAACATAACTGGCATCCGCCAATGACTCAGGCTATCGCTTGGCTATCTCAATGAAACTCCATGCAAGATTTTGATACTTAGCATTATCATATGTAACGGACTACCCTGTAGGTATCCTAATCAGTGTATACGGCTCATTAGTCTCATCGCGATCTCAGTGCGTAACATGAGTGTGGAATGGCCTACCATATAGGTATCCTAGAAGTACAGCTCACAAGCCTCATCGCACCCTCGTGCGGACGGACTGCTAAATAAAGCATCCAAACCCGACTCAATTGCCTGCACAAATGAAATATCAACGCACTACCCCTGTAGTACTGAACTGAGCTCATCCATGATATCCAGAAGGTGTGTGTATAGTATGTTCTAAACTATTTTTCAAAGTAATTGGGTCTTAACCCTTCATAATCCCTCTCAGAAACCCCAAGTGTGTACTACTGTACTATTCGTGAAAATATGTGTAAAGAAGTATGGCTCGAAGTTCGCGATCACATCTTAAGTAGACATGAAACAGAACTCAAGAAAAACAGCCTTTGTAGTCGACTACAAGGATTAGTAGTCGACTACTCTGAGTCAATCCAGACTCTGTGAAAACAAATTTACTGTTAGTAGTTGACTATTAGGGTCAATAGTCGACTACTTTGCTATAACTCAGTTTTCTGTGTTTCGAAGGTTTGACAGAGTAGTCGACTACTATGCTTAGTAGTCGACTACACTGTGAAAACATGTATACTGACGTGCACAAACAGGAAATTAACTTAACATACACTTATCACTTCATATTTACATGATTTAAACTTGTTAAACATACAGTAATAACTATTCTGAGCATGACAACAATGTATAAATTTGTCTAGTTAGGGTTTTACATCAAAATTTATCATTTTCTTCAATTGATCAATATGTAAACGATACGATAATAATAACGTGATTTAAAATCTACATATGAACAGAGATCAATCTTGTTTTAAATTCTGATTTTAAAAAACCAAGATGTCACAAGTCTAGGGTTAAACTTCTTTAAACATCATGTACATTCAATTAATTGCATATCTAGGGTTTAGACATGATCTAAACATGATTAACGGATTAAAAGTGAAACTAAAAGCATCACAATGATTATGATCACAAACTATATACAACAGCAAGAAAACAAGTATAGATCTAGCATGGGTTTATGAAATAACATAAAAATCTAATCTTTTTATATCTCATATTAAGATCATGCACATCAACATCAATATTTAACTTCTAATCTAGTTATTTAACTATGGGGATGAGTTTGGACGAATATAATCTTGCCTCAAAGTGCTATTGGACTCTTCAACCATGTGCACGCAAGATCTCTCTTCTCCAAAATGCTAAAACTCGCCTTCTTCTCGACAAACTTCTCAAGGACACTCCCAAAATTCTCAGTTTAGGGTTAGGGTTTGAGAAGGAAGGTGGCTGGTGATAATCTCACGTGAAATAGGGTAAAAAGAGCTTTAAAATGAATATATATACTTAGGATAACAACTAGGTTCGGATACAATGCAAATCCAACCCAAAAACTAAAACCTGGTACGTCCAGGAATTCCCGATAGTCGACTACTAAGCATAGTAGTCGACTACTAAGTAATACACAGGTTTCTGAAATCTGTACACAGTATTATGGTGATAACTTTCTCATACAATCTCAGAATGAGGTGATTAAAGATTTGTTGGAAAGATGTTGAAAAGACCTATAACTTTTGTCTTTTGAGTTTTCCCAGATTATAAGTGAATCATTGTGTAAAATCTATAAACTCTTAACTGGTCATTTTTTCCAGATTTTTCTCGTGCATGTTTTGTGCATTTGCACTCATATATTCATATATATGTATAGAATTAATCTCAAATCAATTCCTAGCGTACTCAAATATTAATAAACATTATTTATCATAATATAACATGTTTATTATTATATCTCATAACATTCAAAATTACGGGGTTTTACATTCTTCCCCCCTTAAAAGAATTTCGTCCCCAAAATTCTGCATTCATATCTTAGAGATTAATAATGCTAGAAAAGCACATTGAGGGAATAATCCAGACAAGGAAACCCTCACATACACATCTTGCATCATTAGTCTCCAGATATGAACATAGTAATATCTACATTTAACAATCTAAGATGCCAATATTTCCACTTAACCCCTAACTAAACGGAACTAGTACATCGGGTGAAAAATCCAAACAAAGAACCCCCTATATATATACCATGTGTTCCGAATGATTAGAAGTTAAGTGTTAATACCTCCATTCTAGCGTTAAATGTAAATATAACCATACAAATAATCACATACATAAATCAATCCACCTTCTCAATAGGTGTAGGTAGTCACGATGCATAACATCTTCGGGCTCCCGAGAATCATCCTCAATGTCTATACTTAACAGTCTAAAATGAAAATACCCCCACTTAACCCCTAACTAAATGGAACAAGTACATCGAGCGAAAAATCCAAACAAGGAACCCCTCATATATATATATATCATATGTTCCGAGTACTTAGGAGTTAAGTGTTAATACCATCATTTTAGCGTTAAGTATAAACATTACCATATAGGTAGCCACAAATCATAAACAAGTCATACTAAATTTAATTTACCTGCTCAAACAGGTGTGGGTAGTCACGACGTATATCCTCTTCGCATTCCCAAGAAGCCTCCTCAGCTCCTATCCGATGCCACTGAACTTTAACTAAATGTATCACCTTGTTTCTCAACTTCTTATCCTCCTTGGAAAGAATACATACAGGAATCTTAATAGTAGTCAGATCCTCCTGAATCTCGATCTTTGGTGCGTCTAATACTCGTTACTCCTCCTTATCATGTAGGTTCTTCTTAAGCATCGAAACATGAAAAACATCGTGTATGCTCGACATGGATGCTGGTAGGTCTAGCCGATATGAAACAGCTCCAATGCACACAATAATCAGGAATGGTCCAATATACCTCGGGGCAAGTTTTCCTTGTCTGCCAAAACACTGAACTCCCTTCATTGGTGATATTTTCAATAACACATAGTCCCCAACTAGGAACTCTAACGGTCGTCACCTATGATCTGCATAACTCTTCTGACGACTCTACGCTGCAAGAATGCGCTCTCGAATGACTACTACCTTCTCCGTAGTTTGCTTCACAAGCTTCGGTCCAAGCAATAGACTGTCCTCTGGTTCTGCCTAATAAATAGGTGATCTACAAGGCCTCACGTACAATGCTTCATACGGTGCCATCCCAATAGTCGCTTAGTAGCTATTATTATAAGCAAATTCGATTAATGGGATGTGGTCCTCCCAGCTACCCTAGAAATCAATGACACATGCTCGCAACATATCCTCTAATATTTGGTTTACTCTCTCCATCTGCCCATCCGTCTGCGGGTGAAACACACTAGAATAAGATAATCTGCTGCCGAAAGAGTTCTGGAAGCTTCTCTAAAAATGTGAAGTGAAAACCGAGCCTCGATCTGACACAATCGTCTCTGGAACTCCATGTAATCTCACAATCTTCTGAATAAATATCCATGCATACGTCTCTGCCGTGTATGTCGTCTTTACTAGTATGAAATGTGCTAACTTTGTCAACCAATCTACTACCACCCAAACTGAATCATTCCCCTTCTTCAATCTCGGCAATCCTACAATAAAGTCCATAGAAATATCTATCCACTTCTACTCCAAAATAGGTAAAGGCTGTAGGGTTCCTGCCGGTCTCTTATGTTCTGCCTTTACTTGCTGACAGGTAAAGCACTTAACTACATATTCTGTAATCTCTCTACGCATGTCGCTCCACCAAAAATATCTCTTCAGATCCTTGTACATCTTTGTTGTACCTGGATGCACTGTATACCTAGTACGATGCGATTCGTCGAATAAATCCTTCTTCAACTGAGCATTAGCTGGCATTACTAATCGGCCTTTCATCTGAAGTCCTCCATCTGCTCCAACGGTCTAATCAGTCTTTGGCTCTTTGGAAATATCCCCCTTTCGGGCTTGAATCCAAGAGTCGTCTAACTGAGCTCTGACCACTCTGTCACTCCAAGATTGTTGTACGGATAAAGCTCCCAAAAATACATTGCTCTTGCCAATCTCCGGTCTAAAGTCGAACTGGCTAAGTGTGTAGAGATCTTGATATAACGAGCATCTCAAAGCTGCAATCATGTGATGATGCTTCTTACTCAATGCGTCTGCTACGACATTCACCTTCCCTGAGTGATACTGAATCGTGAATTCATAATCCTTAATGAACTCAACCCATCGTCGCTGTCTCTGATTTAGTTCTTTCTGAGAGAAGAGGTACTTCAAGCTCTGATGATCTGTGAATAGCTTGTACTGTACTCCGTACAGGTTGTGTCTCCATGTCTTCAATGCGAAGACCACTGCTGCTAGCTCCAAGTCATGTGTAGGATAGTTCTGTTCATGCGTTCTCAATTGACGCGAAATGTATACTACTACCCTCTGGGTCTGCATTGAAACACCTCCTAGACCCGCTAACGACGCATCTGTGTAGACTACGAAGGTCTTATCACTGCTAGGAATGGTCAAAACTGGTGTTGTAGTCAACTTAGCCTTCAAAGTCTCAAAGGCCTCCTGGCACTCCGTGCTCCAAACAAAAGGTACACCCTTTTCGTAAGGCGTGTAAGTGGTGTGGCTATTTTTGAGAAGTCCTGAATGAACTTCCTATAATAGCCAGCTAAACCCAAAATGCTACGGATCTCGATAACTGTCGGCGGTGGCTCCTAATCAAGTACCGTCATAACCTTAGCTGGATCCACTGCAATGCCCTCTCTGCTGATGATGTGGTCTAAAAATCTAACCTCGGATAGCCAAAACTCGTACTTGCTGAATTTGGCATATAGCTGGTGCTCCCGTAAAATCTACAATGCTAATTGAAGGTGCTGCTCATGCTCTGCCTCCGACCTCGAATAGATTAGAATGTCGTCGATGAATACTATCACGAACTGGTCCAAGTATGGATGGAAAATCCGATTCATCAAATCCATGAATACCGCGGGTGCATTGGTTAGCCCAAATGGCATGACAAGAAACTCGAAGGACCCATAACAAGTCAGAAAGGCAGTCTTGGGAATATCCATCTCCCGAACCCGTAACTAATGACAGTTAGAATGAAGATCAATCTTCGAGAAGTGCTGCGCTTCCTGTAGCTGGTCGAACAAGTCATCAATCCTTGGTAATGGATACCTATTCCGGATAGTGACCTTGTTTAACTCCCGATAATCTATACAAAGACGCTTACTGCCGTCCTTCTTCTTCACAAAAAGGACCGACGCCCCCATGAAGAATGACTCCGGTGAATAAAACCCTAAGATAATAACTCGTCCAGCTGAGTCTGTAGCTCCCTCATCTCAGTAGGTGTCATACGATAGGGAGCTCGAAATATCAATGCTGTGCCTGGCTGTAACTCGATGCAGAACTCAACCTCTCTCACAGGAGGTAGCCCCAGTATGTCCTGAAAGACATCCTGAAAATCTGAGACAACCCTAGTCTCGCACAAATCAGCACTCCGATCTCTTAGCATCACCTCCTCGATATAGGCCAGAAATAACTCCTCAAACTGGTTGCCCTGTGAGGTCTCTACGATCAACTCAGACCCATCGAATGCTTGCAAACTGACTGTTTTTGCAAAACAGTCAATGCTAACATGGTAGGATGATAACCAATCCATACCGAGAATGACGTCGAAATCCAACATCAGCAAGATGATCAAATCTATGATAAACTCGGACTCATCTAAGCTGATGACACATCTCCTACAGATGTTCTCTAATAGAGATACCTCTTCTAAGGGAGTAGAGACGGACAACGGAATATCTAAAGGATGTGCGAATAACTGGAGCCTATCCATGAAGGCATGAGATATAAAAGAATAGGAAGCGCCGGAATCGAATAGGATCCAAGCTGGAAAAGAGTTTACTAAGAAAGTACCTTCTACTATAGCTCCGCTCGCACCGTGATCACGCGGTACGACTGCATAGACTCTGTCAGTGGCTGTCGACTGCTGAACTGTCGATGGTGGAATATACGGGACTATCTGTCCCTCAAAAATCTCCTAAATCGCGTGAATCTGGCCTACTGGCCCCTTAATCCTAGGAACAGCTGGCGGTGCCTCAATCCTCTACTGCGGCTGCTGGCCGTAACCGCGGCCCTGCTGATGCTGACCCTGACCAAGGTTCTGCTACTGACCGTGTCCTTGATTCTGCTACTGGCCCTGGCCTCTGCCCTGCTGGCCTCCTGCTAGCGCACTGCGACAGTCCTTAGCCTTATGCCCAATCATGTTGCAGTTATAGCATGCACCCTGAATCTTGCACTGCGGTGATGCTCTCGAGTCATGTTGTGCTCCCTTCTTGAACTTGCCCTGCTGATGGTGATGAAAGTCCTTACCCCGTTGTTAGGGTCCTCGTAATCAGGCAAAAGGTCTCTTACCCTTGCCCTTGTTATTCTGCTATCTAGATTTGTTGTTGCCCTCCTTGTTTTTCTGGAACATCGTAGTCTCTGTCTCCTGTGATATAGCTGCATCTGCTACCTCTCGGACTGAACAAAATCTTCTGGAAACTAGGTAACGGCGAAGACTTGGGTGAAGTCCCATAAGAAACATCTATGCCTAGCGCTCGCCTGACTGCCACATGCCCGTGAAACGTAGAAGGCTCATAAATCGACTCTCATAGTCAGCCACAGACATATCTTCCTGCTTTAGCTTAGACAACTCTAGCTCTTTCCCTACTCGTGCCGCAAAAGAGATGTACTGCTCGTCGAAGAAATACACGAAATCCTCCCAAGTGAGGGTCATCCGATGATCCGGAGTGAACTGAAGCCTGTACCATCCTCCTGCATCACCCTTTAGGCTAAAAGCTGCCAGCCTCTGCTTCTACACTGAGTCGACGTTAAGTAAATATAGAATGTTACTCACGTCCTCCTTCCACTTGTGGGCCACAAGCGAATCTGATGATCCCTGAAACTCTGGCACCCTCATCTTCTGGTAGCGCTCTACTAAACGGAGCCAAGCCTCCTACTCCGTGGCTGCAACTGATGGCTGCAACTGATGGTGGGGTGAGTCCTGGTGTGGTCTCTAGGGACTCATCTGCGATGGGGATGGCTGGAATAACTGGCGGTAGGAACACAAGTGGTGGTGTAGCTAGCTGCATGTGATTTTCCACTTTCTCCACAAGCGCTGCTAGCCTCGCTGCTGTTAGACCCTAGAGGGGGGTGATTAGGGTCAAGAGGCTCTAAATATGCAATAAAAA
>BQKN01065436.1:267885-290773 GCA_022839385.1 Asparagus kiusianus
TGTGTGTGTGTGTGTGTGTGTGTGTGTGTGTGTGTGTGTGTGTGTGTATAAGGTTATACCAATAATATTGCTCCTAGATTAGATGGTTTCCCCTTTGCTTAATGGTGTGTTAGATTTAAACTCTTTGTTTGATCTAGACACTTCGATTTATGAGAAATTATCGGTTATGCTTATATTATGCTCACGTTGGAGAAATCCAAGTTGAGCAATCATGATAAGAAAATGTTTACAATGAATAAGCTCTTGTTAGAATTTTTGCTTAATGCTTTTGACTCGTCATTTTTTAACAAGCTTGATTCATTTGATAATGTTTACACATTGTGGAAATTCATAGAAACACATCAAGGGGACTTGGAGGAGATTCGGTACGCTTTGGTGGAATCGACTTCAAGTAAGGTTGGAGTATCATCATCATGCACCTGGCCACTAGGCGATAGCCCTAGTGTGGTATGTGATTCAGATTCCGAAAGTAAACTTTCTATTAAAGAACTCACATGTGCATACGATAAGTTAATGCATGCCTACACTAAGTTGCATAAAAATTTTATTGACTTGAAAAGCAAGTATGTAGAACTTAAATCCGATCATGAGCTATTAGCATCTAAGTTTGATATTATTTCTAATGAAAATGTGATCCTCAAATAAAATAATAAAAAATTAAAATTGGATCATATTGTCTTGACTTCAAATGTTGCTAGCTTAACTCATGAGAAAAATAATGCCATATTAGAAGTAGAAACCACTAGAAATGAATTGAATTCATTTATAAATAAGTATGTTTACTCTACTCTAATATCAATGCAAATATGCCTAATAATAAGTTGAATCATGTTAAGAATCACATATCATCTTTAGATTCAACCCTCAAAACATGCATTGCTAATAATGATAAGCTTATGGACTTGTGTGCAAAGTCCCATGTAAATTCTTCCAAGAAACCCACTCATTATGCACACATGTATAACAAAATTTATAAGTGTTCTATCTGCGACCGTAAAGGCCATCTTGCCAAATTTTATTATAATACACAAAAGTTCACCAAGTCTAAAAATGTTGATTATTGTGCATCCCATCAAGCTTCATCACATCATACACATATACACGCTCATAAAGTTCTTCATAAACATGCTCACGTGTATTAATGTGATTTTTATGGCCGTTTTAGTCATTTGGCCAAGTATTATTGTGATTTGAAAAAGGTTTCACTTTTGCCAAATGCTTCTAAAAGACCACGTGTATAAATGTGATAAATTTGGTCATTTGGAAAAAATTTGTTTTGATTTAAAAAGTGTTTCACATTTGTAAAATAATTTTAAAAGATCATCTTTATTTGCAAATGTTCTATGTGCACATCCATATGGTCAACAAAAATAAATGCATCTTTTTCATTGTACTTATTACAATCGGATGGGTCATTTGCGTGAATATTGCTATGATCGGACTCATACATAAAATACGCTCAAATGGGATCATAACCTAAGGGCATTGAGCTTAAATGATAGGGATCATATCCCTAAATTTGCCGGCACCAAAATTGGTTGGGTTCCAAAACAAAATTGATTGTGTTTATTTTGTATTTTTAATTTTTTAATTTCTTTTTTATTTTATTTGAATTTCATATTTCTATAACAATGTAAATTGATAAGAATTTTTAAAATCACTCATACTTTCCTTTAAAAGAAAGTATTTTTAAATATATATACATTTACATTGTTGAAAATTTTTAAATGATTTATTTTTAAACAAAACTATAGTTCATAATTCTTATATGGTTTGTAATCTTAGTTTGAACTATGTAGTTTTGGTATAACTTAGTTTGTACTTATGAGATCATTATAAAACACTTTTATGATGATATTTATGTGTTTGAGCTTATGGATCATCATTTGTGCTTTATAATGTACCTTTATGTGACTAGTGTTTTATATTTGCTCACATAATTATCATACTTACATTTCTTTGCGTTGCCAATATGGATTGAAGCAAGCTCCAAGAGCTTGGTATGATTATTTGTCTAGTTTTTATTGTCAAAAATGATATTATTGATATTCATTTGTTTAATCCAAAGTATACCACTTTTTAATCCTTTGTGGATAAAACATATAAATATTTTGACATTATTAGTTGCTTAATCACTTGTTCTTCAAATATGATGTTTTATTGATTAAGCATGTCTTAATCCTATTAAGGTTTAGATCATGACTCATAGTTTCTTTTGATAATGATTCCTAATTACAGATGTGATTTTATTTGATTGATTTGTGATTTCATTTGATTAATTTGATATTTATATGGACTTTCATGATTATTTTCATGGTTCTCATGATTTGTTTTCATTTGAAAATATTTTTCATGATTCTCGTGTTTTTCATTCTTTTAATTTCATAAATCTATATATTGTTTTTATATTTATATATTGAGACACTAATTTCATAATGATATATCTATATGTGTTTCTTTTATCATTTTGAATGTGAGTTGGGATAAAGATGTTTTTATTTATATCTATGGTTACTCACATATGTGACTTCTTATTATCAACCATATCAAGTGAAACTTATTATTATTTTATGATTTAAGGTTTTTTGATAGGGGGAGCCTTTCCGATCTCTTTTTATAGTTTGTTTTATACTCACATATGCTTATTTATAGGGGGAGTTTTTGCTCTCTTCATTCTTATTTGTTTTCCCCATTTTGATGTTGACAAATGGGGAGAAACAAGTAAATTGTGAGTATATTTATGAGTATTATGTTTTATTGCATATTTGATATATTATTGTAGGTGTAAATTTTGATCTCCCGAAAACAGTGAACTTCGTTTGTATTGATAAGAATAGCTTATTACAAACTAATAATTAAATGTTTACAACAGAAGTAGAGGGAATGCCCTCCTTGTTTTAACGTGGGTTCCTTGGTAGCGATAGGACGCCTCGCTCGGTGCTCGTGCCGAGTCTGCTTCCCTTAGACGATCCGATCGAAGTTGCTGCTGGAGCTTCAGTTCTCAGTAGAAGGTCCGATGTAAGCGGGTTCGAGTCTACCCGAGAGCCTCAAGTCGGAGAGTTCCGACGAGTCTCTTCAAATGAGGGAGCCTTTAGCAAAAGCCAAGGTTCGACCTTTGGGAGATTAGCCAGCAGAATATGCAACAGCCAATCCCCCTTTGTGCTGGCTGAAGATGGGTTTTAATAGGTAAAGGATGTCATGGGCCATCCCTTGATTCGTGGGATTTGACCACTGATGGAGGTGAGGGAGCCAGCCGCCCTAGCTGTAGGATGTGACCACTTAGGGGGTCCTGTCAGCCATCCTAGCTGTGGGATGCGACCTCTTAGGGGGTCCTGTCAGCCGTCCTAGCTGTGGGATGTGACCATTTAGGGGGTCCTGTCACCGCCCTATTCTTGCTAGGTGAGGAGCGCTATGCTTTCTCCCTTGATTTGTGGGATTTGACAACTGATGTAACTGTTCCCATACTCCAAGTGGGCAGTTGACAGTGAGCTGGTGAGTCTGCAACTTAGGTCTACAGGCGAGCTTGGGACTACAGGCAGACTTGGGTCTGCAGGCGAGCTTGCAGGCGAGTTGGGTCTGCAGGCGAGCTTGGGACTAGAGGCAGACTTGGGTCTGTAGACGAGCTTGCAGGCGAGCTGGGTCTGCATGCGATCTTGGGACTGCAGGCAGACTTGGGTCTGCAGGTGAGCTGGGGCTGCAGGCGAGCTTGCAGGCGAGCTGGATTTGCAGGCGAGCTAGGGACTGCAGGCAGACTTAGGTTTGCAGGCAAGCTTGATCGTGCAGGTGAACTTCGAGCTGCAGGCGAGCTTCAACTGCATGCTAACTTCGAGCTGCAGGCGAGCTGAGACTGCAGGCGAGCTAAGACTGCAGGCGAGCAGGCAGACTTGGGTCTATAGGCGAGGAGGGGACTGCAGGCGGGCCTGGGTCTGCAAGCGAGCTTCAAGCCATTAGGCGAGCTCTAGAGCATGGATCGAAGAATAGGCCGTAACTTTCAAACCGTAAGTCGGAATTGGACGAATTATATATAAAAATCACCTATCTCGATGAGACGGAGCCATCTAAACCTAGTCGAAGGCTTCGGTTTGCTTCCTCCGTTTTGCCAAATTCCTTACGGTTTGGGAGATATCTGCGTTTTTCCCCTTTTTATCAGTGTTTTCCCCCTTTTTGCTATTTCGGGTGAGGTTTTAGCAGTCTTGTTCTGAACTTTTCTGATAAGGATTAAAGGCAATTTTTATTGCCTACAAAACCCCCTCCAAAGTTTTCAGACCTGAATCAGGCCGCATGGGGGTCTAGAACACTTTGGATATGAAGACCCGTAAAGTGATCCCTGCTCAGATGGAGTGAGGAGCCCTCCAACGAGCTCGGTGAAGTTGACCTCTTCACTCGCAGCTGATGATCGCCTTCTAGGATTTTGAGCAAACCCTCAGCTATCAGCGGACTTGATTTGTCTTTACCAACTGCCGTTTGAGTTGGACTAGCCATGCTCTTGCCCTTAGCATGGTAAGTTGTCGAGGAGTTTCTATTAGGCTCAATGCTAAGATTTCTCCTCTATCCTTAGCCTTTCGTGGCGTTTGGATTAAGAGCGTAGGGAGCAGTTTAACCTCGTATACCAGCCGGAAGGTAGGAGCAGTTTAGACTCCTGCACCAGTTGGTGTAAAGGAGCAGTTTAGCCTCGTGCACCGGTTGGAGGAAAGGAGCAGTTTATACTCTTGCACCAGTGGGAGTATAAGGGGACAGTTTAGACTCTTGCACCAGTCAGAGTAAAGGGAACAGTTTATACTCGTACACCCGTTGGAGTCTTGAGGAGAAGCTTGTCTTCTCTTAGGGCTAAGATGAACCCTGATTTGTCTTCTCTTGGGGCAAAGACGAACCCGAAATAGCGGCACATCACATGGTAGGCCACTATCTGGATAAAGGCACATCGCTTGGTAGGCTATTATCAAATAACAACGCCTTTTATGGGAAAGACAATACTGGGGGAATCAAATCGTTCAGGGATGTATGAGTGTGACGATTGATTGTTATAGGAGCCATCGCATGGTAGGCTACTACCCATCGATTGTTCTAAGGATGTTTGAATGCTCGGGAAGGATCAGGTCGTTCAAGGACGTATGAGTGTGACGACTGATCGGACAATGCCATTTGCGGGAATGACAATGTCGGCTATCAGAGGCAATTGTTAACATGATAGGAATTGTCACGGTCTGAGCGACTTTGAGGACCTACCATCCCATTAAAGAGGATAGGTAAGTTGATTTTGTCAGAGGTAATGGTTAACATGACAGTAGGAGTTTGTTGCGACTTGAGCAACTCTGTGGACTTACCATCCTATTGAAGAGGACTGGTATGTTGATTTGTCAGAGGTGACCGTTAACGTAATAGTGGGGGTCCCGCCATACTATTGAAGAGGATTGGTAGGGGATTGTGACTTTGGTCCTAACTATCTGAAGGTTTGACCAAGTGGGAGTTTGATGCAGCCCACCTGAACTGTTGGTCTCGCCTGTTTTGAGCGGTTCGCCATAATCGGGAACCTGGCTCAAGAAGTGAAAGTGTAGGGAATAGTTTTAACCTCTTATACCAGTTGGAGGATTAGAAGAAGCAGTTTATACTCGTGTACTTGTCGGAGTGTAAGGGAGCAGTTTAAACTCGTGCACCAGTTGGAGTGTAAGGGAGTAGTTTAAACTCGTGCACCAGTTGGAGTGGAAAGGACTATCAGAGGTAATTGGTAACGTGATAGCTTTGTGGGCCCGCCGTCCTATTGAAGAGGATCAACGGGGAAATCATAGGATATGAGGAAATGGTCTCCACTACCAAGGCATCTTGGTCATCATCTCCTCAAAATTCATGCGGCTCTTCGTCACCCATATACTTGAGCATGCTCTCGACTTGTTCTCCTTGGCGGAGTAAGTCTTTCCATGAGCGAGCTTCAACAGCACCCATATTGGATAGAACGCTGATGGAGAGATTGTTCCGGCACATCTCGATGTATGTGGCCTCGGAAACTCGATCGCGGGAATGCAGTGATCGGTTTCTGAATCTTTTGACAAAGTTGCTTACAGACTCTGTCTTCCTCTACTCCATAGTTAGCAAGGTGGCCATAGATACTTCTGTGTCATCGTCGAAGAATCTGGCCATGAAGAGCCTTTCCATGTCCTTCCAGCAGGTGATGGATCCAGGCTCCAATCTGCGGAACCATTCAAAAGCGACCCCCTTGAGGGTGCCAATGAATAGTCGAGTCATAATGGGATCATTCCCCACTATGTGTTCAGTTTGTGCCTGGAAGTAGTAGATGTGCTGGGTAGGAGAACCATTACCGTCGAACTGCAGGAGGTCCAGTGGCTGAAACTTTGCCGGGTAGGAGAATGTATCCCATTCGATTGGATATGGTCTGACAACCCCCAGCTTGTTCATATGCTTTTGGAGCTTCAAGGCGTCGAGTTGGCTTTGGAACTCATCTAGCCTCTTGTCCCTCAGATTATGATCCGAAGATGACGCTCCTCTAAATGACTCGGATGAGGAGTGAGAAGGAGTAGGCACCCGCTCTTTGTGCTTCAAGGATTTATGCGAAGCCCGCGAAGTCCTCTCTCTCTTCCTCTTCTTCTCGCTCAAGAGCTGCTCCAACATCTACTTTAGGGAGTCAATGGTCGCTTGTTGCTCGTCAAATCTCCTGGATATCTCATCAGGGATGTCGGTCATGTGCACATTTGCGTGCTCGCCCTGAACTGAGCTCGAAGTCTGCGACATTGCCACTACTGAGCAATCATCGTCGTCGTTGTCAGAGACGGACGTTAGACCCATGCAGGCAAACAGGGTGGCCACCCCCATTTGGGCATGAGCGTGTTGGTGAGGTTCAGGCTGGCGAGGCTCGTCCGTCAGGCGAGATAGGTACAGTGCACCTGTCTGGCGAGCTGCTGCTTTGCCTTTACGGCGAACTTGGTCTGTCAGGCGAGCTTGGTGAAGTCCGCTTGTTTGACGAAGCCCTCTTGAACTGCAGAGTTCGCCAGGTGCCCTTGGTTCGCCAAAATTGAGCATCTTGCTCATAGAGTGGGGCTCACCTAAACCGCTAGGCTCGCCCGATTTGAGCGGTTCGCCAAAACTAGGACCCTGGCTCAAGAGGTTGGGCTCGCCTAAACTGCTAGGCTCGCCCGATTTGAGTGGTTCGCCAAAAATGGAAACTTGGCTCAAGAAGTGAGGCTCACCTAAACCGCTAGGCTCGCCTGATTTGAGCAGTTCGCCAAAACTGGGAACCTGGCTCAAAGAGATGGGCTCGCCTAAACTGCTAGGCTTGCCCGATTTGAGCGGTTCGCCAAAAATGGGAACCTGGCTCAAGAGGTTGATTCCTCTCAAGCCTGAATAATAATTCAGGCTATCGTGGGGGATGAGGGATTGTGCCTCGAGACGAACGAGAGCTTTTCGTCGCTGCTGTTTGGATCTTTTTGAACGAGGAGCGTTCATGTCGACTGCGGAGGCGTAGTCTGCGTCGACACGAATGGTTGATTCCTCTTGCACAAAGGTCTACGAGGATCGTTCATTGAACCATTCAGCAGCCCCTAGACCTGTATTCTCGAATCTCGGCTCGGCCTCAACTGGTTCAGGGGGGAAAGAACCCCCTGCCTCGGCTTGGGTAGATCCCTCAGGCTTGGTTGCCTCGGCCCCTTGGGGCTGGGCCACCCGTACAACTCTGCAGCCATCGTGAGATGTATTACCGCCAGAAGAGGACGATTGTAAGTACCCCTCGAATTTGATCACAAGGGACTCAACAATAGTCCTTGCAGCAACTTCGTCAAACTGCGCCACCACCAATTCATCTGAATGAACGGATTCTTCCACTGTGGTCGCTATCTTCTGTAGGTGTAAATTTTGATCTCCCGGAAATAGGGAACTTCGTTTGTATTGATAAGAATAGCTTATTACAAACTAACAATCAAATGTTTACAATAGAAGCGGAGGGAATGCCCTCCTTGTTTTAACATGGGTTCCTTGGTAGCGATAGGACGCCTCGCTCGGTGCTCGTGCCGAGTCTGCTTCCCTTGGACGATCCGATCGAAGTTACTACTGGAGCTTCAGTTCTCAGTAGAAGGTCCGATGTAAGCGGGTTCGAGTCTACCCGAGAGCCTCAAGTCGGAGAGTTCCGACGAGTCTCTTCAAATAAGGGAGCCTTTAGCAAAAGCTAAGGTTCGACCTTTGGGAGATTAGCCAGCAGAATATGCAACAGCCAATCCCCCTTTGTGCTGGCTGAAGATGGGTTTTAATAGGCAAGGGATGGCATGGGTCATCCCTTGATTCGTGGGATTTGACTACTGATGGAGGTGAGGGAGCCAACCGCCCTAGCTGTGGGATGTGACCACTTAGGGGGTCATGTCAGCCGTCCTAGCTGTGGGATGTGACCTCTTAGGGGGTCCTGTCAGCCGTCCTAGATGTGGGATGTGACCACTTAGGGGGTCCTGTCAGCCGCCATATTCTTGCTAGGTAAGGAGCGCCATGCTTTCTCCCTTGATTTGTGGGATTTGACCTCTGATGTAACTGTTCCCATACTCCAAGTGGGCAGTTGACAGTGAGCTGGCGAGTCTGCAGCTTGGGTTTGCAGGCGAGCTTGGGACTACAGGCAGACTTGGGTCTGCAGGCGAGCTTGCAAGCGAGTTGGGTCTGCAGGCGAGCTTGGGACTAGAGGCAGACTTGGGTCTGCAGGCGAGCTGGGTCTGCAGGCGAACTTGGGACTACAGGTAGACTTGGGTCTGCAGGCAAGCTGGGACTACAGGCGAGCTTGCAGGCAAGCTAGATCTGCAGGCGAGCTCGGGACTGCAGGCAGACTTGGGTCTACAGGCGAGCTTGATCGTGCAGGCGAACTTCGAGCTGTAGGCGAGCTTCAACTACAGGCGAACTTCGAGCTGCAGGCGAGCTTCAACTGCAAGCGAGCTGAGACTGTAGGCGAGCAGGTAGACTTGGGTCTGTAGGCAAGCAGGGGACGGTAGGCGGGCCTGGGTCTGCAGGCGAGCTTCAAGCCGTTAGGCGAGCTCTAGAGCATGGATCGAAGAATAGGCCGTAACTTTCAAACCGTAAGTCGGAATTTGATGAATTATATATAAAAATCGTCTATCTCGATGAGACGGAGCCATTCGAACCTAGCCGAAGGTTTCGGTTCGCTTCCTCCTTTTTGCCAAATTCCTTACGGTTTGGAAGATATTTGCGTTTTCCCCCTTTTTATCAGTGTTTTCCCCCTTTTTGCTATTTTGGGTGAGGTTTTAGCAGTCTTGTTCTGAACTTCTCTGATAAGGATTAAAGGTAATTTTTATTTCCTACAAAACCCCCTCCAAAGTTTTCAGACCTGAATCAGGCCGCATGGGGGTCTGGAACACTTTGGATATGAAGACCCGTAAAGTGAACCCTGCTCAGATGGAGTGAGGAGCCCTCCAACGAGCTTGGTGAAGTTGACCTCTTCACTCACAGCTGATGATCACCTTCTAGGATTTTGAGCAAACCCTCAGCTATCAAGGGACTTGATTTGTCTTTACCAACTACCGTTTGAGTTGGACTAGCCATGCTCTTACCCTTAGCATGATAAGTTGTCGAGGAGTTTCTCTTAGGCTCAATGCTAAGATTTCTCCTCTATCCTTAGCCTTTCGAGGCGTTTGGATTAAGAGCGTAGGGAGCAGTTTAACCTCGTATACCAGTCAGAGGGTAGGAGCAGTTTAGCCTCATGCACCAGTTGGAGTAAAGGAGCAGTTTAGCCTCGTGCACCGGTTGGAGGAAAGGAGCATTTTATACTCTTGCACCAGTGGGAGTATAAGGGGGCAGTTTAGAGTCTTGCACCAGTCGGAGCAAAGGGAACAGTTTATACTCGTACACCCGTTGGAGTCTTGAGGAGAAGCTTGTCTTCTCTTGGGGCTAAGATAAACCCTGATTTCTCTTCTCTTGGGGCAAAGACGAACCCAAAATAGCGGCACATCGCATGGTAGGCCACTATCTGGATAAAGGCACATCGCTTGGTATGCCATTATCAAACAACAATGCCTTTTACGGGAAAGACAATGCTGGGGAAATCAAATCGTTCAGGGATGTATGAGTGTGACGATTGATTGTTATAGGAGCCATCGCATGGTAGACTACTACCCATCGATTGTTCTAAGGATGTTAGAATGCTCGAGAAGGATCAGGTCGTTCAGGGACGTATGAGTGTGATGACTGATCGGACAATGCCATTTGCGGGAATGACAGTGTCGGCTATCAGAGGTAATCGTTAACATGATAGGAATTATCGCGATATGAGCGACTTTGAGGACCTACCATCCCATTAAAGAGGATTGGTAAGTTGATTTTGTCAGAGGTAATGGTTAACATGACAGTGGGAGTTTGTTGCGACTTGAGCAACTCTGTGGACTTACCATCCTATTGAAGAGGACTGGTAAGTTGATTTGTCAGAGGTGACCATTAACGTAACAGTGGGGGTCCCGCCATCCTATTGAAGAGGATTGGCAAGGGATTGTGACTTTGGTCCTAACTATCTGAAGGTTTAACCAAGTAGGAGTTTAATGCAGCCTACCTGAACTGTTGGTCTCGCCTGTTTTGAGCGGTTCACCATTACCGGGAACCTGGCTCAAGAAGTGGAACTCACCTAAACTGTTAGGCTCACCTGATTTGAGCGGTTCGCCCATGCTGGGAACCTGGCTCAAGAAGTGGCTCGCCTAAACTGTTAGGCTCGCCTGATTTGAGCGGTTCGCCCGTGCTGGGAACCTGGCTCAAGAAGTAGAGCTCGCCTAAACTGTTAGGCTCGCCTGATTTGAGCGGTTCGTCCGTAATGGGAACCTGGCTCAAGAAATGAAAGTGTAGGGAATAGTCTTAACCTCTTATACCAGTTGGAGGATCAGAAGAAGCAGTTTATACTCGTGTACTTGTCGGAGTGTAAGGGAGCAGTTTAAACTCGTGCACCATTTGGAGTGTAAGGGAGCAGTTTAAACTCATGCACTAGTTAGAGTGGAGAGGACTATCAGAGGTGATTGTTAACGTGATAGCTTTGTGGGCCCACCGTCCTATTGAAGAGGATCAACGGGGAAAACGTAGGATATGAGGAAATGGTCTCCACTACCAAGGCATCTTGGTCATCATCTCCACGAAATTCATGCGGCTCTTTGTCACCCATATGCTTGAGCATGCTCTCGACTTGTTCTCCTTGGCGGAGTAAGTCTTTCCATGAGCGAGCTTCAACAGCACCCATATTGGATAGAACGCTAATGGAGAGATTGTTCCGGCACATCTCGATGAGTGTGGCCTCGGAATCTCGATCACGGGAATGCAGCGATCGGTTTCTGAATCTTTTGACAAAGTTACTTACAGACTCTGTCTTCCTCTGCTTCACAGTTAGCAGGGTAGCCATAGATACTTCTGTGTCATCGTCGAAGAATCTGGCCATGAAGAGCCTTTCCATGTCCTTCCAGCAGGTGATGGATCCAGGCTCTAATCTGCGGAACCATTCAAAAGCGACCCCCTTGAGGGTGCCAATGAACAGTCGAATCATAATGGGATCATTCCCCACTATGTGTCCAGTTTGCGCCTGGAAGTAGTAGATGTGCTGGGTAGGAGAACTCTTGCCGTCGAACTGCAGGAGGTCCAGTGGCTGAAACTTTGCCGGGTAGGAGACTGTATCCCATTCGATTGGATATGGTCTGACAACCCCCAGCTTATTCATATGCTTTTGGAGCTTCAAGGCGTCAAGTTGGCTTTGGAACTCGTCTAGCCTCTTGTCCCTCGGATTATGATCCGAAGATGACTCTCCTCTAAATGACTCGGATGAGGAGTGAGAAGGAGTAGGCACCCGCTCTTTGTGCTTCAAGGATTTATGCGAAGCCCGCGAAGTCTTCTCTCTCTTCCTCTACTTCTCGCTCAGGAGCTGCTCCAACATCTCCTTTAGGGAGTCGATGGTCACTTGTTGCTCGTCGAATCTCCTGGATATCTCATCAGGGATGTCGGTCATGTGCACATTTGCGTGCTCGCCCTGAACTGAGCTCGAAGTTTACGACATTGCCACTGCTGAGCAATTGTCGTCGTCATTGTCAGAGACGGACGTTAGACCCGTGCAGGAAAACGGGGTGGCCACCCCCATTTGGGCGTGAGCGTGTTGGCGAGGTTTAGGCTGGCGAGGCTCGCCCGTCAGGCGAGATAGGTACAGTGCACCTGTCTGGCGAGCTGCTGCTTTGCCTTTCAGGCGAACTTGGTCCGTAAGGCGGGCTTGGTGAAGTCCGCTTGTTTGACAAAGCCCTCTTGAACTGCAGAGTTCGCCAGGTGCCCTTGGTTCACCAAAATTGAGCATCTTTCTCATAGAGTTGGGCTCGCCTAAACTGCTAGGCTCACCCGATTTGAGCGGTTCACCAAAACTAGGACCCTGGCTCAAGAGGTTGGGCTCGCCTAAACTGTTAGGCTTGCCCGATTTGAGCGGTTCGCCAAAAATGGAAACCTGGCTCAAGAAGTGGGGCTCACCTAAACCGCTAGGCTCACCTGATTTGAGCAGTTCACCAAAACTGGGAACCTGGCTCAAAGAGATGGGCTCGCCTAAACTGCTAGGCTTGCCCGATTTGAGCGATTCGCCAAAAATGGGAACCTGGCTCAAGAGGTTGATTCCTCTCAAGACTGAATAATAATTCAGGCTATCGTGGGGGATGAGGGATTGTGACTCAAGACGAGCGAGAGCTTTTCGTCACCGCTGTTTGGATCTTTTTGAACGAGGAGCGTTCATGTCGACTGCGGAGGCGTAGTCTGCGTCGACACGAATGGTTGATTCCTCTTGCACAAGGGTCTGCGAGGATCGTTCATCGACCCATTCAGCAGCCCCTAGACCTGCATTATCGAATCTCGGCTCGGCCTCAACTGGTTCGGGGGGGGAAAGAACCCCCTGCCTCGGCTTGGGTAGATCCCTCAGGCTTGGTTACCTCGGCCCCTTGGGGCTGGGCCACCCGTACGACTCTGCAGCCATCGTGAGATGTATTGCCGCCAGAAGAGGACGATTGTAAGTACCCCTCGAATTTGATCACAAGGGACTCAACAGTAGTCCTTGCAGCAACTTCGTCAAACTGCACCACCACCAATTCATCTGAATGAACGGATTCTCCCACCGTGGTCGCCATCTTCTGTAGGTATAAATTTTGATCTCCCGAAAACAGGGAACTTCATTTGTATTGATAAGAATAGCTTATTACAAACTAATAATCAAATGTTTACAACAGAAGCGGAGGGAATGCCCTCCTTGTTTTAACGTGGGTTCCTTGGTTGCGATAGGACGCCTCGTTCGGTGCTCGTGCCCAGTCTGCTTCCCTTAGACGATCTGATCGAAGTTGATGCTGGAGCTTCAGTTCTTAGTAGAAGGTCCGATGTAAGCGGGTTCGAGTCTACCTGAGAGCCTCAAGTCGGAGAGTTCCGATGAGTCTCTTCAAATGAGGGAGCCTTTAGCAAAAGCTAAGGTTCGACCTTTGGGAGATTAGCCAGCAGAATATGCAACAACCAATCCCCCTTTGTGCTGGCTGAAGATGGGTTTTAATAGGCAAGGGATGGCATGGGTCATCCCTTGATTCGTGGGATTTGACCACTGATGGAGGTGAGGGAGCCAGCCGCCCTAGCTGTGGGATGTGACTACTTAGGGGGTCATGTCAGCCGTCCTAGCTGTGGGATGTGACCTCTTAGGGGGTCCTGTCAGCCGTCCTAGATGTGGGATGTGACCACTTAGGGGGTCCTGTCAGCCGCCATATTCTTGCTAGGTGAGGAGCGCCATGCTTTCTCCCTTGATTTGTGGGATTTGACCTCTGATGTAACTGTTCTCATACTCCAAGTGGGCAGTTGACAGTGAGCTGGTGAGTCTGCAGCTTGGGTCTGCAGGCGAGCTTGGGACTACAGGCAGACTTGGGTCTGCATGCGAGCTTGTAGGCGAGTTGGGTCTGCAGGCGAGCTTGGGACTACAGGCAGACTTGGGTCTGCAGGCGAGCTTGCAGGCGAGCTGGGCTTGCAGGCGAACTTAGGACTGTAGGCAAACTTAGGTCTGCAGGCGAGCTGGGATTGCAGGCGAGCTTGCAGGCGAGCTGGATCTATAGGCTAGCTCGGGACTGTAGGCAGACTTGGGTCTGCAGGCGAGCTTGATCGTACAGGCGAACTTCGAGCTGTAGGCGAACTTGAACTGTAGGCGAACTTCGAGGTGCAGGCGAGCTTCGACTGCAGGCGAACTGAGACTGCAGGCGAGCAGGCAGACTTGGGTCTGTAGGCGAGCTTGCAGGCGAACTGGGTCTGCAGGCGAACTTGGGAGTGCAGGCAGACTTTGGTCTGCAGGCGAGCTGGGACTGCAGCGAGCTTGCAGGCGAGTTGGATCTGCAGGCAAGCTGGATCTGTAGGCTAGCTCGGGACTGTAGGCCGACTTGGGTCTGCAGGCGAGCTTGATCGTGCAGGCGAACTTCGAGCTGCAGGCGAGCTTCAACTGCAGGCGAACTTCGAGCTGCAGGCGAGCTTCAACTGCAGGCGAGCTGAGACTGCAGGCAAGCAGGCAGACTTGGGTCTGTAGGTGAGCAGGCGACTGCAGGCGGGCCTGGGTCTGCAGGCGAGCTTCAAGCCGTTAGGCGAGCTCTAGAGCATGGATCGAAGAATAGGCCGTAACTTTCAAACCGTAAGTCGGAATTGGATGAATTATATATGAAAATCTCCTATCTCAACGAGACGGAGCCATCCGAACCTAGCCTAAGGCTTTGGTTTGCTTCCTCCGTTTTGCCAAATTCCTTACGGTTTGGGAAATATCTGCGTTTTCCCCCTTTTTATCAGTGTTTTCCCCCTTTTTGCTATTTCGGGTGAGGTTTCAGCAGTCTTGTTCTAAACTTCTCTGATAAGGATTAAAGGCAATTTTTATTGCCTACAATTATTTGTATAGATTGTTTGTCATAATCAAAAAGGGAGAGATTGTTAGTACCTTTGTTTTGATGATGATTTACAAACAATCCCTAACATTGTTTGTCTAGTGTTTGTATTTGTTTATTAGGTATTCTAGACAAACATCGTTGTTGGAGGTTGGTTGGATTGAGCTTAACGATGATATTCAAAGGAGGTTGGCGGAATCGAAATGAAACCAATACAATTCAAGTTAAATATTTAAGATCAAGCTTCATCCGCAAAGCAAACCAAGATGAGATGCACTGAAGATCTTTCATCTTGGGTATATTAGTTTAAGTTTATACTTTATGTGTTTATGCTTAAAGCTCAAATATTACACACATACACGTTTTTAGTTTATCACTTTCAAGTTAAATCAAATAAATATGAAATAAATAGTTATATTTACAAACATACATGCTAGTTTCATATTTATCATATTTATTTTGAAATAATGTGTTTAGCTATATAAATGTGAAATAAATGGATATAGTTATATTTACACAAATTGTTTCATGTTCATACATGCTTACAATGATTTTATCAATATCAAGCTTTAACAATTCAATGAAATCATGTTTTCTATTTTTGAGAGTTCATGTTTTTTGTAAATTTGCAAAACAACATGTTTATAGATTAAAGACTTGTTTACACTATTTTATATCTTTTATTTAGTCTCTAAATCCATACAAGGGGTTTCAAAACTTTGGTTTAAGTCAAAATATCAAAAACAAGTATTTGACATTTTGTATTTTGACCTAGTTTGCAAAATGATAAGTTTTCACAATTGGGAAGTGTAATTTGAAAAATTCTATTTGTAACATTCTCATTATCATGTTCATAAACATTTCTCAAAGTTTTATATTTTTTTAAAATTTATTTGATATTTTTAAAGAGGGTTTATAGTTGATGTTTATTGTTCAAAACAGGTTATGTGCATGTTTTGAGTCGACTCGCTACAATGTTGAGTCGACTCATGAAGTATTGAACAGTTAGTGTTTTCATCTGTTGAGTCGACTGAAAAATCAATGAGTCGACCCATGCAGACATCAGTCAACTCACTACAGTGGCAAGTCGACTGATGAAGTGTTGAGCAGTTTGTGTTTTTCATCTGTCGAGTCGACTGATAATTCTATGAGTCGACCTATACAGACATCAGTCGACTCATGCTGTCATAAGTCGACTGATAATGTAGTTGTTGCATAGTAACGACTACTTTTCAGATTTTTGATATTTTAATGTTTTTATTGGATTTTGTTGGTTTCTTGAGTTAAGTTCTTCTACCGGATATATACCCCTTTGCCATAACTATTTCCACCCACCGAGAGAGTTTTTAAACAAGTTTAAAGGGTGTTTTAAAGTTTATTTAGTGTGTTTACAAGTTTTGTTTGTGAAAAGATTTTCACAAGAGGAAGAAGAGATCATCTTTGGTGTTTGAGCTTCAATCTCTCATCTCTCTTGTCATCTTAGAGAAGTTCACTAAACTCAATTCTAGCTTTACATATTTATATTTGTTATTTATCTTTTCACTAACTAGATTTATAATTGAGTTTGGTGTTGTTATTGTTTATTGTTTCGCACACAATCATTGAGCTTATAGTATCATCGCACATTGTGTAGTTTGGGTTGTGGGTGTGATTCAGTGAGCTTACACTTAGTTCTCATATTGTATTAGAGAACAAACCATTTGTTATTGTGCTTAATATAAGATACACTTTGTAATACACTTGTACACTGAGAGGAGTGTGCGGTGAGAGACGAGGTCTATTCCAAGAGGAGTGGTGTCGGTAGTAAAGCCTAGGGAGAAGTTGTAAATCCGAGTACTTGAGGAAGGCGACATGGGCTAGGCCAACACTTAGAGGGTGTAGAGTGTGATTGCAAGTGTGTGAGTTGTGAAAGTTTTCGGTGAGCTAAAAAACCGATTGTGATGTGTAAATATTTTGGATGAACATTGAAAACCTGTTGGGATAGTGGATTCTCCCCGGGAGTGGGGAGCGAAGACGTAGATCGGAAGGACCAAACTCCGTGATCATCTATGCATGTTTGTGTTGGTTATTTGCACACTATCTCATTTGTATTTTAGTTTATGTTTATATTGCCCTTGGTTTATATTGCATATTCTTACTCATGATTAGTTGTAAATCATACTACAATAATAAATTGTTAATGAGTTTTAATTTGGCATTAAAATAGGATTAGATTAGCATATACCCTATTCAAACCCCCCCCCACCCTTCTAGGGTAATTTCAGGTATGAATAATGCTTACAAATTTATAAAACTTCATTCGAACAAATTTAAAAAATGTACTCTTTCAATTATAAAAAGTATACACAAAAAAATTTAATCAATTTTTCATTTTTATAAATCTTGAAACCAAAATTAACAAAATAAAACATAAAAAACAAAAATCCTGATAAATAAAACTAAATTTGTTTTGGCACCCAAATGTTCTTAGTGACGGATTGTTTAGGGACATGACCCCTATCATTCAAGCTCAATGCCCTTGGGTTATGATTCCATTTGGACACATTTTGTGCACGAACACGGTCAAAACAATAAGTGTGCAAATGACTCTTTCGGTTGCAATATGTACAATGAAAAGGATGAAATGGTTTGCGTTGACCTTGTGTTAGTGCACGAGAATCATTCAAATATATATGGTTCTTTGAAAGCATTTTGCAAACGAGAAACTCTTTTTAAATCAAAATAAAATTTGATCAAATGACCAAAACAACCACAATAATCACATTTGTACACATTAGCATGTTTATGATGAACTTTATGTGCATATGTATGTGTATATTGTGATGAAGCTTGATGGGATGCACAAGTATCAATATTGTTGGATTTGGTGGATTTTTGTGCATTACAACAAAATTTAGCAAGATGGCCTTTACGACCGCAAATTGAACACTTATAAATTTTGTTATACATGTGTGCATAGTTTGTGAGTTTCTTTAGGCATGTCCATCCGGGGCGGCTCGGGGGCCGGGCAAAACCAGAGCCCGGACTGGGGCTCGGTGGCTCCGAGCCAGGCCTGGTCCCCCAGGCCTGACCGGGCCGAGCTCCGGGCCGGTCAGGTTTTTTACGTTTTTTTATTTTTTTTTTAATTTTTAAAAATCTCTTTAAAATTTAAAATATACATAAAAATTACATAAAATTATAGAAAATAAAAATAAAAACAATCATATTATTAATAACTTGAAATGACATAAAATTACAAATACAAAAAATTATAAAAATAAAAGATGATAAAAATAACTTCTTTATTAATAATCAGTAAATCTTTTACAAGTATAAATTTATTTCGAAATTTGTCGCATCATAATAGATGAGTACATCCTAACTAGGTTGGCACCTACTCACCTATATCATTATCATTTGCAACTGCTTCCAAAATAATTCATTATAAATTTAAAGCTAAGAAATAAAAATTATAATTTGATGAATATTGTTTAATCTTTATAACTATCTGCTAGTCCCAACTCTTCAAATTTATCTTCAATTCCAGCCATCCGATCGATGCATTGCGTTCGCTTCTCGTATCCCCACCAATCTTGTAAGCACATCACCGCTTGTACAGTATATGGATCTAAGCATGTTCTGTGGTCGTCGATCAAACGTCTTGCTGTGCTGAAGGCGGATTCCGAAGCTACTGTCGAAACCTGCATTGTTAGTAAGTCACGAACCATGTTGGAAAGTATAGGATATAAAACTAATCCATATACTCCCCACCATTGCAAAATATCTAAAGCATTTCATTGACATTTAACTAAAGAAGCAGATAAATATTCATCTATTTTAGAAACCTCCAATGATGATTCAAGTCCAGACCTACCAGTTAGCTCAGCTACCATTGCATGCCTATCAAAACTTATACTTTTATCTCAGCTTGAGCTCGAAGGCGTCGAAGCTGCAGACTGTTGTGCAGCTACACCATGTCTAGCTGCATACTCATCATATAAGGTTTGAAAATAATTTTTAATAGCTAAATGATGAGAAGTAGCAGTAATGCGGGATTCATCATCTAAGTCTATAATCTGTCCACCATACAATGATTGTAATAAACTTCGAAGGCCAATATCCTTCAAACATGGATCAATAAGAACCCTCAAACCAAAAATATGAGGAATAGGCCTAAAATACTTATTAAATTATCTTTCCATTTAAAAAATTATACTTCCAAATGTATCATTCATACGATATTTGTTAAAATAAATTGAATATTTAAAATTTATAAAGCAGCTAAAGTAATAGTTGGATAATAACAACCAGTTAATAACATAGTAGCATCATAAAAAAACTTGTAACATCTCATTTAAATTATATATAATTATTCATTCATCTTCAGTTATTCTATAAGAGCTACCAGAGCTAGAACTAGAAGCAAAATAATTTATAAAATTATTTATAATTTATTTATATTATATAGCTACACTTAACATTGCATAGGTGGAATTCCACCTATAGTCAACATCTTTTGGAATTAGTCTAGCCTTAATATTTTTTTTACACATTTGTTTCCATCTTTTAAGTATTTGTTTAGAAGCAGTATGCATATAAGCAACTGTTCTAATCTTTTCTATCATGGGTTTAATTTCAGTACATGCACTTTGAATAATTAAATTTAAAATATGGCATATACATCTAATATAAAAAAGTTCATCGTGACAGGACAATGACATAGTTATTTTGAAAAAGTTTATAGCTACATTATTATTACTTGTATTATCTAGTGAAAGAGAAAATATTCTTTGATCAATTTCTAGTTTCATAAGTTCTTCAACTATTAAATTGGCTACATTAATACCAGTATGTGACTCTTTAATTATAATAAAAGAAATAACTCTTTTAAACATTTTCTAATTTTCATCAATCCAGTGTGCTATGATACATAATAACCTGTTTGTGCTCTAGATTTCCAAATATCAGAAGTTAAAAAAAATTTACAATTTAAATTTTTAAAATAAGAAATTATTTTTGCTTGTTCTGTTTGATAATGTTTTAAAATATCACGTTGACAGGTTTGACGAGAAAATTTTTTAAAATCGGGTTAAAAATCATCTCTAAACAAATCTTCAAATTCATCATCTTCTACTAATTTAAAAGGAAGGTTTTTAAAAATGATAAACCTGATGAAGCATTTTCTGGCTCGGGCAGCGTCATAATTCTAAGTATCGAGACTACCAGAAGAGGAGGATTGGAAAATAATAGATTGTCGGATATCACCTTGAGGAGTCTGGCCTTTGTTGTGTTTTTCTATATGGCGTTTGAGGTGGTTGGTGCCGCTCTTATGATGAGCTTGGAAAGTCCGGCCGCACAACGCACATTTAGCCTTCTGGGTGAGGATCCTACCGTGTTCATCCTTGGTGACGTCTATCTTCTCAAAAAATTCAACACATCGGATCTCGACCTTTTAGGAGCTCTTGGTGCAGATTCGTCACCACCGGATTCGGGATTACCACTGGTAGGATCGGTAGGAGGAGTAGCTGTTGTTGTAGGAGGACTCATTTCAATATCGGTAGGAGATAGATTTTTCTCTTTATAATCAGATCCAGAAACCATTTGATGAAAGGATTAGAAAGTATAAGAGATTATAAGAGAGTATAAGATTGTATAAGAGAGTATTAGAGAGATGTAGATGAGTTTTGGTATGAGGAGAAGAAGTAAAAACCCCCTTCTATTTATAGAGGCAGCCTCCTAGGTAAATGACCAAAAAATTCTCACCAAATAGCCGTTTTTTAGCGTTTTAAGGGGCAAAATGGTCAAAACGCAAAAAATAACTGTTTTGGCCGGGCTGGGCCCGGCCAAACGGTCACAAATCTGACCGTTTGGCGAAAACGGTCACCCTTGATGACCGTTTTTGCCGGGCCGGGCTAGGCTAACCCGGACTGGCCTGGATTTTTGCTCGCGACGGTCACCAAGGGTGACCATTGCGGGCGGCCCGGGTTTTGGGTCAGGGCCGCCTTGCCCGATTTCGTTGCCCGGTCGGAACTGATCGGGCCGGGCCTGATCCCGATCGGGCGCCAGCGAGGGGACCCGGGTCTGGCTCGGGTTTCCGGGCCGACCTTGGGCCGGGTTCTGGGCCGGGCCCGGGCCGGCAGGATTTTTGGATAGGGCTAGGTTTCTTAGAAAATTTACATGGGACTTTGCACACAAATGCATAAACTTATTATTGTTGTCAATGCATGTTTTAAGAGTTGAATCTAAAGACGATATACGATCCTTAACATGATTCAACTCATTATTTTGCACAAATGCATGGTTATTAGAAGTAGAACACATATTATCATTTTTAAGAAAATTAAGCTCATTTCTAATGTTCCCTACTTCTAATATGACACTTTTTTCTCATGGGTTAAATTAGCAACACTTGAAATTAAAGAATCATGATCCAATTTAAGTTTATCATTGTTTTCTTTTAGGATCATGTTTTGTTTAGCAATATTATCAAACTTAGAAGCTAACAACTCATGATCGGATTTTAATTCAACATGCTTGCTTTTCAAATCTATAAAATTATGTTGCAACTTCTTATAATCATGCATTAATTTTTTATATCTACGAGCGAGTTCATCAATAGAAAGTTCATCATCAGTATCAGACTCACATACCTCACTAGGTCTATTGCCTAGTGGTCGTGTACATGAAGATGCTCCATTTAAGCTTGAAGTGGATTCCGCCAAATTGCGTTGAATCTCCTCCAAGCTTCCTTGATGTTCTTCTATAAATTTTTATAATTTGTAAGCACTATCAAAATTAGCAAGCTTGTTAGATATAGATGAATCAAATGCATATAGCAAAAATTCTAACAAGAGCTTGTTTATAGTAAACATTCTCTTATGATCAATATTACTCCACTTGGATTTCTCCAAAGTAGGTACAATATAAGCACCGTTAATAATTTCCCATAAATCAAAATGTCTAGATCTAACAAAAAATTTAAATCTAATACACCATTAAGCATAGAAAAAATTATCAATTCTAGGAGCAATATTAATGACATAACCTAAGCTAGGTGCACCGTGCATATCTATGATATATAATCACAGCAAATATGAATTAATCTCAAAACAAGATTAGCAAGATAGAAAACTTGGATCTTTGACTCTAGGTGGTTAAACCACAAATCAAGAGCACCAAACTCTGATACCAAATTAAATTATCCTAGAGTGAGGGGTGAATAGGGTATTTGCTAATCTAATCTAATTTAATATCAATTTAAAAACTTATTAACAATCTATCCTAGCAAGCATGATATTCAATAAGATATGAGCAAGGATATGTAATTAAATAAGGGTGAAATAAACATGAACACAAGATGCAAATGAGATAGTGCGCAAATGAAAATCGCAAACAAACAATATGATCACGGAGTTCAGTCACTCCCGACCTAGGTCTCTGCTCCTCACTCTTGAGGAGAATCTCCACTATCTCAACCGGTTTTCAACGTTGACCGAAAATGTTCACAACTCACACTATACAATCGGTTTTCAACGTTCACCGATAAACGTTTACAACACTCACAATGTAATCCCACAACACACCCTCTAAGTGTTGGCCTATCTCGTATCGCCTTCCTCAAGTGCTCGGATTTATAATCTCTCCCTATGCTTTACTATCGACGTCACTCCTCTTGGAATTGATCACGTCTCTCACTACACACTCCTCTCGGTGTACTTGTGTATTATAATGTGTTCACTCAACAAATAAGCTCAAATACAAATTGTTTTGTTCTCTAACAAGATGAGAACTCAATTAATCTCATACTCAATGTATCACTCACTACAACCTAATTATATAGTGTATGAAATACTAAAAGCTCAATAGGTAGTGTGTGTGAACAATGAGCAATATCGAAACTAAACTTAATATAAATTCTAGCTTAATAAAATGAATAAACAACAAATAAATGTATAGAGCTAGAAATTGAGTTTAGAGAAATCAAAAAGTACCCTAACGCCGCTAGGAAGGAACCCTAGAGGGGGGTGAAT
>BQKN01065436.1:305773-313273 GCA_022839385.1 Asparagus kiusianus
TGTAGTTATAAGTATACTTATATGTGTATATTATAGAATTACAGTTATATAAGTATATATAAGTGCATAAGTATAATTATAAGTATATACTATATATTGCATCTAGTATATATAAAAGTATATCATATAAGTAAATTGTATAACTGTATTTAAATAAACATAATGTAATTTTAATTCATTTAGGATGTATTTATCTATTGTGATGTGACGAATTCCAAATAAATTTATAATTGTAGATGATTAATTGATTATTAACAAAGAAGTTATTTTTAACATTTAATTTCTATGAATTTTTGTATTTGTAAATCCTATAATTACAAGTGATTAATAATATAATTATTTTTATCAAAATTTTGTTTTTGTTTTTTGCTTTGTATTCTTAAAAATAAAAAAATAAAAAATTAGAAAAATAAAAAAATAAAAAAACGGGTCCAAGGCCCGCCCGATTTTACCCGACCCGACCCGTTTGGATAGGCCTACTCATGCCCACCCCCATTTGAATTTGTTAAGATTTACTTTTCTCACAAAATTGTAGGCTAAGTTTGAGAATTGACTCAAAGGTTTGAGTTAGGCCGTTTGGCTGACTCCATAACCCTTTTTTTTTAAGCAGGCCCGGCCCAAGAGGGGGGGTAGGGGGGGGCGACCGCACAGGGCCCCATTTCAAAGGGGGCCCCAAATTTTTAAAAATGCCCATAGTATATTTCTTAATTCTTTCCAATAAGTCTTTTGTTTGTTTAAAAAAGGGTCTAATAATCTAATACTAGCCCACTAAATTAAATAATAATTTATGTCCATTGCCTAAGCCTAACTGCCTAACACCCATGACCCATCTGATTTATATTTTACCGGAAATATACACCAATTAGTACTACAATTATGATTAGTTGCTCATTTGTCTGCTAAAGTTTATGAAATTAAATTATTACAAGAAAGATTGAATGACCTTGCAATTCTATGCATCGAGAAGGATATGTTGGAAAAGATAGATATAGATTCTATTATTGATGATTTTGCATCAAAAGATGCACGAAAACATCGTTTTTTTGTAATTTTTGTATTTTTATGTATTACTTCTTTTGTAAAATAAATATAATTCAATAAATTTATAGTTCAACATTTATATAGAAGAGGGCCTCATTTTATCATTTCGCACAGGGCCTCAGAAAAGCTTGGGTCGGCCCTGTTTTTAAGTAACAGTGCAAATCATATCAGAACCTCGGAGGTTTAACAAATGAGAGACATATCATTTCATTGTCCCCTTTTGTGGCTCACAGAACTTCGCACCGTGAGGATTCCTATTTAATAACGTGCCTTAATTATGAAATGTATTAATAACAAAATTACGTACGAAAAGTGATGCTAGAAGGTGAGGAATGGGCCAATAGACGTCACTCACCACAAACTGAGGCTAGCTAACTGGCATATCAACCCTAACATATACTGATATACATATCAAGAATTCACAAAAACATAAAGCATCTCCATAACCACAAGAGTTCACAAAACCCACAACCACAAGAGTTAATAGTTTAAAACCAAAAGCTGATAAATAAAAAACCGTCATGTTCCCAGCATCATTCCCCATTTGATCCTTGATTGGGTTTCCATTACCTCCTAAATATTTTACAAAATATCGATCACAAAGGGCAGCTACAATAAAATAACAGCCAACACTTGGGTTGTATGCACTATCAATGTGGCTTCCTCCTCCCTCATTTCGACAACAGTGAGATCATTCAATTTATGCAGCATTGCAGCGTGTGTTGATGTATTTTTTTACACATTATTTTAAATAAAAATTGTAAATAATACAGACACATATAGAAAAAAATAGTCAACAAAATTAACTAGTAACACCTAACGAAAAAATAAAAATAAAATCAGATGTACATATAAATTGCTTTTGTACAAGTCAAAAATATCCTTAGAAATAAAAACTATGAAAAAATTATTAATATAAATTAAATAATTCTAAAAATAATAAACAAGTAAAAGAAGATAATCAATCAACTCAAAGTAACTAACAAAATCCAACTCATATTTTTAAATTAACTAGTTGACATGCACGTGGTTGAATATCATGATTATTTTAATGAATAAAAATAGAGTAAAAAAAATAAAAAAATAAAGTTTTTTTGTGAGATTGACCATCAACTCAATAATCTCTCTCAAATAAAATATTATTATTATTTCCTTCAATCCATACTATGGCCATGTGATCTACTATTTGTGAGTTATAAACACATTAATATAATACAACATCTCTATTTATTAGTATCTTAAAGTCTTCAAAAGATGGGTAGCCACTCAATTTGCAAAAGAATTTTGCATATGAATTTACTTGCAATATGTCTATTAAATTTTTGGTAGTGGTTTGACTCATATTCACGTTAATTTTTAGTTGACGTTTCACTCATATTTATATTATTTAATATTCTCATTCACTTTTATAGCTCATTCCCTATATCAAAGAAGTAAAACTAAAAATATGAAGAATTATTTCCTTAAAAAATTAGAACAGAGAGATTATGATATATTTCATCATGTGCTCAAAATATAAAAAAATTCTTTGATACAAGGTCCTTATTAAATCTTACCCCAAACGATGTGCATAAAAAATGCTATTATAACTCACTTGCCTAGGACAATTGTATTGTATATAAGATATATAACTTATCTAGAATATCCATATCTCTTAAGTGGATTTTGCTATTGTGAGAGCAATATATTAGAGGCTCGTATTCAAACTTTTTGGTTCTATAAAAGACACGATAATTTGGAGTACATAGCTTATAGGGCTGAGCATGGTTCGGTCCAAACCGAAAAAACCGACCAAACCGACCAGAAAAAATTGGTTTTATGAGTAGGGCGGTTCGGGTCGGTTTGAAAACTTTTCAACCCGAACCGACCTGAACCGACCGAATATAGTGCATTACTACCCATTCTGATCTCAAATCCTACTCGACCCGTCTCCAAAGAGTCAAGGACTCAAACTCTAAACTCATTTTCTGAATCATTATGGGTTAAAAACAATATCATTATATTAATGTTTAATGCTTCATAATCTTCTACGTTGTTGATATCTTTTTTTTCTTTAACACATTTTGTTGTTTGATAAGAAGTTTGATGAAGTTAGAACCGAACAAACCGAACCGAACCGCACCGAACCAACTTACAACAGTTCGGTTCGGTTTTGAATTATAGACGGTTCGGTTCGGTTGTTCAAATTTTGGTAAAAACTGAACCGAACCGACCGTTGCACACCCGTAATAACTTATATATCGTAAAGAACATATCAAATTTTCATGAATTTTTTTCTAATAATGATATTATTACAATGATATTACAATTCAAATTAAATTAATATTATTATATAAAATTATGTGACCCTTTTTAATAAATTATAAAGTATACATATAAAAACCTCGATGCTTATAGCCAGTAGTTGGGCTCCACAAACTATGTTAATTTTACATTATAGTTTGCTATTTGTAGTATTATTGACAATGTTATTACATTTTCCTCTGTATCTTAATATTCACACTTTTCTGATGTAAGTTTTTTTTTTTTGCTAATCATTCAATTGGCGATATTTAGTTTTATAATATTAGATGTTAGAATATTCTCTTCTATTTAAAAAGTGTTGACATGTTTTTCTTAAAAAATATATATACATAGTAGCAATAGTATATACTTCAGTGCAACTCAAACATTAGCTTGAAGCCTATTTAGAGTGAGGTCCATTCTATGCTAGAATGGTGATATAGTGATTACACAGTCTAAAAGTCAAGAAAAAAAATTTCTACAAAGGAAAAGTAATTTAATACGTCAAATTAAGAACTAATTTATAAAATATATATTGATAGTGCAAATAGCTATAAAAAGTAAGGTATTTAACTTCATAAAAATTTTATAGTGAGTGACCAACTACATTCATCATAATTTAAGCATAAATAGTTATTATTTTATTTACTAAATTGATACGTGTAACTATAGATTAAATCTCCAATAAAAAATAGGAATTGAGATTATATTATGCTGTAGGTAAATAAATAAATGTTATTAGAGCTCCTCTTTATATTAAATTTTAAAATTAATAATTTAAATTATTAAGCACCAAATATTAACTCATGTGAGAAAGTAAAATAGTTTATGGTCTATATATGTATATAGTCAATCAATCAAACATATTAAAATTATGATGACCACAGTCAAAATTATATGGTGGGTTTATATTAAATATAATTTATAAAAAATAGTATATTAAAGTTAAAATATTTTTAATCAGTATATAGATTATCTAAAATTTTTTACATATATAAACTATACTATTTAGGAATAGTGATGTGCATACTAAATTATGATCTAATAATCTTAAGAATGACTTATTCTTCAATATTATCATTAATTTATGTTTATGTGCATTACACCGAAAACACTATGAAAAATTAGAAAATTAGAAAATAAACACCCTCAAAAGTTTTAAAAAGTGTAAAAAACACCCTAAAATTTTTAATTTACAAATATATAAAACTATTAAACATTACATTAAAATCAAGGAATTACAAAAAAATCTTTAGAAATTTTAAACTTTGAAGGGGTAATTTGCAATGTATTATACTTTAAGGGTACTTTTTTGTAAATTTTAAATTTAATAGATTCTTAATTAGTTATGCTCTTTTTAAAAAAGTTATGAGTAATATTTACCATGAAATGTTTTTCCTAAACTTATACTTTTAAAAGGTATATGATATTTTTTTTACAAAATTTTAATTTTCTAGGAGTTGTTAGTAATTTTGCATATTCATTTTAGGTTCTATAGGTTAGAAATTCTCATGGTATTTTTTTGTAAATTATGAATTTTAAGAATTTTTTGTAATTTTTTAAACTTATAGGTCTTTTCTATAAATTGTAAATTATTTATAGACTATTTATAATTCATATGCTTTCAATTTACTAATAAATTTAAAATTTTAGGCTGTTTTTTGTAAATTTTGAATTTTAAATGTTTGTTTGTAATTTTTGAAACTTTAAGGGTGTTTTCTATAAATTATAAATTATGTAGAGAATATTTATAATTCTTATATTTTTAATATACTGTTAGGTCAGAAATTATTAAGATTTTTGTACATTTTATAATTTTGGAGGTTTTATTTTATAATTCGTAAAAAGTTCATATTATTTATTGTAAATTTCATAAATTTTTAGGGGTTGTTTGTGTTATTTATAGGTTTTTAGTATGTTTATAGATTTGAAATTTTCAATGTGTTTTTTATTAATTTAAATATTTAAGGGTGTTTTTATAATTTTTAAAACTTACAAGATATTTTTTTCAAAGTCGAAAAACTTTTAGTTTCTAGTTAGCATATGTTTTTCAGATTTCTCACTAAATTGAGATAAGTAAAATTCATAATTTTTAAGATGTTTTAATAAAATTTTGAATTTGAAGGGGCATTTTTTGTAATTTAAAAAAATTAGAGAATATTTTTTATAAAGTTCAAAAACTTGTTGGTGTTGACTGGCATATGTTTTTAGATTTCTCTACAAACTAAAATTAGTAAATGATTTAAATTATTTTAAATCCATTCTATTTTATCCAATAACATGTTAAGTCTCATTATTAATAGAATAAATCATTTGGTTACCAATTTAAAAAAGATAGGATAATTAGAATAGATTAGGATAACAATATAATATTCAAAAAAGACTAAGGGTAATACTGACATTAGAAAGATTTTCCGAACTCGTATTTTTAAAGGGAGTATATATATGATATGATATCATTAATTGGAAGAAAAAAAAAAAGATTTCACAGAACTCCTAACAGTTAGATGGTAGCCCTACCGGGCGTGCCAGAACCTATAGGGTCGCAAATCAACTCCTTTAGGGTGTGATTTGTGACCCCGTAGCATGATAGCAGCTCGAATCACATTGGTTTCTTCTTCTTTTGCTCTCTAGTCCAAAAATTCATAAAATGCACACAATTAGCAATAATTATAGACGTATCAAACTTAACCCTTAAATAAGATTATTTCTTGCGACCCCCACCCACCCACATACGCACACAGAAGAAAACCCCTCATGTAAATCAACAAATAACTGATAGAAGTGTAGTCCGTAACATCTTCAAAGAAGCCCCCGTTGAAGAAAAATCCCTTCGTTTTGATGAGAGAAGAAAGACTATTTGGTTGGATATTTAAACCCATCTTGCGAAGATAAAAAAATTCTGAACCCCCGAAGCTGTAGGAAAAAAAATAAAAAGAGATGGTCTGTAGGAATAATTTAGCTTTCAATAACTAAATTGATTTCCAAATAGAAACCTGAAAAGGTCAAAGCACTCCCTTAGAGTTGAGGAATTTATAAAAGGAGTTAATTGCGGTAGTACCAGGTGGGGGTCAAGGGCCAATATAGGGAGTCTGCATCGGTCTAGAGTTTGAAATTTCCAATAGAAGAAAGCATAGTTTTCTTTTCCTCTCTTGAGAAAGACATAGTTGGATGCCTTATGAGAGGTTGCTAAGGGCAATCGTCCAATAAATCTATTGTCTTGTTGTTTAATCAAAGAATTAGTAGAGCAAGCAAGCTTAGATAGAAGGATATAAAATTTTAAGGGTATTATATGCTCTACCCATTTGTCTTTCCAAAATTTGCAAAAAGAACCTAATCCTATATTCCACTTGACACAAGTGAGAAAAGTATTCTTCGCTGAGAAAATACAATTCTAGAAAAAGGAGAAGGAATTGTTTGGCCTGCTCGAATGTGACAGTGTGATATTTTGAAGAGTATAGAGTATTTAGAACACGGTCAACCAAACTCTCATTTGAAATGGCTTTTCATGTCCATTTTGAAAGAAGAGCATTATTAAAAAGCTTAAGATCCATGACATCTAGTCCTCCTTCCTTTGAACAACAGACTATTTTCCAATAGACTCTTACTCAAAAAGTTACCACCATGCCACACGAAATTTTATCAAATTGAGTCTTTTTTTTTAAATCTATCAAGAGCGGTTGTCAGTCATTTATATTTAATTTTCCCATTTTCACTAGAAGGACTAGATACTTGATTGGGAGGTTCTAAGTTGCAATTAATATCTGCAACGAAGATATTTTCTAGATTTGGATCTTTCCCACAAAAAAAAAAAAAAAAAGCAGACAGGACTTAGTAAAATTGATGCCCAAACCCGATATTTCTTCACGGAAGGAAAATATAATTTTTAATGCCCGAACTTCATGTCTGGATGATTTGTAAACAAAAAGTGATGGTGTCATTGGCAAATTAAAATAAATGAACACCATTTGAATCTCCCTCGAGCCCAAGTTTAGACAATGAATTATTCTCAACGCTTATAACAAGCATTTTATTAAGAACATCAACGACGAGCATAAAGAGCATGGATGAGAAGTGTCTCGTTGCTTCTCCTCTTAGGAGAGAAAGGGTTGGATGGAGATTCATTAACAATAATTGACGAGGTGGATGATGAGAGGATAGATTTAATCTAACTAC
>BQKN01065436.1:318273-344430 GCA_022839385.1 Asparagus kiusianus
CCAGAGCTGCGTTACTCAAGTTCACCTTGAAGAAATGGCTCAAAATATCTCTCACTCCCTCCAACAATACCTTGCTACCTTCACCAGCGAGCTCCACAGTCGGTTTCCACAGCCGTAGCATGCTACTTTCGCTATCCCTTTGCCTTCTAAAGACCAACAATCGAGGACTCACCCCTCTACTAGAACACAACAAATAGTCTCGCCTCGAACTCCTCATGTTGCCGCTAAGCAGTGGAGGGATCACGTCAAGTATGCGACCACACCGCCATATCAGTCGACTCGCCTCGAGGAACCTCACCAGCATCTCCTCCCTGATCCTAAAGTTGTCGATGAGAGTCCCGACCGTAGTCACCCTGGGGATCGAACTAGGGGAGCAGTCTCTAAGACTATCACCTACTACCTACCTCTCCAACCTCGTCTGCTATCATGGGGGCCTCTGGATACGATCAGATGTACAGACCGATCGTAGAAGCCATCGAGGGGAACACCCCCCTCTCCTATGACCTAATGAACGCCCCATGTGAGAAGTTCAAGATGCCTCACATGGAGAAGTACAAAGGCAAAGGAGACCCCACTGAGCATGTTCAAAATTATTATGATGTAATGAGCATGTTCTATGTATCGGAAGCAGTTATCTACCAATGCTTCCCCATCACTCTGGTAGGGAGCCCCAAGCTCTGGTGGAACACCATCGAGAAGAAATCCATCAGATCTTTCAACAACTCAGCCAGAAGTTCATCCACCACTTCTTGGCTGACACCAAACAGAAGTCGCCCCCTCATGTGTTAATCCAGATGATGTAAGAGCCTAGAGAGATCCTTCAAGCCTACTTCAAGAGGTTCCAAGCAAAGAGGCTAGAGTTTAATGACCAAGGGAGTGCGGTTGCTATGTCCGCTATTGTGGCCGGTTTGCAGAATAACAAATTGGCTGACTCACTTGCTAAGAAGTCGGTCACCAATTATGAATAGCTGATGGCCAAAGCTCATGGGTATATGGACATGGAAGATGTCTGAGCTTATAAGACGGAAGCCAGAGCTATATAGACCTCCACAGCCATGACCTCAGCAGTAGCAGTAGCACCAACAGCAGCACTAGCACTACCCTCATGAGTATACTGTTTGTGTTTCCTATTAAATATCTTGGTACTATAATAACTTCCAGCTAAATAACTTTTAGTTAAACATGTTAACTTTCATTTGACTATGTTAACTTTCAAATGAACATGTTAGCTTCCAACTGTACATGTTGACTTTCAGATTCTTTAGTTAACTTTCAAGTAAAGATGTTAACTTTCAGCTGAATATATTAACTTTAAGCTAAAAAGGTTAACTATAAGTTGTACATGTTAACTTGTAGACGTATATGTTAACTTTTAGCCGAATATCTTGACTTTAACCTGAACATGTTAATTTTCACTTGAACATGTTAACTCTCAGCTGAACATGTTAACTTTCAGCTGTATATGTTAACTTCCAACCGAATATAAGTTGTATCAAGAAAAAGCTTAAATTTATCATGGCAAAAATAACAGAAATGGAAACAAAATGATAATATGCTGCTATAAAAATGATATTATTGAAGACTTTTCTAATCTGTGAAGTTGTAAGACTAAATATTTATTGTGTTTTCAAGCAATATCAGCTACAAGAATGTAAGAAGTTTTGTGTAATGTACTTATTAAGCTGAGGTATTCTATTTGTTTTTCCTGTTAATTATCTCGGTTCTAAAATATCTATAAGCTGTACACGATAATTTTTAGCTGAGTATGATAACGTTATTATGAACATGCTAGATCTCTATGTTAACTGCAAGCTAAAAATGTTAACTTTCAGAGGTACGCGTTAACTTACAAATGAACATGTTAACATTCAGTTGAATGAGTTAACGTTCACATGAACATGTTATCTTTCAGATCTGCACGCTAACTATCAGCTGAACATATTAACTTTCAGCTGAATATGTTAACTTTCACCGTTACATGTCAGCTTTCTTCATAACATGATAACTTTTAGCTGAATATATTAACTTGTCAAATGTACATGTTAAGTATTAGCTTTTTCTATTGACATTCAGGTGAACATGTAGCTTTTCATTTGAACATGTTAAATATATGTTGTATCAAAACAAAACGTAGATCTTTATGTTAACTGCAAGCTAAAAATGTTAACTTTTAGAGGTACACGTTAACTTGCAAATGAACATGTTAACATTCAGTTGAATAAGTTAACGTTCACATGAACATGTTATCTTTCAGATCTGCACGCTAACTATCAGCTGAACATATTCACTTTCAGCAGAATATGTTAACTTTCACCGTTACATGTCAGCTTTCTTCATAACATGATAACTTTTAGCTAAATATGTTAACTTGTCAAATGTACATGTTAAGTATTAGCTTTTTCTGTTGACATTCAGGTGAACATGTAGCTTTTCATTTGAACATGTTAAATATATGTTGTATCAAAACAAAACGTAGATATATTGTGACAAAAATACTAGACATACAATAAGAACAATAAATGTCAAGCTTGCTGTATTGTTTGTCATCCACATCAACTGAACACAACTAAATTAATATACATAATATAAACATGCACACAAGTTTTGATTCAATCAATCAACTTTTAAAACCACGTTCTCCCATCCTTATCTAAAGTCTCTGTTTGATTCTTGTATTCTCATACTTCTATTGGAAGTTCAGTTGCAAGCCTAGCACGTATGACATCAGATTCATTGTTGAAGTAGTTATTTGAAGTGTATCAACACCACAGATTATGGCCTTCATATATAAGGGAATGAAAATTCCATAATCAAAACTGCATGATATAAAGTAGCAAGCTAGTTAGATATATGATATTAGACAAAATGTAAAAGATTAAATTTGTGAAATACTAGCATTCCGGACTGTTGTTCGCAAGGGACGGCTTCATATCTATACTTTCTCTAAACATTTTGGGGATCGAATCTAGACTTTATATGATCCATAAAATTAATTACTTTATTCACTGATTCAATGTACGCACTATGGCCAGTTAAGCTATAATGCTTAACACGTTCTCATCCAACCTGACTTCAGCAACATGCTAGTGGTCCTGATGCACAAGGGGATAAGGAGTATACTCTTGTCTGCATTAACATGCTTTTGTATAAACGAAGCGTACAGATGTGAAAAATCAGGAGTCTTGGCATAAAAACTATGTTGTATTGCCAAGAAGATAATATTATACCAATTATAAATAAGATGTAAAGATGGTTAGGGGTTTGAAACTAGTGCTTACGCAAAAGTAAGTTGATATGACTCTATATTTCTTGCTCAGTGAGGTAACCATATACTTATTCTATCTATCAAAGCTTCCATGACCTATAAATTTACCATGCAAAAGATGAAAATTAAATTGCATAACAACACAACATAAAAAATAGATATGCATATATTTAACATATTAAACTTGCATGGTCATCAAGACGGTCTCTACTAAGTAGATACAGAAGCTCCAAAGCATCAATACTATTGTTCGACGTATTACAATAATACACGACCTAAAATATAACAGTAAGATACAAACGTTAACAATTGCTGATAAACGTTGACATGTAATAGTGAAAGGTAACATGTATGAGGAAAAGTTAACATAATCGTCTATGAGTTAACATATATCTGGAAATATTAATATTTATACACAAACATTAACACGAATGGATAAAAGATCACATGTAGTATGCTATGTTAACTGCAAGCTGAAAATGTTAACTTTCAGAGGTACGCGTTAACTTGCAAATGAACATGTTAACATTCAGTTGAATAAGTTAACGTTCACATGAACATGTTATCTTTCAGATCTGCATGCTAACTATCAGCTGAACATATTAACTTTCAGCAGAATATGTTAACTTTCACCGTTACATGTCAGCTTTCTTCATAACTTGATAACTTTTAGCTAAATATGTTAACTTGTCAAATGTACATGTTAAGTATTAGCTTTTTCTGTTGACATTCAGGTGAACATGTAGCTTTTCATTTGAATATGTTAAATATATGTTGTATCAAAATAAAACGTAGATATATTATGACAAAAATACCAGAAATGCAATAAGAACAATAAATGTCAAGCTTACTGTATTGTTTGTCTTCCACATCAACTGAACACAACTAAATTAATATACATAATATAAACATGCACACAAGTTTTGATTCAATCAATCAACTTTTAAAACAACGTTCTCCCATCCTTATCTAAAGTCTCTGTTTGATTCTTTTATTCTCATCCTTCTATTAGAAGTTCAGTTGCAAGCCTAGCACGTATGACATCATATTCATTGTTGAAGTAGTTATTTGAAGTGTATCAACACCACAGATTATAGCCTTCATATATAAGGGAACGAAAATTCCATAATCAAAACTGCATGATATAAAGTAGCAAGCTAGTTAGATATATGATATTAGACAAAATGAAAAAGATTAAATTTGTGAAATACTAGCATTCCAGACTGTTGCTCGCAAGGGACGGCTTCATATCTGTATTTTCTCTAAGCATTTTGGGGATCAAATCCAGACTTCATATGATCCATAAAATTAATTACTTTATTCACTGATTCAATGTACGCACTATGGCCAGTCAAGCTATAATGCTTAACACGTTCTCATCCAACCTGACTTCAGCAACATGCTAGTGGTCCTGGTGCACAAGGGGGATAAGGAGTATACTCTTGTCTGCATCAACATGCTTTTGTATAAACAAAAGCGTACAGATGTGAAAAATCAGGAGTCTTGTCATAAAAACTATGTTGTATTGCCAAGAAGATAATATTATGCCAATTATAAATAAAATGTAAAGATGGTTAGGGGTTTGAAACTAGTGCTTACGCAAAAGTAAGTTGATATAACTCCATATTTCTTGCTCAGTGAGGTAATTTTTGGTCTCTCTAACCGTATACTTATTCTATCTATCAAAGCTTCCATGACCTATAAATTTACCATGCAAAAGATGAAAATTAAATTGCATAACAACACAACATAAAAAATAGATATGCATATATTTAACATATTAAACTTGCATGGTCATCGAGACGGTCTCTACTAAGTAGATACAGAAGCTCCAAAGCATCAATACTATTGTTCGGAGTATTGATAATAATACACGACCTGAAATATAATAGTAAGATACAAACGTTAACAATTGCTGATAAACATTGACATGTAATAGTGAAAGGTAACATGTACGAGCAAAAGTTAACATAAACGTCTATAAGTTAACATATATCGGGAAATATTAATATTTATACACAAACATTAACATGAATGGATAAAAGATCACATGTAGTATGCAGCCAAACATGAATGAGAATTACTAAACTTACTGATGGAATTTCTGATTATAAAAATTTGAGACACATATGTTCTCATATGGTGTAAGCTTTGCCGCTACATGATGAGACATTTTAAAATTGTGAATGAAGGTTCCTTCATTATCAACCAAGTGTATGCCAAAATCAGAAACATTAGGAATAATCTCGTTTAACAACTTCAGCAAAACATCCTCCTTCTTCTTGATTTTCCTATTCTTCAGAAACTCTCAGCTTCATTCATCAGGCATATAGTAGTACCTAATTTTTCCCTCTCCTTATCTTTCTGGTGTAATACTATAATTATCTCTTCATTAACTTCCTTCTTCTTTTCTTCATTGAATGGGGTTCAGACTAGATGTGATCGTATCCTAATCCTGGTACTTGGTGCCCTTATCCCCTTTGAAGCTAATTTCTTCATTCTCTTTTGATAAACTTTTACCTTCGGTGCGGCAATGAATTTCTCAATTGATAACTCTTCAACATTCTTCTTTTTCTCCTCCTTTTGTTCTTCATCTTTCTCCTCTTCTTCTTTCTCTTCCTCTTTCTTCTCTTCTTGTTTTTCCACATTCTCACCATCCTCTTCTTCCCCTTCTTTCTTCTCTTTCTCTTTCTCCACATTCTCAACATTCACTTCTTGCCCTTCTTCTTTCTCTACTTCCTTCTCTTCTTGCGTGGCTTCTTGTTTTTTTTCTTCTACTTCATCTATTTTCTTCTCTATTTGCACAACCTCCTCCACAATATAGGAAGCTTCCTTTTCAATATTGGTTACATTGTCATAATCGAAGCAACTAATATCATCATCCCTATCAAAAGAATCAAAAATATTTTTCTTCTTCTTCTGTGCAGCATTAGTATGCCTATCATTCTGTGCCATAACATTCTTCACATTCTTCTTTAGGTCTTCGAGGTCAATGAGATCATCGGTTCCTTCATAAATCTCCAAATTCTTGTAAGTCGTTGTATCTCCTTGGCGCAAGCATCCATTGATATCGTTTACTACGCTTGACAGCATGGAGCAATTTCTAATTTAGTTTGGCAATATTCCTCTAAAAATAAATTTTCTCATCACTTGGTAACTTCTCTATCTCATCTTCTCTTTCAAGAGCATCACTGATATGCCAGGAGAAAATCTAAAAAAAAACATATACCCATTATAGTTTTATAAACAATGAAAAAAATTAAGGATAATTGTTATGAAAATTAACAAAATTTAAAATGCTAACATGTAAGGATGAAAGTTAACACGTTACGCTGAAAATTAACATGTACAAACTAAAGTTAACATGTAAGAATACAAAATAACATGTAAGCATGAAAGGTAACATGTAAGGATAAAAGTCAACATGTTACGCTGAGAATTCACTTGTTCTGCTGAACATTAACATTTAACACTAACTCAACATAAAACAATATACACTAACATACGCAAAGAAAGTTAACATGAAACAATGCAAATTAAAATATAATACTAATAAAGTTACAAAATTTTGTTCAATATAAATATGCAAGAATGTGTAAAAAATAACTGATGCTTACGTAGCCTATTAATGAGCTCTTACATCTATCCTTCACCTTCTCTGGCTTTCCATCCTTAACATTTTGTTGCTTCTCCTTCTACTTCATCTGAGCAACCTTCTTCGACAGTGATTGCTCCATAGATTTACTCCTATCAGAGACGAGGGGATTCTTTTTTTCAGACAAGAGATATTATCCTTCTTCCAACTGAGCTCTCTTTGAGGGTATTTCTCACTCCGTAGGCTGCTAGGAGAAATTGGTTTCTCTATGATTTTAATGCTTACTTTTCCTATCTTGGAAACAATTGTATCTCTCCTCAAAGATCTAGCTGTCCCTACAACCCTTACCCAGTTAGTCATATGAGGCTTCCATCACAAGTTAAGGGCTAATTTTTTAATGCCCGTCATGTCGTAGTACCATAACTATCAAAATAGAATGAAAGATATTTTAAGCTTTTATAAACTAGTAAAACTACAGATAACATGAAAAAGATGAAGGTGAAGCAACAAATATTTGTCATAATTTTTCTTTCTAGCTTCCTGTTATGGTAATTCTCCATCTAAAGATAAAGATATCAAGAGATTATCTTCTTAGGCCCAAAAGAGGTATAGCCTAAGCCAGCTTAGCGGCCCAAAAACCCGGCAAAGAGCAAGTCTGATAACCCACCAAGCAAACGAGTCATCATTATCGACTCGAAGTGCGGGATCAGTTGGTCCCTCGTAATCAAGACGACCCCTCGAGCAGACGTCTCGACCATCCACTCGACCAGAAGCTCGATTCGATTGTCTGGTCGAATAATCATAATGACGACTCACAAATCGACTCGTCTCTGCTAAGGGATAAGATTCAGCTAAGCTCTCTTTAGATATCGTCAACACTACAGTATTGATCAGTCCCATTAAGATCTCCACTCTAACAAATCTCAAGCAAAAGCCGCTTACTCTGCTCACAAGTCACTTCCCAGAGATCACCATTATGCTCTCCTGAGCTCGAATGACTTCGCCTCCAATCGCTAGCCGCCATCTGGAGAGGGAAGGACGACCAAGCAGTCGGCCTATCCTTCGCCCTACCTCATCTGTCAAATCTATGATACTAAGAAGATATTTTTCTCCTGTACTCGAGTGACTTCCCTTCCAATCGCCAGCCAACATCTGGAAAGAGAAGGATGACTTAGCAGCCTGACTGCTCACCCCTCAGCCGCCTCCTGTGCATAGTCAAAGCTAAGGGTCAACATCTCAGAGGTGATGGACTATAAAAGGAGGAGGGAAGGTATGAAATAAAAAAAAGGCTCGAGGACTATTTTCTGCTTCTTCTTCATAAAAGTTCTGAATTTACCTTTGCTAAAAAAGGATTAATAACTCTCAATGAGTACCCTCTAAGGACCTCAATAGCCCAGGGACTCTCCCTCAAACCCCACTCAAGCTCACAAGCTAACTTGACCGTCGGAGGTACCAAGAGGAAATGAGCCCCGCCCTCCTACGTGTTTCTTCTCCTTCTTGGCTGTGTAGGAGGTGCAAGCGTTCTTCTTGCTTGTGTTGCAGGGCCAGATCCCCCTATTAAAGATCAGGTATAAAGTCAGAGGAGGAGTCGGCCCCGTCTCCCATCCTCTCCCTTTTTGTCAGCCTCACAAGGATCGAAGCTGTATCCACCGGCAAAAACCCCCCATTGATTGTGTGATATCAGACATCAATAGTTTGACAGCCTACCATAGGGCCCACTCTCTTTTCTAAGAAGAAATGCCCAATTCTAAGCAGGGGCCTGATCGATCTTGTTCATTCTTGAAGAACATCACTAGAGTCGCATTATTCAAGCTAAACAAAACCCGGAATCGCATCATTCAAGTTAAGGAGGATTAGCCTATGGCTATGAGGAACTAACGTACGCGTAGCCCTCGAGGGCTCCAACAGCTTTCTGGGGAGTATTGTCCAAGTAGAACCCCAAATGCCCTCCTAGAAAAGACATATCACAATGATGCTTGTTTGGCTTAAAAATAAAGCACAAGCTTCTCATTGCCACAACAGACAAAAACTCTACTGCCTGGACAGCCAAGAGGCCTAGGGTTGGATCGTAAAACAAAATCCCAAGGGTTATGATCAGATCCAGTATCGCTCAAGCTCCCATCAGCAAAAGCTCACACGAGCAGGGAGTAGCGATCAAGTCTGTGACAAGTTCCTCGGACCATCACCACCTACAAAGAAGAGTCCTTCCTCACCAAAGATGAGATTGCAGGAAAAACTCAGAGGGCCACCTGATGATTGCATCCTCAGGAAATCCGGCTCTAGCCCCCAGCAGCTATTCGAACTACCAAAGTCGAAGTAAGAACTAATGGTCGAAGCATGCGACACGCATTCTCCCTACAAAAAGAAAGCTCTTCCATTTATAGGATGGTCCGGTTGTTGCTACTCGTGGAATCCCCAAAGGAAAACCATGATCCCATCAAATTCCAGGAGACAAAGCATCGGCATTTGGGGTTTCATCAACAAGAAGCCCCCCATCACAAAAGTTACCTAGGACTCCTCCTGTTGAGCATCATCCTCCAAAAGCTCAATCAGCAGGATTTTGGTCATACAGCGTAACCAACGGTGGACAAGCAAGATCTGTTAAAAATCACCACGTCCACCACCAGCCTGTAAAGACCTCAGCAAAAACTCAAAGTTCAGGCAGGTCCTTGGCTGATGAGATGGCAAATATGTCGATAGCTCAATGACGTCTAAAGCCAAATAGCTCACCCTCAAGAAAGAGAGCAACATCCGACTCCGGATATTCAAATGACTGACGACTCATCGTCCTTAGTCACACAACGACAAAGATGGCCACGGCTCACCCTCATCAAGATATGAATGTTCGAAGACACAAGAGGACCAAGGAGGCTCCCTTTCGCAGACTTTGTTCCCTGAAAAAGGCTACCTTCAAAATATATATGAGCGAAGAACAAGAATTCGACGCCATTCGGACGCTAAATGTTAATAGCTTGCGCTCCATGATGTATAAACTCTAGTAATTAATGGAAGTTAAAAAAAAGATATCAAAGACCTAGTCACCTAGACACTTGACTCCTCAGTCGATAACAAAGACCTTGGTACCTTCTCAGGGTAAAACCAAGGCACAACGCTTTGGTCGACTTCTACAGTCGCCTCTCGACCATCATAAAATTCGTTTCCAAGTTAATCTCCTTAGTTTCTATTAACCCGGGGCTCTTTATTATTTATTATTATATCAATATTAAATATCAATATTAATGCTTTATCACACTGCCTTTTATGAGGTGATTCATAGACCATACATATTTGTTCTCTAGGTCTTTCATCATCTTCTTGTCCTCACCCTCATCTTTCTTTGAGGGACGTTGAGAAGAATTAATTAAACCACCCCTAGTGTTATTAAGGTACATCAGCCATAATGTCTTCGTCCACTTTTGGATCATTATCAACCATAATGTTTTGAGTACGGTGGCCTCTATAGGTGTAAAATTTGATTTCCTAAAATGGGGATTTCGTTTGTATTGATAAGAACAACTTATTACAAACTAATGAATTAAAGTTATAACAGAAGCGGAGGGAGTGCCTTCCTTATTTAACGCGGGGTCTTTGATAGCGATAGGACGCCTCCCTCGGTGCTCATGCTGAGTTTGCTTCCCTTGGACGATCCAATCGAAGTTGCGGGCAAGCTTCAGTACGTAGTAGAAGCTTGATTGGGTGAGTTCGATCAACAGAGGCCAAACAAGTGCTTGAAGCTTCAGTACACAGTAGAAGCTTGATTGGATGAGTTCGATCAACCGAGGCCAAACAAGTGCTTGTGCTTGTAGGCTGAAGATGCCAAGAATTCGGTCTTCTTGAATGACAAGAAGTATGATCTCCAAAGACCAAGACTCCGCTAACGACATGACTGGAACAAGGCTGATCTCGAGTCTAAGATGGTCTAGAGTTCTCTATAATTCGTCCTCAAAGAGGTCGGGTCCTCAGACCCTTTCTCTATGGCTGCTCATGGCCTTTTGTAGAGAAGAAGGAGAGTGTAATCACTCCCTTAAATTATGGGAAGTGATCATTCCCATACTGAGTATGGCTATGAGGAGAATCATGACCAAATCCCTTAAATCATGGGAAATGACTATTCTCGTGTTGGGTACAGTCATGAGGATAACCAATCCCTTAATTCAAGGGATTTGACTACTCCCATACTTCAAGTGGGCGGCTGACAGGCTAGGCGAGTTGGCAAGGTTGTGCGGGTGAGCTTGCCCTTCAGGCGAGGCTGTGTAGGCGAGGCTGGATCATGCAGGTGAGCTTCAAGCTGTCAGGCGAGCTCTGCAGGCTAGGTTGTGAAGGAGAACTTTCCTTCGGGCGAGCCTGGATCATGCAGGCAAGCTTTAAGCTGTCATGCTAGCTTTGTAGGTGAGGCTGTGCAGGCCAGCTTGTGCAAGCGAGGCTGGATTATGCAGGAAAGCTTCAAGCATTAGGAGAGCCCAAGGGTATTGTCAGGCGAGCTCCTAACTATCGGGAGAGCTTGCCTTGTGCAGGCGAGCTTCAAACATGCAGGCGAGCTTCAAGTGTGTAGGCATGTTTGGATCATGTAGGCGAGCTCCCAACTATCAGACGAGCTTAGCTTGTGGAGGCGAGCTTCAAATATGCAGGCGGGCTTGGTAGGCGAGGCAATGCAGGCGAGCCAGCCTCATTCAGGTGAGATTAAAGCTTGAAGCCTTCAGGCGAGCTAAACTCCTTTGCATGCGGGGTTGCTCTTCAGGCGAGCTCCAGAATATTCTATGAAGAACAAGTCATAACTTTCAAACCATAACTCGGAATAGACGAATTATATATAAAAATCGCCTATCTCGATGAGACGGGGCCAACCAAACCTCTAAAGGGGGTTTGCCGCCTTCGTTTTGCCAAATTCCTTATGGTTTGAGAGATATTAGCGTTTTTCCCTTTTTTACTCTTTCGAATGAGGTTTTAGCAGTCTTGTGCTGAACTTCTCTGATAGGATTAAAGGTAATTTTTATTACCTACAAAATCCCCTCTAAAGTTTTTAGACTTGAATCAGACTGCATGGGGTCTGGAACACTTTGGATATAAATACCTGCAAAGTGATCCCTGCTCAGATGGAGTGAGGAGCCTTCCAACGAGCTCGGTGAAGTTGACCTCTTCACTCGCAGCTGATGGTCGTCATCTAGGATTTTGAGCAAACCCTCAGCTATCAACGGACTTGATTTGTCTTTACCAACTGTCGTTTGAGTTGGACTAGCCATGCTCTTGCCCTTAGCATGGTAAGTTGTCGAGGAGTTTCTCTTAGGATCAATGCTAAGATTTCTCCTCTATCCTTAGCCTTTTGAGGCATTTGGATTAAGAGCGTAGGGAATAGTTTAACATTGTATACCAATTGGAGGGTAGGAACAGTTTAGCCTCGTACACCAGTTAGAGGATAGGAAATAGTTTCACCTCGTGTACCGGTTGGAGGAAAGGAGCAGTAGTTTATACTGATATACTTGTCGGAGTAAAGGGGCAGTTTCACCTCGTGCACCGGTCGGAGGAAAGGGAACAGTTTAGCCTCATACACCGGTTGGAGGAAAGGAGCAGTTTCACCTCATACACCAGTTGGAGGAAAGGGAGTAGTTTAGCCTCGTGCACCGGTTGAAGGTTAGGGGCAGTTTAGCCTCGTGCACTAGTGGGAGGATGCCGGGTTATCCTTAGGAGTTTTCTCTAGGAACTTCCTGTCAAAGGTAGGGAATAGTTTAGCCTCGTATACCAGTTAGAGGTTGTCGGGTTATCCTTAAGAATATTCTGGATAATATCTTCCAGAAACTTCCCGTCAAAGGTAGGGAACAGTTTAGCCTTGTATACCAATTAGAGGTTTGGGAAACAGTTTATACTCGTGTACCCGTTAGAGTCGGCCGGGTTATCCTTAAGAATATTATGGGTAATATCCTCCAAAAACTTTCCGATAAAGGTAGGAAACAGGTTATACTTGTATACCCATTGGAGTCGGTCGGGTTATCCTAAAGAATATTATGGGTAATATCCTCTAGGAACTTTCCGACAAAGGTAGGAAACAGTTTATACTCATATACCTATTAGAGTCTATGGAACAGTTTAGCCTCATATACCAGTTGGAGGTTGGTGGGTTATCCTTTTAAGAATATTATGGGTAATATCCTTTAGGAACTTCCAGACAAAGGTAGGAAGCGGTTTATACTCGTATATCCGTTAGAGTCCATAGAGTAGTTTAGCCTCATATACCAGTTGGAGGTTGACGGGTTATCCTTTAAGAATATTATGGGTAATATCCTCTAGGAACTTCCCGACAAAGGTAGGAAATAGTTTATACTCGTATATCCATTGGAGTCTATTGAGTAGTTTAGCCTCCTATACTATTTGGAGGTTGGCAGGTTATCCTTTAAGAATATTATGCGTAATATCCACCAGGAACTTCCTAACAAAGGTAGGAAGCAGTTTATACTCATATTCCATTGGAGTCTATGGAGCAATTTAGCCTCGTATACCAGTTAGAGGTTTGGGAAACAATTTATACTCATGTAGCCGTTAGAGTCGGCCGGGTTATCCTTAAGAATATTCTGGGTAATATCCTCCAGGAACTTCCTGACAAAGGTAGGAAGCAGTTTATACTCGTATACCCGTTAGAGTCTTGAAGAGAAGCTTGTCTTCTCTTGCGGTAAAGATGAGCCTTGATTTGTCTTCTCTTGGGGCAAAGACGAACCCGAAGTAGCGGCACATCGCGTGGTAGGCCACTATTTGGATAAAGGCGCATCTCTTGGCAGACTGTTATCGACAAATAACGCCATTTGTGAGAAAGACGGTGCTAGGGGAATCAAATCATTCAGGGAAGTATGAGTGTGATGATTAATTGTTATAGGAGCCATCGCATGGTAGGCTACTACCCATTGATTGTTCTAAGGATATCGGAACACTCAGAATGGATCAGGTCATTCAGAGACGTATCAATGTGATGACTGATCGGAAAATACCATTTGCAGGAATGATGGTGTTATCTATCAGAGATAATCGTTAACGTGATAGGAATTATCGCAATCAGAGTGACTTTGAGGACCTATCATCCTATTGAAGAGGATTGGTAGGAAAATTGGATTGTCGCGATTGGAGCAACTTTGAGAACTTACCATCCTATTGAAGGGGATTGGTAAGTTGATTGGATTGTCACGATTAGAGTGACTTTGAAGACTTACCATCCTATTGAAGAGGATTGGTAAGTTAATTTTGTCAGAGGTGTGGTGTTAACGTGACAGTGAGGGTTTGTTGCGATTTTGAGTAATTTTGTGAATTTATCATCCTATTGAAGAGGACTGATAAGTTGATTTGTCAGATGTGACTATTACGTGATAGTGGAAGTGGTCCTATCATCCTATTGGAGAGGATCGACGAGAAAATTTGGAGGAGACTATCAGAGGTAAAAGTTAACTTGATAGTTTTACATAATCCATCGTCCAGTTGAATAAGATTGATGGAGAAATAACTATCAGAGATGGCGATTAACTTGATAGTTTTGGGGACCCGCCATCTCACTAAAAAGGATCGGCAAAAGAATTTGGTTTTGGTCCTAACTGTAGGAAGGTTTGACAAGGTGGGAGATGTGGTATTACTCTAACTGTTCAAAGTTTTAGTCATCCATTTTGAAAGTGGACCACTCGTTCTTGGAAGGAATCAAGAGGGGATTTTGGCTCTGGTCCTAACTGTAGGAAGGTTTGACCGAGTGGGAGGTGGGCAAGCCGTTCATTGACCCAGGAATGAGTATAACGATGTTGATTGGAATAGTGACACATCGCATGGTAGGTTACCATTTTTGATCGGGGTGTTCATTGTATGGTAGAATACATTTTGACTATCAGAGGTGATGATAGTTCATGTGGGCCCGTTGTCCTAACAAAGAGGATCAATAGGGGAATTTGGAGGAGACTATTAGAGGTCAAAGTTAACTTGATAGTTTTACAAGATCCATCGTCAAGTTGAATGAGACTGATGGAGAAATGACTATCAGAGGTGGTGATTAACTTGATAGTTCATGTGGGCCCGTTGTCCTGATGAAGAGAATCAATGGGGAAATTTAGAGGAGATTTGGGGTAGTATATAGTTTCACAGAGAAACCAAGACCACCCCTACTCCGGCGAGAATACGCCGTAGTTGACCTCGAGGGAGTTGAAGGATGAAATCCTCTGCTGATACATTACCTACTCGAGTAGACCGTCTTTACTACGAATGGGTATGAAGTTACTGTCGGATGCAGGTCTTCTGGTGATTAGCGCTTTTAAGCGTCACCGGTCATCTTCAGACAGTAGTAGCCAAGTCTTCACAGTCGGTCCTATAGTTTAGGTCTGAGTTAGCGAGGTCAGCTGATGCCATCGTGGGCTTCTTGTGCTTCGAAGCAGTGTCCCTCTGTTTTGACGAGGGTTTGGAGGAGGAGGTGGTTTCCACTACCAAGATTTCTTGGTCATCACCCCCTTGAAATTCATATGGCTCTTCTGCATCCATGTGCTTAAGCATGCTCTCGACTTGTTCTCCTTGGTGTATTAAGTCGTTCCACGAGTGAACTATGACTATGCCCATATTAGATAGGATGTTGATGGAGAGATTGTTCCGCTATGCCCATATTAGATAGGATGTTAATGGAGAGATTGTTCCGACACATCTCAATAAGAGTGGCCTTAGAAACCTGATCACGTGTATGCAACGATTGGTTCATGAACCTCTTGACAAAGTTGCTTACAGACTCTGTTTTCTTCTGCTTTGTAACTAACAGGATGGCCACAGATACTTCTTTATCATCGTTGAAGAATCTGGCTATGAAGATCCGTTTTATGTCCTTCCAGCAAGTGATGGATCCAGGGTATAATCTACGGAATCATTCAAAAGCGACCCCCTTAAGGGTACCAATGAACAGTCGATTCATAATAGGATCATTCCCCACTATGTGTCCAATTTGCGTCTGGAAGTAGTAAATGTGCTGGGTAGGAGAACCCTTGCCATCGAACTGCAGGAGGTCCAGTGGCTGAAACTTTGTCGGGTAGGAGATTGTATCCCATTCGATTGGATATGGTCTGACAATCCTCAGCCTGTTCATATGCTTTTGGAGCTTCAAGGCGTCGAGTTGGCTTTGGAACTCATTGAGCCTTTTTTCCCTCAGATTATGATCTAAAGATGATGCTCCTCTAGATGACTCAGATGAGGAGTGAGAAGGAGTAGACACCCGCTCTTTGTGCTTCGTGGATTTACGTGAAGCCCACGAAGTCCTCTCTTTTTTCCTCTTATTCTCACTCAAAAACTTCTCCAACATCTCCTTTTAGGGAATCGATGGTTGCTTGTTGCTCGTCGAGCCTCCTAGTTATCTCGCTAGGGATTTCGGTCATGTGCACATTTACGTGCTCACCCTGAATTGAGATTGAAGCCTGTGACGTTGTCACTACCGAGCAATCATCATCGTCATCGTCAGAGACGGGTGCTAGGCACGTGTAGTCAAACAGAATGGCTACCCCTATTTAGGCACGAGTGCGTTACCTTCACGTTCAATGGCCTTGGATTTCCCTGTCACATTGACAGTTACGATGGGGGGCTCCACATCATTAGAAACTCATCTCCTCTAACGATTGCGTCTTTGGTGGAGAGGTCTCTTCTCTGATGGTTGCTGAAAGAGTCTTTCGAACACCAATGGTTTAGGCGTTTTAGCACACCGATAGTGCTCGAGCAGCGTCGCAATGAGCCTCTCGCAATGGCACTGAGGAATTGCCTCATAGGGCATGCGTTTGTAAGTCAAGCATCCACTGAGATCCCATGTAGGTTGATAGTGACAACGCCTAGCGTCAGAAAGACCAAACGAGTGCTTGCAAGAAGAAAACGAGTGCTTGCAAGAAGAGGGCTCAAGAGAGCACTTGGGAGAACACTTGGGAAAAATCTCCAAGTGTTGAAATCTGGCGAGCTCGCCCTGATAGGCGAGCTTGGGCTTGTTGGTGAGGTTCAGGCTGGTGAGGCTCGCCTGTTGGACGAGTTTGGTGCATTGCGCCTGTCTGGCGAGCTGCTGCTTTGACTTTCTGGCAAATGTCGGCTTGCAGACGAAGTTAGGCCATTAGATTAGGTGAGCTTGGTGAAATCTGCCTGTTTGAGCTTGCAAGCGAGATTAGGCTATCAGGCAAACTTGGTGAAATCCGCCTGTTTGAGCTTGCAAGCGAGCTTGGACTATCAGGCGAGCTTGATGAAGTTCACTTGTTTTATGAAGTCCGCCTGAACTGCAGAGTTCACCATACTTGCGAAGTTGGCCAGATTTGGGAACCTCGCCTGAAGAACGAAACCTCTCTGAGTAGGTGGGCTCACCTAATTTGAGCGGTTCACTAAAATTAGAAACCTTGCTCATGGAACGAAGCTCATGGTGCTCGCCTGAACTGTTAGGCTCGCCGAAAACACCAAGTTCACTAGTTTTGGGAACTTTGCCAACAGAGCAAAGCCCGCCTGAGTAGGTGGGCTCGCCTGATCGGTTCAGTTTGTCAAAATTGGGAACCTTGTGTTTAAGTTTGGCTCTTTTGGAGAGAAGAGCGTTCATGTTGACGGCGAAGGCGAGGTCCGCACTGATATGAACCGTCGTCTCCTCTTGCATGGGGGCTTGTGAGGATTGTTCAACGACCCCTCGCGCAGCCCTTGAACTTACATCCTTTGCCTTCGGCTCGTCCGTGATGGGCTTAGAAGAGATAGAACCCCCTGTGTTTGCTCAGGCAGAGTTCTCCAGCATGGTTACCTCGGCCACTTGGGATAGGTCCACCCACGCAACTCTGTAGCACTTGCGAGACTTATTGCCGCCAGAAGAGGATGAAGATAAGTACTCCTTGAACTCGATCACGAGGGACTCAACAGTAGTCCTGCCACAATTTCATTGAACTACGCCACCACCATTTTGGTTGAAGAAACGGTCCCTCCCACTGTGGTCGCCATCTTCTGTGGGTGTAAAATTTGATTTTCCAAAATGGGGATTTCGTTTGTATTGATAAGAATAGCTTATTACAAAATAATAAATCAAAGTTACAACAGAAGCGGAGGAAATGCTCTCCTTGTTTAATGTGGGGTCTTTTGTAGCAATAGGACACCTCCCTCGGTGCTCGTGCCGAGTTTGCTTCCCTTGGATGATCCGATCGAAGTTGTGGGCAAGCTTCAGTACGTAGTAGAAGCTTGATTGGGTGACTTCGGTCAATAGAGGCCAAACAAGTGCTTAAAGCTTCAGTACACAGTAGAAGCTTAGTTGGATGAGTTCGATCAACCGAGGCCAAACAAGTGCTTGTGTTTGTAGGCCGAAGATGCCAAGAATTCGGTCTTCTTGAATGATAAGAAGTCCGATCTCCAAAGACCAAGACTCCGGCGACGGCGTGACTGGAACAAGGCTGATCTCGAGTCCAAGATGGTCTAGAGTTCTCTGTAATTCGTCCTCAAAGAGGTCGGGTCCTCAGACCCTTTCTCTATGGCTGCTCATGGCCTTTTATAGAGAAGAAGGAGAGTGTAATCACTCCCTTAAATCATAGGAAGTGATCATTCCCATACTGAGTATGGTTATGAGGAGAATCATGACCAAATCCCTTAAATCGTGGGAAATGACTATTCCCATGCTGGGTACGATCATGAGGATAACCAATCCCTTAATTCAAGAGATTTGACCACTCCCATGCTTCAAGTGGGTGGCTGACAGGCTAGGCGAACTAGCAAGGCTATGCAGGCGAGCTTAGCCTTTAGGCGAGGCTGTGCAAGCGAGCTTGTGCAGGCGAGGCTGGATCATGCTGACGAGCTTCAAGCTGTCAGGCGAGCTTGCCTTCAGGTGAGCTTGGATCATGCAGGCAAGCTCTGCAAGCTAGATTGTGCAGGCAAACTTGCCTTCGGGCGAGCCTGGATCATGCAGGCGAGCTTCAAGATGTTAGGCGAGGCTGTGCAGGCGAGCTTATGCAGGCGAGGCTGGATCATGCATGCGAGCTTCAAGCATTAGGAGAGCCCAAGGGGATTGTCAGGTGAGCTCCTAGCTGTCGGGCGAGCTTGTCTTATGCAGGCGAGCTTCAAACATGCAGGCGAGCTTCAAGCGTGCAGGCAAGCTTTGGTCACGCAGGTGAGCCCCCAACTATCGGGCGAGCTTCCAACTATCGAGCAAGCTTGCCTTGTGCAGGCAAGCTTCAAATATGCAGGCGAGGCTGTACAGGTGAGCCATCCTCATTCAGGTATGCTTAAAGATTGAAGGTTTCAGGCGAGCTAAACTCCTTCGCAGTCGAGGTTGCTCTTCAGGCGAGCTTCAGAACATGCTACGAAGAACAGGTCGTAACTTTCAAACTGTAACTCAGAATTAGACGAATTATATATGAAAATTGCCTATCAACCTCTAAAGGGGGTTTGCCATCTCTGTTTTGCCAAATTCCTTACGATTTGAGAGATATTAGCGTTTTCCCCTTTCTTGCTCTTTCGGGTGAGGTTTTAGCAGTCTTGTCCTGAACTTCTCTGATAAGGATTAAAGGTAATTTTTATTGCCTACATGGCCAAATTCCGCCTGCTGACTCGACTCAGGTGGTTGATGTGGTTGAGTCTGCAACTCCCTCATTTGTTGCATGGCTAACTCCATCTCTATCTTCATCTCAGCTCTAATCTCTTCTCGTTGTCTAGCTAGAGCCTCTTGAAGCATCTGAGCCATTTGGTCAGGAGTGATTATGAACACCTCTTTAGCTTACCCCACGCTGAATATTGTATCGTCAGAGGTAATTGCAGAGCAAGTGCCTGAAAGTTCATCCTCTGAAGATGTTCCTTCATACATTCTCCTGTAGTCCCTATGTTTGGTGGCTCTTAATTAGTTGGAGCCGAGATATTCGTTGGGATATTCTTGGGTCGACTCTTCCTCTGGGGGTTAAGTCAGGATCTGAGTCGGTCGAATGTCGCTTAGACTTTCCTTTTTCTTTGTCGGCCATGTTGATGGTGACCTCAGAGAACTTGTCGTCTTGGACGATGGATCTTCTCCTTCAGAAGCATCTTTGTTTAGGTTTTGACACTTCAGTTGATGATGTGGAAAGTCTCTTGAACACCGAGACTCTTTGAGGGATGATTTTGAAGCAGCTACATTCTGAGAGTACTACTCTAATAAGTCTCTCACATAAATAATTAAAGTTTGTTTCTTGAATAGTCCTCTTCTGACTCTTGCTCACACCCCCAGTCTGATAGTACAACTCATTGGCATGGTGACCGGTGCACCTCATCATTTGTTGGTGATTCCTTAAGTATAATGTTATTTTTTGATAGACACATCTTTTTTTGGGGACATAGAGCCCTGTTGACATTCTTAGAATGACTTGTTGTTGCCTTTAAACAATTCAAGGTCACATCAAGAGTCATATGTTTAGAACCACCTCCTTGTGAGTATGGAGTCTTAACAGGCTCCTGGGTTCCAACACGGACCCCCAGGCAAGAGGTGATAGGAATTCTCCTAGAAAGGGAGTCCTCCTTGCCCCTCCTGTGCACAACACATGAATAGATACATATAGGTGTCTCAATTTTTTTGGAGGTGGTGGGACCCCTTTGAGTAGCAGTTGGTTTGATAGGAGTGTGTGTACGACCCCCAGTCTATAGAGCTTCTTGGGTTTTGATCACCGAACCCAAGTGCTCTTTCATCAGCGCTTCACCTTAATCTTTGTGCAGAGGACCAATATGATCCGTCATAGTAATTTTGAACATGGATGGGTCAGGACTGACCCAAGGCTTCACTGGTGGCATGGTGGATGCAACCATGGAGGATGGGCCTGGAACAGATGTTAAAGGAGGTGAAGAAGCGACTGCGGATACTTGCTTTTGGGCGAGATAGTTGAGGGTGTCTCGGCTAAAGCCCCTTTGGGTGAGACGGTGGAGATTGTCTCAGCTAAAGGGGATAGTTCTTGCTATCTCCGAACTTAGTTTTTGCACAAATTTGGATTTTGGAATCCAGACTTTGTGGGATTTTGTTAGTTCTTCGACCACCCCTTTCTTCTTCATTTCTTGTGCCTTTCATACAAGGGCACACACTTGCATGACACGTGCATGATGCTTCAAGATGCGCTCCTTCTTCGTCGAACGAGTCCTCTTGACGAGCACTCATTCCTCCATTGATGGCTTGAAGGAAACGACAGCAACTTACCGTTGAGGTGGCTGGATTACTCGACACTTCCTTGAGTCCAAGTTCGCATAGTAGCAAACTTCATCCATTTTCTCCAGGGCCTTTGCAAGCTGATGGGCCTTGCGTTAGCATTATCTCTGACGAGCCCTCTTCGTCAGAGTTGGCGAACTTGTGTTTGGCGACTTCTTGACTGGGGAGGAGTCATTATGAGTAGAGTTTTCGGCTTTGTTGGTTGCCGGAGGAGTGTTGTGAGGGGAAGCCTCAAGAACTATTGGGCGAGAGTCACACCCATAGCGTTCATTAGAATTGAAGACTGAAACACCTTCTTCGTAGATGAGATCCTCCTGCACTTACGGGGAAAGGAAGACCTTGATGAAGATGAGGAGAGATACTCCTCAAACTTGGCTTGGTCGAACTCATACTCGATCGTTGAATCGACCAGAATCTTGATCGGCTATGATACGCTAGCCTTGACGCGGAGACTATTGGCTCCTACTGTGGTCGCCAGCGTGTTTGCGTCGGGAATAATTTTTATTGTAGCTTTCATTAAATCATTAAATAGAAACAAAAGAATAAGCCTTACACGTGTAACACTTTTCTTTACAATAAAAAAACCAAATCATGGTGTTTCCTAGAAACACACACAAAAACTCATACGTAGTAGCTTCTGCTTTCGTGGGATCTTTGCCTATGTCAGGGATGCGTAATCTATGGACCACCAAATCAACGTTCCAAGCCAAAAAAGAAGAAGGTTGAAAGTTGATGTTTCAACGTGGAAACAAGAACTAAAGCAAATATCTTAGCGAGGTAAGATAGATACTCTTCTCAAGATCAAATACAAGTTTGAACTTGAGGAAACACCGAAGAACTCTTGAAGATGCTTGAAAGTGGTGAATAACTCTCTCTCTTATGCTCAAAATTCACTAAACACCAGTGTCTCTCTTCGTTAGTGCATCAGTGCCCTGTGCACAAGTGTGCCAATAGGTATTTATAGACATTGGAAACTGTAACCGTTATGACGATCACTACCTCCTTTGGGTGAGACAGTGTTTATTATCTCGGCTAAAGGAGGCAGTTCCAACCAGTTTGTAACCATCATCCTACTACTTAAAACACGTTAAATGTTGGGTTTCTCAAGGGTAGTGGGCGTATTTCACGACTATAACTGTACTTTAACGTTAATGAACATTTTCTAGCAGTTATAGAACCACGTGGACCCCGTAAAAAGTCACAAAACCATAAGAAAATATGAGAGGCTGTCTCACAGTTGGTGAGATAGCTCTCACTGTCTCGCGTATTCGAGACAGTGAACACTGTCTCGAATACACGAGACGGTGAATGCTGTCTCACAAACTGTGAGACAGCTCCAAGTCTTTTTGTCACATTGTTTTGTGTTCTTCTTTTCTTTCTTTTGCTTTGACTACTTTTCTTTGACTTAGATGATGACGTTCTTCGCTTCTCTCACTCTTGAGCTATTTTTGGGACCTATAGGTGATTTTTAATGCTTACAGCAAGCAGAAGCTACTACGTAGGAGTTTTCTGCGTGTGTTACTAAGGGAATTAATTTTGTTTCTTTGTAAAGAAGAGAATTACATGTGTAAGGCTTATTCTTTTGTTTCTATTGAACGATTTAATGGAAATTACAAAGAATTTTTTTCCCGAGGCAAACATTAACAGTTAAGGCATTAACTTAGTAAAAGTCAAGATTTATTAACATGAATGACTAATAATACACTTAAGGCTAAAGCATTAACATCAAACAAGAATTATTGACATACATTGCTAATAGCTAACAACAAATGAGAATTATTGATATGCATTTCTTCAAAACAATTATACTTGATATTATTGAGATCATCTCCCAAATTAAGAAACTGGTTCTACACTACAATAACCAGTTTCTCACTATCATTTTTTCATAGACAAAGCCCATACATCTCAATCGCATTTCAAACAAATAAACTATTAACTTTCTTCCTTTTTTCGCTCATATTTTCAAATAACATCCAACACCATAATTTACTAACGAAAATTAATTAAATTCAAAATCACTCAATTGATTGGGAACTTACTTCTTCTTAGAGATGGGCACAGTTTCCGTCGGTCGTCTCCTCTTGCGATCTCGAACTTCTGGTCCCCTTTTCATGCTCAATAGGGTCATCGTCGCCTCGTTACTTTCCTCATCCTCAAAGGATGCTGGAGAAGAACCGCCAACATAGGATATGAATGCGGAGGCGGATGATTTTGGGACATCCTCCTTCGTCAACCGAGCCGAGCAACGTCGATGACGAACCCCTTCCATTTGGGTGTTGTCTCCTTCACCCTTCTCCGCATTACTGTTCTCGACCATTTTACTTAAATTTTTTAGAAAATTTTAACGGATTTAATGGACGTTTGAGTGAAATTTAGGGTTTTGAATTTGAGTTCTCCAGATGATAGAGGTTTGAGCGAGAGAAGAGAGAAGAGAGAGAGAGGGCAGACAAGCTTTAGGGGAGAACGAATTAAGGCTAATTTGGGTTTTGGTAAATATTTTCTCTCTGTACTGAGTTGGAAAGATAAATAGGGCTAAAACATAATTACTTCATGTATTGGGGGCTGGTTCCACAAAAAATAATACATTTTCCCTTTGATCTTTAGTAGAAAAGTAAATCTCAACTAGTATTCATCCCGTGCTAAGCACGGCATCCTTACAGATTATTTTTGTGCGTAATTTTTCCTCATCTCATTTTTTTGTTTTGTCATGATAAATTTATCTTTAAAGTCCATCATATATAACCAATGAGGATATTGTTTTGTCACGATAAATTTATCTTAAAAATACTTGAAGTTCATCATATATAACCAATGAGGATATGCAGATAGGTATTTGTTTGTAATTCATCATATACTTGAAGTTTATATTTAAACATAGAAACATAGATAATTAAAACTCTTAACATAGATAGTTAAATCTCTTGTTTAACCCTTTAAGTAATGTATATAGTTATGAAGTTCAACATTATGGATCTATTAATCATTTAACCTAGCATTTAACTTGACAACTGTGATATATGATCTGATATATGCTCCTGTAAATATGTAGAAATTTTTGAATAAAATATCAAATGTTTTACATATAGAGATAAAAAAGATCAAATCTATTGTAATTACATTTAACAACTACAACAAAGATTTTATCCCAAAATTTTGGGGATAAGAACACAATTATACACATAAAAATCTAACTTTATTATGCCATCTCAAAATCTTGCCAACATCACTATCATCTTGCATTAAAGTCAAAGTAAGGAGTGTAAGTAGTAACCACGTGAATGCGTATATTGAAATAATTCATGTTAGCTTATCTTCAATCCATAATACTTTCATGTCATCCACAATTCCAGCAAAATCCTTGTAAAGTATTTAGACCCGTATAAAGCACGGTTCCTAAAAGATTTTTTTGTCTTCTTGTGTTTATTCTTTTACAGTCTTTGACATAAAATCATTCTACAAAAACATATAGATATTCATGATGCTAGAGAGGAACCCAAAGAGCCATATCTAAACTTCTTCAGATGTTTGACAATATTAAATTCAAAAAAAAAACTATAAAAAGAAGAAACAGTGTAACAAATAACCCAAAGGATTCGACAATACAAAGGATAAATCTTCAAAAAATCATTGCACTACTGTTTGTGTAAAAAATGTTAGCATCAACTTGTTGTGCAGATAAGTACAATTGCAATAATCTTAAATAACTAATTATGATTAGCCAAATGCACATAATGACACAAAGCAAACTTTGACAAAAATGCACATAATAACGATGACAAAATCTTTTCTTAACTAACTACCATGTCATTTTTGTCATTATGTGCATGGAAAACAGGTAATGCTTTGGGACTAAGGAATTATTTTCATCTTTTTTTGTTCTTACACATGTTTGCCAATGAGATATTATATATAATGGTGCTTGCCACATGAGATATTAGAATTGGTGGCTAATTTAGAGATTAAATGAGAAGTTTTCATGTGAAATAAGACAGTTCATGGGGTTATGTGCAACAACTCCTAAAGATTAGGGTTCAGTGTAATAAGAAAAATTGATGGAGTTTACTGCAACTCCCCAAAAGTCCATGGGGATTTTCTGTAATTAAGCCTAATATATAGCAAAACTAACCAAGCCAACTGCATCAGAAACATTAGTTACTGAAGATCTAAAGAACAAAAATCTCCGTAGTTTCATGCGTTTAAATTACACTAAAGAACAAAAGTATATTGTGTCCAATCCAACCTAATTACTTTGTTGCCAAGAAAAATTACTCATTTACGTGACTTACTTAACTATAAAGATGGCATCAAAAGTCTGTAAATCCTTGCAAATATTGAGTTCCACTCTAAAAAGGCATAATGACACAATGTCCCCTATTTATACAAGGAAAATGATGCGAAAAATTAGTATATAATGCAAATCAATAGAAAATTCTAAAAAATGGACATAAAAATGAAATGATTAGGATGCACCAAACGTTTCACAAGCAAAACTCTACCTAGTTAAGAAACCCCAACACCTAATTCAACTGAACGATTTTTAATAAAATAAATGATCCCAAAAACACCCAGCAATAACTCATAAAAATCCCTATTTTATATTTCAATCTATCCATAATCCAAAGCACAATCATCAAATATCTATCAACAAAATTCAATCCAACCAATCAAACAAAACCCTAACTACAAAATCCAAGCAAAAGCAAACCTCTTTACTGGAGATCTCATATCGGTAGGGCAAAACAAAGTTGACCGTGAGCTTCGAAGGGATCAAAGCAGGCGTCGGGTGCCGAGCCTTCATGAAGTCGAGCGACGATTTAGGAGGGTCGATGTAGGTGTTGGCCTTCTTGTTTTGATGGTGATTTAGCAAACAATTTACATCTAATGTTGTTTGTCTAGTGTTTGTGTTTTCATATTTACTCTAGGCAAACAACGTGTTGGAGGTTGGATGGATTACGCTTCAACGATCATATCCAAAGGAGGTTGGCGGAATGTCGGGTTGAAGCTTATACAATTCAAGTTAAAGATCAAGTTCAAGCTTCATCCGCAATGTGTACCAAGTCAAGCTTTATTGAAGATCAAGATCATAGCTTGGGTAATCTAGTTTAGGTTTTATATTATGTGTGTTATATACTCTAAGCTCAATATCTATACACA
>BQKN01065436.1:344440-374574 GCA_022839385.1 Asparagus kiusianus
AAGGTCCGAACTCCGTGATCATATCTTGTGTTTGAGTGTGCTTTGGCTTTTATCTATACTTGTGTTTATATTTCTTATCGTCATTGTCATTAGCTCATTATTTATATGATTCACTATCTAGTTCATATTGTTTACCCTTGTGTTAGTTTACATATCCTTGCATATATCATATTGTATATCTATTTGGTAGGATATATCACATTGTGTTAGTTTTATATCCTTGCACATACATTGCATATATCTCTTTGTTAGGATATATCTTGTTGTTCATATTGCTTTTTCTTGCTTATATCTCTCGTATATCTATCTTGCAAGAATATATTTGTTAAGTAATTTTAATTGGCATTTTAATCGGATTAGATTAGCATAAGACCCTAATCACCCCCCCTCTAGGGTCTAACAGTGGGGAGCGGCCTTCTTCCACGACTCGATGAACGCCGAGTCCTCCGCCGGCGCCGGCGCCTCGTTAGCGGTCAAGAGAGGACAGGACAGGCCACAAACACCGCCGGCGGTGGCGAATTGGAGGAGTTGGCGGGTGGCGCTACGGTACATTTTTTCATCAGTGTCTGCGATCTTCTCTCGCTCTATTTTTAGAATTTGGGGGCGATCGAAGAGGACAAGGGTTTCCTTTATTAATGGCTCTCAAACTTGGTGCGGTATGTGGTGGGGATGGGGTGGTTCTTAAACGGTTGTGGAGAAGTGGTGAAGAATTGTTTAATACGTGGATAATGAAAAAGTTTACTATTAACTTCAAGGTTTTCCTATGGTCGGTTATAAAGGAAAGTAGATGCGGTAAAATGAATTCAGACCATTTATTTCGGATCCTTCCCCGTAGCCTCCGAAACCGCTCTCGCATTTTCCCCATAAAACCTAACCGCTCTACCCTCTCACAAATACTCTCATCCCCCCTCCTCTCTCTCTCTCTCTCTCTCTCTCAGATCTCCGTCTCGAGGAGATCTCGAGAGAAACCCTAACCCTAAAATGACATCGCCCCGCTCGGAATCCAGCACCAAAAGCAACCGCGTCCTCATCACCTCGTCGGAGCTCAGCCAGCACAACACCGCCTCCGACCTCTGGATCTGCGTCCAGGGCAAAGTCTACGATGTCACTCATTGGCTCAAATCTCACCCCGGCGGCGATCTCCCTCTCCTTAACCTCGCCGGCCAGGACGCCACCGACGCCTTCGTCGCCTACCATCCCGGCTCCGCCTGGGCCCACCTCGACCGCTTCCACGTGGGCCACCTCTCCGACTACAAAGTCTCTGAGGTCTCCTCCGATTACCGCCGCCTGGTCAACGAGTTCGCCAAGCTCGGCCTCTTCGACCGCAAGGGCCACAGCACCGCCTTCACCCTCGCTTTCATGGCTCTCCTGTCTGCGGCCTCCATCCGCCTCGTGCTCTGTTATCACTCGTGGGCGGCCCACCTTCTCGCCGGTTTCTTGATGGGGTATTCGTGGATTCAGTCCACTTGGGTCGGCCATGATTCCGGCCACTACAACGTGATGCCGAGCAGGGGGCTGAATCGTCTGGTTCAGGTTGTTTCGGGCAACTGCGTTGCGGGGATCAGCATCGGCTGGTGGAAGAGGAACCACAACGCCCACCACATAGCTTGCAACAGCCTTGATTTCGACCCGGACCTGCAGCACATGCCATTGTTTGCAGTCTCGTCCAAGTTTTTCGGCTCGCTCACCTCTGTCTACTACGACAGGAAGATGGTGTTTGATCGGCTATCGAGATTTTTCATCAGCTACCAGCACTGGACGTATTATCCGGTGATGTGTGTTGCTAGGGTGAACCTCTTTGCTCAGTCAATCCTCCTCCTCCTCTCGAGCAAGGTGATACCCGGCAGGTGGCAGGAGCTCGTGGGCATAAGTGTGTTCTGGATTTGGTACTCTCTGGTTATCTCTGTCTTACCCAACTGGGGGGAGAGAGTAATGTTTGTGCTGGCGAGTTTTGCGATTACGGGGATCCAGCATGTTCAATTTACCCTGAACCATTTCTCCGGTGACGTTTATGTTGGGCCCCCGAGGGGGAACGATTGGTTCGAGAAGCAAACTGCGGGGACTGTGAACATTACTTGCCCATGGTGGATGGATTGGTTCCACGGAGGATTGCAGTTCCAGGTTGAGCACCATTTGTTCCCGAGGTTGCCGAGATGCAATTTGAGGAGGGTCTCGCCCATTGTTCAGCAGTATTGCAAAAAGCACAATTTGACTTATAAAAGCGCGAGCTTTTTCGATGCTAATAGGAAGACTTTGGAGGTTTTGAGGAATGCGGCGATGCAGGCTAGGGATTTGGCGAATCCCCTGCCCAAGAACTTGGTTTGGGAAGCTGTCAACACTCATGGTTGATTTAGATTTTGGATTGAATATCTGAGGTCCAATCCTTTTCTTTATATATGTTTTTTATTTTCTGATTTGGGCATTCTTTTTGCTAAGTTAGATTCTTGATGTGCGAAAGAAATGCGTAGCTGTTTCATTATGTACGTTGAATCTGATAGCAATGTTCACTGTTTTGCTCAGATATCTGGTATCTATCTATCTACTATTTGCTTTTGCTTGCATTTGCATTTATATTTACATTTCTTGCTCGCTCAGATATCTGAGTATTGTTTTGAGTTTGATGTGAATGTAACTTGAATTACCTCGAATTCCATTTACGGGTTTGATCACTGAAGTTAGCAATGATCTCTATGTTTCCATGAAAAAAGGTGAATGATTTGAGGTTTCCACATTAACAATAGATGTTTGTCTCTTCTCTAAAGTAGAGTACAAGACGTGAATCATAGGGGGTGTTTGGTTCAATTTCAATAAATCTACTTCTTTATTACTAGAGGAGAACAATAAAAAAGCTAAAATGAATAGTAACCTAAGATCATGAACAATTAAAATGAATAATCAACCCACGTTTCACGCATCCCCCATAATCTCTCTGCCAGTCAGCCTTATCTTCCCACTAAATAACTTCCTCCGCTCCATGACTATACCCACTACTCTCCCCCGTCCTTTTAGCCTTATTTTCCACCTAATAACTTCCCCCAGAAGTTTCTCCGTCTTCTCCCATTTCCTTTCCTCATCAAACAAACCCTAAATAACTTCCTTCGACTCCGACAACACCTACGATGCTGACAAAAGCATGGTAGATTTCTGTGATAGTTTTCTTCGAATCGAAAGGTAATTTCTCGCAGAATCTAGGTTTACTCAACCGATCTTTGTAGAAATCGCATCTTTTTCTTCGAATCGCTTTCTTCGCCCGCCTCTGCTGCAGTTTAAAAAATGTTAGGGGCATCATCTTCGCTCTTTTCTCTTGCCCCAGCCTTAAAACCTACCCTTTGCTTTCCCCAAATCGCCGTCCTTTCTCAGATTCCAATCTCAGACCCTTTGCAAGATTCAGTCTTAGAAGTTCAGTACAGTGTGTCGGCAGCAGAACACCTGGTCCTAATTCAGGTATCATAAATAAACTCTTATCGTCATCGAGCCATTTTTTTTGATTGATTTCTCCAATTATTGAGGGTTTTGTTTTCTTGGTTTTGTCCAAATTGTGCTTAGGGGGGGGGGGGGGGGTATTTGCAGGTAATTGGACCCTAAAACATGAAATCAAAAGTTATCGTGAGGAACACAATAGATAGCTGTGTTATTTTTATCTAGCTTAATTCAATTATTGATTTTTTTGGTGTATATACTCCTATTCCTTTGATCAATTATTGTTTTTTTTATCAATTTACATAATTGATATATAGTTCATGAATTCATCGACTTTCATTTATCACAGATAAGGGACTTACATATTGCCAATAGAGTGGAAGATACCGGGTTTTATGCAGGGTTTGTTGGTAAGTTGTGAAGATTATCTCTTATTCTCTTATAGTTGATATCTAAGTATTGCTCACTTCAGTTTTACCTAATTCATATGCATTCATTTTTCCTATGTCAAAGGTGCTGCGCTTATGTTTGGAAGAGCTTTGACTTTTGTATTTTGGGGAATAGTGGCAGATAGATGGGGAAGGAAACTTGTGATAATAATTGGTCTCTTTTCAGTGTCAGTGCTGCTTATTTCTTGCACATTATTAATTTGGACCTCTTTTACAGTTTTACTAAAGAATGAATGCATCTGGTTCTTAAGCATCCCGTGCATTTGACAGTTTCTTGACTTTTGTTTTGTTTGTATTTTAGGATTATATTTAACACCCTCTTTGGGTTAAGTGTAAATTATTGAATGACAATTGCTACAAGATTTTTTCTTGGAGCTTTTAATGGTATAATTGGCCCAATAAAGGTATTAACTAATTCTTTTACGTTGATGAAGTTGTCCTCTGTCCCTCTCAAGTTTTGTTTTGTAATTATGCTTTTGTTCAGGCATATGTCGTAGAAGTTTGTCGACCAGAGCATCAATCTATTGCACTATCACTGGTATTATGCAATCACTACTGACTTATGCAAGCCTTAGTATATACACGACTTAATGGAAAATTCATACCTTAACCGTTCTCTACATCATTTACCATGATTTAAATATTACTTTTAATGTGCATCTTTAGTCGCGAAGTAGACTATTCACTATAATTTTTCATGCACATTGTCTGCTTAATTTGGACAAAGTTTTAGAGAATTTAGAAAAATATGTATGAGGGTGAAAGAGAGTGACAATAAATGGAGATGAGGCACGTGTTAATATCAGGCGGGAAACGGGAAATGTAAGTTTTAAGCTTAATTCAATTGGAAAATAGGAGATTTTCATGTGGACCCCAAAACACCTGGTCCTAATTCAGGTATCATAAATAATCTCTTATCCTCATCGAGGCATTATTATTTTTATTTATTTCTCCAATTATTGAGGGTTTTGATTTCTGGGTTTTGTCCAAATTGTGCTTAAAGGGGGGCATTTGCAGGGAATTGGATCCTAAAACATGAAATGAAAAGTTATCGTGAGGAACATAATAGATAGCTCTGTTATTTTTATCTAGCTCAATTATTGGATTTTTTGGTGTATATACTCCTGTTCCTTTGAACAATTATTGTTTTTTGATCAATATATGCAATTATTGTGGGTTCTGATAATTGTTTGAGGAATAAAATGGGCAATTATGTTCAATTTCTATAGTTCAAAGCGAATCTCATGTGCTTTTGAGTCTGAAAGCTTCGAACTTTACATGCTTAAGTTTCTACTGTGTTTCATATGTGGCCTAAATTTTTATTTTTCTTTCATTTTCTTCTTCTAACTATTTGGTAACTGTTTAGAATGCATTATTTTTTGGTGAGATTTTGCGGAAGCAGTAAGGGAACTACATAATGTAGCTCTTCTTCCAGGACATATCCTCATGTATATTTCGATTCAAGCAATGCAAATTACCTTTAAAGATATTCTCTGTTGTATTAGAATTTTAGCCAATAGAATAGTAATGCTAAATTAGTAGGCTCTCAATGTTAAATAGGTGAGAATGAGAATAAAGTGACTTCACATCTTTCAACACCTTTCTTGGGTAAGGCTTTTGCAACTGCTTCATTTATGATATAATTGACTTCACATCTTTCAACACCGCCCAACCACCGCTCGAGGGTACCTCCGCTCCCTAACTGAGCAAAATGGAGCGGTAATATTTGGCAATGATTTATAGAATTGCTTGCAAAGTGAAAGGAGAAGTAAGAGCAAGAGCACTAGGAATAGCAAGTAAGGAGGTCAGTTTCACTTCTAGAATTACATTTTCTTTCTCGATGCTTTGCTTTGATTATATATTTTGTAAAGTAACCTGCTATTCCTAGACACAACAAACTATTTAGCAACAATAGGAAGATTTTTAGTTAAGATATTCTATCGGTCTCTGATTGCCAACAAAATATCCAGAGACTCAAGAGAAAAATACGCTGTCGGGGAAATCTTAAGTGTGGTTAGTCAATATCAAACTGAGCAGCAGAAGCAAGTATGAGATTTTCAGGTAAAAACAATCACAAATATTTCACATACATAGCATATATAGTTGTATACCTGCTGTTCATTTTGATAATCATATGGTGTTTCTTCAATCCTTCTATGACTAATATGTATGATAATTTTTTTATTCTGGAAACCTTCAAGACTAATATGAAGTAATAAAATGAAGAAGTGTGAACAAAATAAAATATTATTTTTCCTGTTGAAATAGTTTCCTACGTGCTGATTCTCTCCCTTAACATAACTGTGACGTAAACTACTATTCTTTTGCGGTTTACATCAGCATATACTACAATTGAAGATGAAGTTTTAGGAGACCAAGAGAAGGAGGACGAAGAAAGCCTAAATCCAGAGAATCAATCATTCTCTCTTTCCATTCAATGAGGCAATCATTTCTCCCTTATTTTGTAGGGTAGTTTAAGCCCTAATGTCAACAAGGACCTTATATGTTGTCTGTATAAGTTTTTGATTCCTTATTTGTTGTTTTTCTGTAATTCAACTGGTGGAAGTTTTTTTTTAGGGTTCTTTTGGCTTAATTTGGGGCACATGAAGATTTAGGAAACTATTATGACGAAAAGTATGTAGACATTGAATTATTTGAAAGTCTTTTGACTTAAACTATTGGATTTTAGCCCCGTTTTCACAAATTTGTAATTAGAATTGTTACTACTTCAATGAGTCTATTGAACTTTTATTGTTTATTGATTTCTATTCTTAATTGATGCAGATCGATAATCAGAGAGACTCGTAAGAAATTTGACATTAGATGGTACAATTTTTGTATCCTTTGCATTGTCAAATCCTTTGGGTTATTTGTTACAATGTTCCTCCTTTCTATAGTTTTTTAATATAACACTGTCATTAATAACTTAAGTTTTACGCATTACAACAAACATTTAAAGATGTTTAGATATGGCTTTTTAGGTTCCTCTCTAGCATCATGAACATCTGATGTTATTGTAGAATGATTTTATGTCAAAGATCGCAAAAGAATAAACAAAAAAAAGATAAAAAATCTTTTAGGAACCGTACTTTGTACGGGTCTAAATACTAGTTATATGAAAAGGAAAACACTCAACTTTTAGATTTTCTTGTATTTCTTAAAAAGATTATACATGAGAAGTTTTGAGAAATCAAAAAGTACAAATGTTCTTATTTTTTGTACTTTGGTTGTTTGGTTCAAAATAAAAAAAGGGCCCATAACTTTATAGAAATAGCAAGTTTTCCTTTTCTTTTGTTTGGTTACATATGCTAAATTTAAAGAAAAGTGTCAACTACGATATTTATCACTTTATATAACGGCTAGTTTAACGGCTATCACATTATAAAATCTTCTAAAATCCTTCTATCATCAACTATCCATGAACACAAAATTTTTACAATTTGGCTTAAGTATTGGTCTTTTATAAAAAATGATTGTCTCAACTAAAACGTACAAGTTCACGCAGATTGCATTCTAATAACGTAGTAAAGAAGACATTATCTTATTATGAACATTATAAATTAGTTTGCAATCTTATTTAGTTGACCATCATCATCGACAAAAGCTCAATCTGAGCTCCAAACGGAACCAAAACACCACCAACAGCTTGAAATCCGAATAATATTATGTGAAGATAGAACTAAACAAGCTCGAAGCAGCATAGTAATAAAAAATAGCCCCAACAGCTCGACAACGAGTACAAATCAGCACGAGTTCGGGAAAATCTTTCGATAAACAAAAATACCCTTAGGACTCTAATACTAATAATGTTGATAAATTAATGAAACATCGCTTAAAAAAATAAGGGAGTGTTTAGTAACCATTGTGTTTGTCCCATTTTTGTTTTTTTTCAAAAAACAAAAAAACACTGAACCGTGTTTGGGAACTGATGTGTTTTTTTGAGTTGCCCCTTCACAAAATAGAGAATATACCCGGTTTTCTCCAAATACCTTTTGAGATCACCGTATCTCATTTTCCCTCAAAACCAACCCATCCCCTTTTCTCTCCCTCAACCCTAACACCGTCGCCACCCCTCCAAATCGTCGCAGCCTCCGACCCTCCGACACAGCCACCGACGTCGCTGCAGCCTCCGACCCTTCGATGCAACCTCCGATCCGTTGATGCAGCCTCCGACATCGCCGTAACTTGTCAGGGACTGATACTCAGCCTGAGAATCTGTCGAGTGGGCAGGAACTAGAGATGGCATAGGAGATGAAGATGGTGAACCTGACATTGATGTTTCAACTGGAAACAAGCAACGGAATAAATATATGGACTAATATGCAAAATGGATACAGAAGAGGAGGGGCTATTATGCAAGACTATGTAACTACAAGGGCTTGTAATAATGTGTAGTTACTTCAGTTACAAATAGTTAGTTTCTTGTTCTTTTCTGTTGGTTCTGTTGTGCACGTGCACAAGCATGCACAAGTTTGAGCTTTGAGCTATATTGTATAAATAGAATTTGTAAGAGAATCAAGGGAGGATATGAATGAATTAGCTGTTTTCTCTCAATTCTCATTCTCTGTCTCTCAATTCTCTCTTACTCTCTGTCTCTCAATTCTCTCTCTCACAACTTTCCCTCTTGCAAAATCTGTTTCAATCTTATTTCAGGCTCATCATGACCAAAATCATCCCCAAAGGAACCGATCGAGGATTCAGTTCCTCACACAACTTCAACCTTAACACCCGTCGCCGCCTCCACGTCGCCACACCTGCCTCCTCGTCGCTGCAGCCGCCTCATCATCGCCGCTCCGGTCGATTCCGCCACCTCTGACGCCTCCTCTAACCATTTTGATCAAGGTTGGTTTTTTCTCGTTTATTGCACAATTTGTTCCCCTTTTACCTTCCAATTATTTGCTAAACACACTGATCAAAACTAGAAAAGTATGCTGGTTGTGGCTAAGGAACTATATTTGACTAGGGTTTTGGTTTTAAATATACCTCCTAATTTACTAGAAGTCGTGTCATTAGAGTACAAATCCCACTTTGTTATCTTGTTCTCAAACTTGCTTAATGCAGCCCTTAGTAAATTCATAGATTTTCGAGGAATTTCCACTTCTCGAGGTAAAATATAAGCATGCACGGGCTCAGTCTTCTGAACAATGGGCTAGATAAGATCATGTAGGTAAGGGGGGGGGGGGGGGATAAGTGTTAGATCTTATAAAAACTTGAGATGTAAACCATAAAGCCATGATTAATTCAAAGAGATTTACAAGAATCAAAAGAAAAGAGCGGAAGCTTATACCTGAATCCATAGATTAAACTTGAGATGGGTTTTGGATCTTCTAACCTTAGGGTTTCTCTAGCCAAATTTCTCTCTAAATGGGGTGAAGAGAATTAGAGAATGTAACCTTAGATTAGGGACCATAACCCCTTATTTATAGATATTGTACATTTACAATTTTGCCCCTCATCAAATCATAATTATAACCTGGTATCTGCACATATAACCCCATGATTATATTTAAATACCCATTAACTCAAATTGATTGATCACTTTAGTGAGTTATCCTGAAGGATAGTAATACACAGATTAATCATATGTGCCCACAAATAGATTTAATTAGATTTAAATCCAACAATCTCCCACTTGGGCACCATATGATTCCTTAAATTGTGTATAACCTTATGAGTTTAAAATTTCTATCACTGAAAAGGTATTTCCGAATAATCTCGTCCATTGACTATATCAATATAGGATCAAAGCGGCCTTCGTCACATTTATCGTGACTCGACCCATCAATGATCACATATACCAATACAATCAAACGACATAGATCAATCATGGATATACAACATGAAAATTACATGCAATGTGATCAGTACATGTCTATTTTTAACTGGTCCTACTTTAGTGAGGTAAAAACCAAACATAATGTAACAGAGTATCTTAACTGAATATTTTATTCTGATCAAACAATATAACCAAACAAAGAGCACCACAATTACAAACTCCCACTAAATCATGATATCCTCAAATAACACCACACCCATATGAGCAGTGTGCTCATGAAAGACCTTGGGTGGCAATCCCTTAGTAAGAGGATCAGCTATCATGGAGTTTGTCCCAATGTGCTCTATGGATATTTGTCCACTCTGTACCCTTTCTTTCACAACTAGGAACTTAATGTCAATATGTTTTGACTTAGTTGAGCTCCTGTTGTTATTGGAATACATTACTATAGATTTATTATCACAATATAACCTTAGTGGTCTTTCCATATTTTCCAAAATGCGCAGTCCCGTGACAAAGTTTCGCAGCCATATTCCCTGATTGGATGCTTCATAGCAAGCTACAAATTCTGTTGCCATAGTGGAGGAAGCTACAAGTGTTTGTTTGACACTTTTCCATGATATAGCTCCTCCTGTTAACATATAAATATTGCCTGATATAGACTTTCTGCTATCTTAGCATCCAGCAAAATCAGAATCAGAGTACCCAATGACCTCCAGCTATTCTGATTTTCTGTATGTGAGCATATAATCTTTTGTTTTCTGAAGATACCTCATAACCCTTTTGACTGCTATCCAATGATCCATACTAGGGTTGCTTAAGTATCTACCTAACATCCCAATAATGTACGTAATATCCGGACGCGTACATACCTGAGCATACATTAGACTTCCTACAGCCGAAGCATAAGGAATCTTCTGCATTTCCTGAATTTTAAGGTTATCTTTAGGGCACTGATTGAGACTAAATTTATCTCCTTTAGCCACAGGGGTGTCTCCTGGTCTGCAGTCTTGCATGCCAAACCTTTTAAGTACCTTATCGATATAGCTCTTTTGTGATAATCTAAGAATACCCCGAGAGCGATCTCGATGTATCTGGATTCCTAATATAAAAGAGGCGTCCCCAAGATCTTTCATCTCAAAATTCTTTGATCGAAATCTCTTGGTTTCGTGCAACATGCCTATATCATTAGTTGCAAGCAATATGTCATCGACATAAAGAACCAGAAAGATATACTTACTCCCACTGAACTTGTGATATACACAGTCATCAACAATGTTCATCTCAAAACCGAACGAGATAATTATTTGTTAAAACTTATGATACCATTGACAAGGAGCTTGCTTGAGTCCTTAGATGGATTTCCTTAATTTACAGACCATATTCTTTGGGTCTCCTGACACAAAGCTTTCTGGTTGCACCATATAAATCATCTCATCAATGTCTCCATTGAGAAATGCAGTCTTAACATCCATCTGATATAACTCAAGATCATAATGAGCAACAAGTGCCATGATTATTCTGAAAGAGTCTTTCGATGAAACCGGAGAGAAAATCTCTGTATAATCAATGCCTCCTTTTGAGTATAGCCTTTAGCCACAAGACGTGCCTTATACCTCTCCACATTACCATTTGCATCCCGCTTGGTTCTAAAAATCCATTTACAACTAATTGGTTTTGCACCTTCTGGCAATGGGACAAGTTCCCAAACCTTATTGTCTTACATAGACTTGTACTTTTTATTCATGGCATCAATCCACTGTTGAGAGTTAGAACTTTTCATGGCCTGAGAGAAGTTGATTGGATCATCTTCCAACATTCCACTACTTTCCTCATGTTCTTGAAGAAATACAATATAATCGTCCGAAATATTTCTTCTTTCTCTCGTGGATCTCCTTAATGGCACTGGTTCTTGAGATTGTTAAGTTTGTTCTTCTGGAATAGGGAGTTGTTCAACATTATCATCTTGAGGTTCCGGATTTACTTCTTGAGCAACAATAGGTATAGGAACTTGAATATTATCAAAAGTAACTATATGGATTGGATCTGAAGCCAATTCCTCCTCAAAACTAATATCTCTAACCTTATTTCTCCCCCCAAACTCAACATCCTCAAAGAATGTTGCTGTTCCCGTCTCAAAAATATTCCTTAGTATGAGATCATAAACCTTATAGCCCATAGAGCGTTCAGAGTACCCAATAAAGTAGCTGCTAATTGTTTTGGAGTCCAATTTTTTTTCATTTGGCCTATAAGGCCTTGCCTAAGCTAGACATCCCCAAATATGTAAATGCTTTAAACTGAGTTTTTGATCAGTCCAAAGCTCATAAGGTGTTTTAGCAACTGTTTTACTTGGTACTCTATTTAGAATGTAAGCTGCTGTCTTTAGTGCTTCTCCCCAGAGAGGCTCTGGTAAAGAAGAATGAGCAATCATACTTCTTACCATATCCTTAAGAGTCCTGTTTCGTCTTTCAGGTACACCATTCATGCTAGGTGAACCCGGCATGGTGTACTGTGGGACGATACCGTATTCCTCTAGGTATCTAGCAAATGGTCCTGGACGTTGTTTACCTGAACCATCATATCTACCGTAGTACTCACCACCACGATCAGATCTAACGGTTTTAATTCTTCTGTTGAGTTGATTCTCAACTTTAGCTTTATAGGCTTTGAACATGTCCAGAGACTCAGATTTTTCATGAATAAGATATAGGTACCCATAACGTGAGTAATCGTCTATGAATGATATAAAATATTATTGACCATTCCAGGATTCCGTAGGGAATGGCCCATAAATATCCGTATGTATCAATTCTAAGACATCCGAAGATCTGTTGGCACCTAATCTCTTAACTTTGGTCTATTTTCCCTTGATACATTCAACACATACGTCGAAGTCCGAAAAATCAAGGGAATCCAAAATGCCATCAGACACAAGACGCTCAACTCTACCTTTTGAGATATGACCCAAGCGCTTATGTCATAATGTCGCCAAATTTTCCTTATTTAATTTACGCTTAGTACCACGTGATTCCACATGCAAGGATTCACTATAAGAAGCAATTGTATCAAGCAAATATAGGTTGTCATAAGTACTCAAGTAACCGGTTCCCACAACATTTGAATTAAAAGATAAACTGAATTGACTGTTTCTAAATGAACAAGAATAACCTGATTTGTCCAATACAGAAATAGAAATTAAATTCCATCTAAAAGACGGTACTACAAAAGTATCTTTCAAATCCAAATAAGAACCAGTTCCTAATAACAACCTAAAGTGCCCAATTGCTTCCACATCTACCGATTGTCCGTCGTCCACAAAGATGTGTCTTTCAACATCACTTGGCTTTCGGTAGCTCAGGCAACCCTGCATAGAAACACTTATGTGAGTAGTAGTACCAGAGTCTAACCACCAACTGTTTCTAGGTACTGAAGCTAAATTAACCTCAGAACAGACCAAAGTAAGGAGCGTACCCTTATTAGCACGTCAAGCGTGATATTTTGTACAATCCTTCTTTACGTGTCCAGGCTTGTTACAGAAGAAACAACCCTGATTATCCTTATGTTGTTTCTTCTGAACTGGACCCTTAGCAGCTTCATTATCATTCTTCCTTTTCTTTCCCTTATCCTTAGAGGCATATGCCAAATAAGCACTTTCTATCTTATCTTGCTTCAACCTGTCTTCTTCTTGCGCACAAAATGAAATGAGCTTATTTAGAGTCCATTTCTCCTTTTGGCAGTTATAACTGACCTTAAACTGATTGAATTGTGCAGGAAGAGACAACAAAACCAAATGCACCAATAACTCATCACAAAGATCGAGTTTAAGTGCCTTAAGCTTTGAAGCAATATGAGATATTTCCATAATGTACTCCTTGATATTTCATTTGCCTTTATACTTCATTGAAATCAAACGAGCTAAGAGCGTGCTTGTTTCTACCTTATCGTTTTTCACAAAACGCTTCTCAATTTCGATAAGGAAATCTTTAGCCTTAGGAATCCCATCGGATTCTATGCCCCTGAAGGCTTCCGGAACGTCGCGCTTAATGATCATAAGACTCATGCGATTTGAACACTCCCACTTATCATACTTCTTCTTTGCATCAGGAGTGCTATCCGCATTGAGAGGTTAGGGTTGTTCAATTCTTAATGCAAGGTCTAGATCCATACAGCCAAGAACAATTAATATGTTCTCTTTCCAAACCTTGAAGTTTGTCCCATTTAGCATGAGAATTGAGTTGATGTTAGCAGAAATTATTGCAGCAGATGCATTAGCTGAAATAAAACAAAAATGCTCATATCAGTAACCATAATTAGTAATCAATAAAATTCAAATAATGACGAATCCCATCCAAGATATCTGGCACAACATTAATATCAAGTCTTTGGACAGTAATATTAACTTGTAAGTGATACCTTGTTGCAATGATCAAACATTGACAATAACTCATGTCAAATAATAAAACTATCTTTGGATCGATTTATTATTCACATGTAAACCTTATAATTGTCACACGCTTATCATCGCAGATGTGTATACAGTCTAAATAAATATTAACCTTCCTTTGGGCCGATTAAATATTTACACGAAAGCATACACACAAACATCTCACATTCCTCATGAGTAATCTACACAAGAGAGGTTACTTTGGCAACTTCTTGTTTCAATTAATCAATTGGAGTGAGAGACAACCTTAATACCTTAGTGTCATAATATTTGAATTAAATAATTGATTAAAAACCAAATTAAATTTAAATTAAATTAATTTAAATTTCCATAGCTTAAATAGGGCCCATAACTTAATTGAATAAATTAAGTATACCAAAGTGGACCCATAATTTAATATGAGAAGCCGAGGCTTAACCATAGTAAACACGAAGTTCGCTTGACTTCGAACGCGAGGTTCGTCTGTATTGAGTACGAGACTCGCCTAAGAACGAACGCGAGGTTCGTCTGAAAATGAACGTGATGTTCAACTTGAGAACAAACGCGAGATTCGTTTGAAAAATAAACGCGAGGTTCGACTGAAAATGAACACAGGGTTCAACTTGAGAACGAACGCGAGGTTCGACTGAAAATGAACACAGGGTTCAACTTGAGAACGAACGCGAGGTTCGTTTGAAAAAAGAACGTGAGGTTCGACTGAAAACGAACACAGGGTTCAACTTGAGAACGAACGAGAGGTTCGTTTGAAAAATGAACGCAAGGTTCGACTGAAAACGAACGCGAGGTTCGACTTAAATTGAGCGCGAGGCTCACCTGAGAACTGAGCACAAGGCTCACCTTAGAACTGAGCGCGAGGCTCACCTTAGAAATAAGCGCGAGGCTTTCCTTAGAACTGAGCGTGAGGCTCACCTTAGAATTTAGCGCGAGGCTCACCTTAGAACTGAGCGTGAGGCTCACCTTAGAACTGAGCACGACGCTCACCTTAGAACGAACGCGAGGTTCGTTTGATTTGAGCGCGATGCTCACTTGAGAACGGACGCGAAGTTCGGTTAAATTGAGCGCGTGGCTCACCTGAGAACGAACGCGAAGTTCGTTTGAAGCTTTCAAGCGTCGCCAAAATCTGAGGTAACCACCTCCTTAATTTTCGCCACGTTTTCACGCACGAACCCTTAGGGTTTTAATCTGAAACCTCCGCCGCCATTGCTCCTGCACCCAAAGGTCGAAACCCTATGGTTTCCTAATGCCGCCGTCGCCATCAGAGTCGAGAGCGAGGCCGCCAGCGACGCTGCTTTAGCGAGGAGCACGGGACCAATGACCAAAAAACCAAATAGATCCAAAATTTCTCGATTTTATTTCAAAAACAGATCCAGAATCGAAAAAAAATTTCGTGATCCAGATCCAAGAAAAAATCCAAAAAAATTCCAAACGTTACTGTCCATCCAAAAAAAATAAAAAAAACGTAACTGTTCATCCGAATGTTACTGTTCATCTGAGAACAATTCTTAATCAAAACCAGAGATTTTAAGATCAGAAAACCCAATTTTTTAAGAACTTAAACCCCTAAGAATTAATCACATGCGGCTCTAATACCACTTGTTAGATCTTATAAAAACTTGAGATCTAAACCATAAAGCCATGTTTAATTCAAAGAGATTTACAAGAATCAAAAGAAAAGAGCGGAAGCTTATACCTGAATCCATAGATTAAACTTGAGATGGGTTTTGGATCTTCTAACCTTAGGATTTCTCTAGCCAAATTTCTCTCTAGATGGGGGTGAAGAGAATTAGAGAATGTAACCCTAGATTAGGGACCATAACCCCTTATTTATAGATGTTGTACATTTGCAATTTGGCCCATCATCAAATCATAATTACAACCTGGTATCTGCACATATAACCCCATGATTATATTTAAATACCCATTAACCCAAATTGATTGATCACTTTAGTGGGTTATCTTGAAGGATAGCAATACACACAGATTAATCATATGTGCCCACAAATAGATTTAATTAGATTTAAATCCAACAATAAGATTATGTAGCCAATCTAATATATTTACACTGGTATATCCATAAAACTTTTCCGAATTTTATGATGAACATGAGTGAGTGAGACAAACACAATTCAAATTCACTGATCAGAGGCCCCTGAGAGATTCAAAAAATATATTCATATGTTCATTCTTTTTGTTTCTCCAAAGTACTTGATTTCATTATAAGGTCTTACGAATGCAAATTCAACAATTATTGTTTCCATATATAGGAGAGTGGTCAATTTTGAATCCATTCATGAATTGGACAGTCGGGAGATCCCAATCACGATCGATCCATTTATTTTTCTCATGCCTTTATGATCTCATTTCTCCAAGGGGCTGTTTGGATGCTTGTTTTTGAGAGGTTTTTGGGGGGTAAAACCTGCCATTTTGTCAGAAAATGGCAGGTTTTCACCCCCCCCAAAAAAAGCATCCAAACATCCCCCAAATGAATGGATCTAAGACCATTTTTGCATAAAACATTGTGAAAGTACACATTTATGGATATACCAGTTTTCGAGGAAATTCCAGTTACCCATATTTTGCTATGAATGGTTTATTTATGGCGCTTTCTTGTAGAATTGATGAATAATGGTCTCGATGCACTTGTGTTTAATATATCGGCAAGTCTTCTAAAGCTATATAATGTCTACGCATATTACTGAGATTAGGATGAAAGTGGCAGCATTATTTGAAGTAATAAGGGAGGCATGGAAGCTATACATGTCTGAAGTTCAAGTGATGGATTGCATATACCTTTTATGGCTAGGGATAAAAGATATTTTGTATCTAGCCAACTGGTAATAGAAGTTTGTGGCTTGGGTCCTTGAGATCCCATCTTGTTTCTCCCAATAAATATAATAAATACATGTTGATTCCACTTTTCATGTGGATACTATTATTCCTGTTTCATCCTATGTTCTTGATTCCACTTTTTATTTCATTCAAATAAACTCTCTAACGGCATATCAATATTCTTTTTATTTTGCTATAAAGAAGCATGAACACAATAAAAACAATGACCCATAACAAGTGAAGATGGTCCAGTAAAGAAACATAATTTAATTTGTGTCAATTTCATCCTTGTCCTAATTTGATTCTAATTATACTCTCTTATTTGATTAGCCTTTTTGGTTTCATGTTGTTGTGAATGTAATATATGTCAAGTGAAAATCGTGATGTCAACGAAGTGGTGGAGATTTTCCCTTCTCAAGGAGTGGGATTTTGGTCTGAAAATGTGGAGCTCTATTTCATAGACTTGATGGAGGCAGAAGTGAAAAAGAGAAATAGGCATACAACTACATTTACTAGATCATCTTGGAAATTCATAGAGCATGAGTTGAAAAAGAAGACGGAGAGAGAATACACTCATGACCAAATGAAAAATAAGTTTAACCAATTGAGACAAAGATGGAGAAATTTGAAAAGTCTATTGATGGATACGACAGTTGGGTATACTGCGAGCACCGGTCAAATATCTGCAACAGAATATGTGTGGACTAAGTTGTATGCGGTAATACTCATTGATTAATGCAATTTTTATTAGATACCTTATGTGAGTTTGAATTCATTATTGTCTTTTGTTTTACGTAGACGCACAAGTACGCAAGATATTTTAGAAGAAAGGGTTGCAAAGGTTATGACAAGTTGTGCATCATTTTTGGTGATACAGCTGCTAATGGTGATCATGCTCATCCCTCTACTAAAAGTCCTACCATTAGTGAAGATGATAAGGAAGAAAAAGGTGAAGATGAGGAAGATGTTGAGTCATCTCGAGCTAATAAAAAGGCAAAAGTGTCAAACAAACTTGTACCGTTGAAAACAACAAATCCAATTAGCAATCATTGAAGCTTTAACCTCGATGGAAGAAAACTCTAGGAAGAAAATGGAGTGCAAGGAGAGGAAAATGAGTTCGACTACTGCAGATACAGATAGTCATGTTAGTGGAGGGAGAGAAAGAAGCTCTGAGGAAGAACAAGGAATGGTCCAATGCATCACTACACTTAGTGCTCTTCCCGATGTTGACTCAACTCGGTTTTCCAAGGCCGCACATATTTTGCATGATGATGCATCATGGAGAACCATGTTTTTAGCCATGCCTAGCGAGAGAAAGAAGGATGGGGTGTTAAATCTACCTTGATGTTGTTTATGTTTGTTTCGAAGAAATTTGTATTTGTTTATGTTTGTGTTTGTTCTATTAGGCCAAGGACTTTGTGTGTGTTTCTATATGTTTGATTCTAGTTGGTCGAGGACTTTTGTGTGTGTTTAAATTATGCTTGTATTCTAGTAGATTGAAGATGTTTGTGTGTATTTGTGTTAGTTTTTGAACCAATATATGTGTATTTCCATAATGTTGTTAGTACTATGCTTGTTTATGTTGTTGACATGTGTTTCACGCCTTATGTAAATTTATTCATGCCTTATGTTGTTGACATGTGTATTTATGTTAAATTTTATTATACTTTGTAGGTATGGATGGCAATACAGATGCAGATGATTATTAACTATCATCACAATTTGATTCAGACACTGATTCAGATGAGGAGCAATTTCAAGTGTTATTGACATTTCATGCATTTACGGAGGTAAATGGATCTTTTATGGAGCAGCCTCGACCACAAAGGATTTCAAAATTTAGTGGGCGTGATTGGGTGATTGAGGTTCTATGTGGTCATCCGGGTACTTGTTTTGACCTCTTCCAAAAAAAAAAGAAGTATTTATTAACCTTTGTGAAGAGTTAAAGAGAATTGGAAAATTAAAACATTCTAGAAACATGACGATTCAAGAACAAGTAGCAATCTTTTTATTTGTGCTTTCTCATAATGAACGCCAACGTATGGCCGCGGATCGTTTTCAGCACTCACTAGAGACCATCTCTACATATTTCAAGAAGGTCTTTTATGCAATTTACTCTCTAACCAAATATGTGATCGTCCCTCCATCATACGATGAAACTCCACCAGAGTTATCATATACCACAAAGTATTATCCTTATTTCAAGGTATGTATATATTCTTTCCTACATTAATTATGTGAAATTTTTTACTATCATTCTAATAGTAATATATATGTAACATGACAGAATTGTGTAGGGGCTATAGATGGAACTCATGTTTCAGCTTGTGTGCCGCAAGATAGTCAAGTTCCATATCGTGGAAAGAAAATTGTGCCGACAATGAATATAATGTGTGCTTGCTCTTTTGATATGTGGTTCACATTTGTTATGAGTGGATGAGAAGGAAGTGCTAATGATTCAAGAATTTTCTTACAATGCATTAGCAATCCCCCAAACAAATTCCCTATGCCCCCTGCAAGAAAGTATTATTTGGTTGACTCTGGATATACTAATATGCTAGGTTTTCTTTTACCGTACCGTGGAGAGCGATATCATTTGAAAGATTATAGAGGGCAAAATCTTCCACCACAAGGTACTAGAGAACTATTCAATTACTTACGTTCGTCATTAAGGAATGTTATAGAACGATGCTTTGGGGTATTGTAAAAAAGATTTCCAATTTTAAGAGATATGCCTTCATATAGTTTGAGAAAACAAAAATATATAGCATTAGCATGTTGCGTTATTCACAATGTGATTCGAATGCATGATTCTGGAGATCCATTATTTATTGAGTTTGAAAATGAATATGTGGAGCTTGAAGAAGATGATATGACTGCACAAGAACAACAAACCATACCGGTTAATGTTGGCTCAGAGCACCTTCGTGAGATGTCAAGGTTTCGAGATCATTTGGCTCAAAGGATGTGGAACGATCGTGGTGGGTAATATCGGGATGTGTTTTGAAATTAATATATATTATATTGTAATGTCACTAAAATACATTTTGAGCCTAATGTATATATATTATCAATGTCATTAGAACATGTTGAACAATTATTCATCATTGTTTCATGATGGTGGTGACATATTAGAAATTTTTTAAAAAAATTGAATTACAGGCATTGAAAAAAGCTCCCGAATGGTGGTTGACCACCACCACCCACCGGCTAGACGACGACTGGAGGCGACAGCCGATGACGAATGCAAGTCGGATAAGTGGTTGGTGGTGGGGAGCGGCAACGGGCGAGAGTAAGGTTTAATTGGATTTTTAGTGTATCATATGCTAACTTTCAACATGGTGTTTTAAAAACATGTTTAAAAAATAAACACCATGGTATGGTGTTTTCTTAAAAAACACAACAAAAAGAAACACTTTGGTTACCAAACTCTCTCTAAACAATAAAAATATACGTGTAAAAATTGATTTGGGTTTGTTATTATTGTAATATACTAAAGAAATAAAACAAGAGACAAGAGACAAGAGAAGAAGAGAAATTGTAATTTTATTCACACTTTTCTTTTCCATACATGATACAATTTATAGATATATGATGGAAGATAAAAGGATATTGGACAAATGAAAAGACACCAAGTTAATAGTCCACATACAAAGTAATGTCCACATACATTTTGTCTTTTAGATTTCAACACTCCCCTTTGGACATTACTTCGAGATGTCAATGCCTTGTTAAAAACCTCGCTAGAAAAACCCACTGGGAGAAAAACTAGTCGAGGAAAAGAGTACACGACATAAGTAGATTCTTGTGTTGTATTAGTTGCCTCATTAAAAACCTTTGGCTAAGAAAACCCTGTGGAACAAAACTTAGCAAAGGGAAAAAAGAGTACAATTATAGTCCTTCAAGGTGCAATCTTCGGGATTGCATTGAAAATTCACTCCCCTAATGATGACAATCTTCTGAGTCTATGCTAAGAAAAATCCAGTGGGACAAAACTTAGTGAAAAGGGGAAAAATATGATGATAGACCTTCAAGGCCCAATCTTCAAGATTGTTCTTTAAGAATTTGCTCCCCCTGAAGACGATAGTCTTCCAAGTCTACGCATACCAATATTGTGAACATATTTCTCATAAGTTGATGTAGGCAGAGATTTACTGAACAAATCTGTAAGATTGTCATTTGAGCGAACTTTTTCGATGGTGATTTCGCCATTCTTTTGGAGCTCATGTGGATAAAAGAATTTTGGCGCAATATGTTTTGTCATGGTTCTTTTTACATATCCACTGCTCATTTGTGCAATACAAGCTGCATTGTCCTCATAAATGACAGTGGGGGTAATATCGTCTTTTGCTATACCACACAAGCCATGAATATGTCGTATCAATGATCTTAACCATACACATTCTCGTGAGGCCTCATATAAAACGATAATCTCTGAGTTGTTAGAAGAAGTAGTCACCATGGTCTGCTTAACATACCTCTAAGAAACGACAGTACTACCACAGAGAAAGACATAACCAGTCTGGGATCTAGCGTTATGGGGATCAGACATGTAGCTAGTGTCCGAATAGCCCAACAATGTCATATCTTGGTTTCTTTTATAGAATAGTCCAAGATCTTTTGTACCTTGAAGATAGCGAAGGATATGTTTAACGCCATTCCAATGCCTCCTTGTTGGAAAAAGTACTATACCTTGCTAGCAAGTTCACCGCAAATGCAATATCAGGCATGGTGTAATTTGCAAGATAGAGAGTGCTCCAATGGCGCTCAGATAGGGAACTTCTGGCCTTAATATTTCTTCATTATCTTCTTTGGATCTAAATGGGTCTTTATCCACTTCGAGGGACAGGACGACCATTGGTGTGCTAAGTGGATGAGATTTATCCATATAAAATCTTTCCAAAACCTTTTTCACGTAGGTCGACTGGTGTAGAAAAATTCCTTCTGGGAAATACTCGATCTGCAGGCCGAGACAAAATTTGGTTTTTCCCAAGTCTTTCATTTCAAACTCCGTCTTTAGGCATGAGCTAGCTTCTGTAAGCTCCTTGTGTGTTCCAATAATATTTATATCATCAACATAGACTGAGATGATACAGAAGCCATTTTCAGATTTCTTTATAAACACACAAGGGCAAACGTTATTATTTGCATATCCCTTCTTCAGGAGGAACTCACTTAGTCGAATATACCATATTTTACCCGACTATTTCAAGCCGTATAACGACCTTTGAAATTTAATGTTATACATGTTGTGATTCTCATTTTCTCCCAATTCAGGGATTTTAAGTCTATCAGGGGCTTTCATATAAATATTAGCGTCCAGTGACCCATATAAATATGCGGTCACGACGTCCATCAGCTGCATATCTAAATTCATTGTTGCTGCCATTGATATTAAGTAGTGGAACGTAATACCATCCATAACCGGAGAATATGTTTTATTAAAAACAATGCCGGGTCTCTGCGTAAACCCTTGAGCTACTAATCTCGCTTTGTATCTCACCACCTTATTATTCTCGTTTCTTTTTCGTACAAAGACCCATTTATAACCTACAAGGATAATATCATCAGGTGTACGGACTATAGGTCTGAATACTATTTTTTATTTAGCGAGTCAAGCTCTACCGCTATTACTTCTTTCCATCTCTCCCAGTCTTAGCGCTTCCAGCACTCTGCTATTGACTTAGGCTCTGGATCCAGATTATCATTGGATATGGAAAGAGCAATCGTGGAGGCAAATATGTTGTCGACAACTGTTATATTTTTATTATATGTTTTCCGGTATTCATAAAATTTGTAGCTACTTCTATGTTTATATCCACCAAATCTTCATCATTTCCCATAACATTTGGATTTGGTTGTTCTGCAACCCTAGTGGGATGATTATCAAGTGCACGTGTAATTTTACTGGGGCTTTTGTCTTCAGGACAATCCTCTACAGGAGGTTTTAGGAGTGACTGACTTTGTCACGCCCCGCTTCCCAAAATACCCAGGAATCAGAACGTGAACAAGCCCGCGACGTATTAGATTGAGAAGAAACAAACACTACCATTTGTTTTCTCTTTTCTTCTCAATCAAAAATAAATACAATGCGAAGTCACAGTTCCCCGATCACAATCGGCAAGAATATAATAGACAAACTAAGAATAAAATAATACATATCATAAATGAATATCATCCAAGACATAATAATACCGGTCAAACATACCCTTATACAAAACTGAATAATGAATACTGAAGAGATACAAAATATATCGATCAAGCATGAATTGAAAGAACTACAAAAGTAACTGGAACCATCAACTAATAAATATAAAGAATATGCTTCGACTCCTTCTTCTGCTCCGTCTATAAGGCACTCCTGCTGAGAATCCTCTGGCTCCTGCTAAACTTGTTCTTCCTCTAAGTCTGACGTACATCAGAGAAAACATGTGTATCTCAGCGTGCATAGCACACGGCAAGATCCTACAAAAGAAAATAGAACAAACGAAAACCAATGCGAAAATCGATACGATAATAGAAGTGACAAAAGGACGTGCATCTGGGAATCCAACAAAATCAATCAAGTAACAAGTCGGTCATGCAGCTAGTCATCAGAATATTCATCCAGGTAATCATGTCATACAAATATATGGAATTAATACTTAAAAATCTATAACAAGAGACGTAGTACGTCGAGTGAAATAATCCAAACAAGGAAACCCTCATGTATATACCATATGTCTCAAATTGTAGATAATTAAATATCAATCCCGATCTATGTATGAAAAGATAATACAACTGATCCGTATCTCACAAAAAGTCATACCTAGCCTAGAAACAAGGTCAAGTAACTAGCTATCCTATAACAGGTCACTAGTCACATCTCACACAGAGTCAACGCTCCTATCATCGGATAACTGGCTGTTCACAAATCCCCTACGTACATCCAAACCCGCGAAATGGTTCGATGAGAGGACTTCACGCAATCAGATTTCGGCCTGGTTCGAACTCAAGCAAAACTCGGGTGACGAAACGATTTCACTGACCAAGTGCGAAACGGTTCACTTGGCCCAACAAACTAACCCCAGTGCAAAATGGTTCACTGGTGTAAGTCTGGAAGATACATCAACAGCCTTATCCGATCACATGAACATGGACTTCCTCATCCCAACTCTATTATATTTTCTAAATCAACCATAATCCTCATTAAAACTCGGGTTCACCACCTAAACTCAGTCAACACACCCACACATGTCACTAGGTTTGTTCATGACGTACGAGGCGCCTAAGTCACGAACTACTAATGGTTCTCAATCACAACATGAACAATACATAGCAGACATATCAAATACATTAAATAAATGCAAAACGTGAAATATGATCATAAACAACAACTATGTAATTCAGAAAATATTTCTTTTTTCAAAATAATTTCTTTTAAAATTATTTCTCATTGTAATAATCTAAAATATTCTCTTTTCCAGAATAAATTCTTTAAAATTATTTCTCATCAGTTATTATTAATCTAAAATAATTATTTTTCCTCAAAAATAAATTCTTTTAAAATATTATAAATTCTCTAAAATGGTTCCATTGTCAAAATAAATTCTTTTAAATTTATAATAATTATTCTGAAAATACTATTATCATATTGTTATGATTTAGTTAATATTGTTATGATTTAATTAATATGGTTCATCAAACAATCCCACACAAAATAATAATATATCACATTCTAAACTATGCATATAATTCATAACATATCCAAATATTGAAATGACGAGTCAACAGTAAAAGGGATCTTGCTAAATAATTTATTTTTCAAAATTATATCTAATAATAATTATTCAAAAATACTCTTTTTCTATATTAAATTCCTTTAAAAAATTCTTTAATACCATTCAACAACAAACCCACGTATAATATCATAATATCCATGGTATAGCATAATTAATCACAGTCTAATCTATGCATTTAATTCATAACTGATTTAAATATTAAAATGATGAGTCAAGAGCAAGAGAGATCTTGCCTCGGGGTTTTCGTCGAACAATTCAACATCGACAGAAAGGTGCGTCGGTGCTGAAGGGGCGACAACGACGGGGATATGTGGTTGGAGTCAACGGTAGTTGGCGAGGGGATCGGGGAAGGGACTGGTCGGTGTCGGGGCTGTCCGCGACCGGGCACGGGGCGAAAGTTGGCGAGCAGGGGTGGGGTGGTCGGAGTTGAGAGGAGGGCATGGAGTTGGGGGCTCGGATCTGGGCCTGGTCGGGTGGTGGAGAGGGTGTTGTCACGGGGGTTTACGGCTGCAGGAGGGGCTGTGAAGGTCGCGGGGCTGCTGGCGAACATGGGGAAGGTGGTGGGGGCTGTTAGCTGCCAGCGGTGAAGGCTTAGTGGTTGAGAGGGTGTTGGAGAGTTGGGTTCGGCAATGATGAAGGAGGCAGTGTGGTTGGTTGTTGTCGTCGCCGGGGTTGGGCAGTAGCTTGGGGTCGGAGGGGGGATTCCGATGGGGAGGCGGCTGTGGCGAGGCACCGAAGGTGGACGGCGATGGAGCGGAGAGGTCGGAGCTTGGACGTAGCTGAGCCGGATCTGGGGCACGATTCGAGTGGGGCGGTTGCTGGTCGGAAGAGGGAGAGGGGAGAGGAGGCCGACGCGGTGGCCTGGCAGCTTGTCGCTGTGCAGCGGTCGGCATTGGGTGGCCACACGGGATCAGAGGCGACGACAATTGTGATGGGTGCGGACGTGGGTGCTTGGGGAGACAGAAAGAGATGAAGAGAGAGATAGATAGATAGATAGAGAGAGAGAGAGAGAGAGAGAGAGAGAGAGAGAGAGAGATGGTGAGGCGGCTGAGAGAACAGGAAGAAAAAAAAACGAAAAGAAGTATATATATACATATAGGATATATTAGGGTTAGGGTTAGGGATAATTAAACAAAAAAATAATTAAATAAATAATTAAATAAATAATTATGGATATTCAAAAATTAAACTAATTATAGAATAATTATCTATAAATAAAAACGTACATGTTGTGCTAATACAATAGTTGATGCGAAATAGTCAAAATATACACATATTATACAATTAAACGAGAATAATTAATAATAAAAATATATTTACTTATTTTTAAAATCAAATAATTATAGGATAATTATATACACAGTAAAACGTATCAGTTGTGCTAATACGACAGGTAATATGCAACAGTAGAAATAATACAACAAATTATACAAATAATACGTAATTAATAACATAACGTATTATACGAAAATATACATAATAATAATAATACCACGTATTATTCAAAATGATACATAATAGTATTGGTAATACAACGGATAAATTCTAGAAATATTTACTACACTAAATAAATTTATAAATATTTAAATCATTTAAATAAGTATAAAACTTAGACTTTAAATAATAGAAAATTATAGAAATTCGAGAAAAATATAAATACTCTTTTAAAAATCATAATTAAATATTTTAAAATAATAAAAAATTATTTTAACTAGTATCAAAATTCATGGTCCTTACATTCTACCCGCCCCCCCCCCTTAAATTAAATTTCGCCCTCGGAATTAAAATAAAAGTGATGCACTTATATGCATCATTCAAGATAATAAAAGATAGCTACATCATCAAAAGTTATAACTAATTAGCAAAGTAATACAGCTCAAAACAGTATCGTAAAAATTGTATAAACTATCACAAGAAGTGTGAAGTGCATAAAATACAATTATAGTCATATCAAAGTCATAACATATCATACATAATAATACAAAAGAATAAAAATAAATATCATGCACATATAGGCATCATAAATATAATGATATCCAACACCATATAAATGTAGAAAGCACTGAAATGAAAATTCACCATAATAGATACATAGTAATTTATATAACATATACATGATCACAAATCAAATGATATTAACATATTTAAGTAAAATAGTGCAATAGTAACCACCAAACAAATCATGAAATAAAATAATAATTTGCAGATTAATACAAAGAATATCATGTAAAACAAGAACAATACAGTATAAGCATTACAATAAGTCGATAGTCAAACAACACATAAGTATTAATTAGGACAAAACAGTAAGCACAATCGTGGAAAGACAAGGTGATATGACACAACAATTCATAAAAGTATATGCAGTATATCATATCAAAACAAAATAGATAATTATAGATGTGTATCACAATAATAATTATCGAAACATACTTTATATAAGTATTATGACTATTGGGTACATAATATTATGACTAGAAAAATGAAGCAAACAAACTTGAACAAGGAACAAAATATATATAAGTATTAAAATTAATAAGAAACTGTATATAGAAAATAAGTAACCATAACATCAACAAAACTAAAAATATGAAATGATTGATAAATTAAAACAAACAATGATGATACATGCAATTAGAGTAAAGAATAAAATAAAATTTACTAAATGAAACTACTTTATACGTAATAAAACAAGCTAGATAATACACTTATAACATAATATACAATAGTAGACAATGATAATGTAAAATGACTGAAATATACTAAACACGAGAATGATGCAATATCACTAGAAAAGCACAAGATATAAGACAAGAATGCAGACAATCAGGCAGAAGAACAATAAAGATTATAACAAGGTATACAGAACATACATAATCACAATTGAAATAACATTAAGAAATAAACATAGGTAAAAACATATCAATACATATAGACAAACAAACAAAGGCAAATCATAATAATAATTAATAGCAGAATGAAACAATACACAATAATTATTAGCATACAAACAGTTATATAAAATAAAGTAAATAATACAAAATCGTAGTTAGGCTCAAAGAAACACAAATAAAATCAAAATATAAAAATAAAAGATATAAAAGCAAAAGGGATAAACAAAATTCAGAAACCTATAATGTGTATAATAAATATAATCATTATGTATAATAAGCGTAAAAATAAAAGCACATACATAATAATAAGCATATAAAAGTTTGAATACTCATGGTAAAAATCATGCTGACAAAAATAAATTATGATGGAAATAATCATAAAATTTTATATGATAAATAGACGCAAGAGTAAACAAGCGATTCAAAATAAACATATTATATAAAACATAATAAAAAGAACAAAATTATATATTCGACAAATAATATGATAAATTAGAAGTATTAGTAATATTCATAATATAAACAAGATACAACAACAATAATAATCACTATATAAAATCAATTTAGACATGTATATCATGTAATAGTAAAAAATCACATAAATACAATCAGTGTAATATACATAAATAAAATGTATAATACATAAAATATGAACTATGAAAGATAAAATAGATTTATAAACAAATAAAAACATACAATATAATATTATATTTGATACATAAAATAATATAATAAATAATACAAAATTTAATACAATCAAACAATATATAAGTCAAATCAAAGAAAATATAGTGTAAAAATAATAACACACAAAATAATGACTGATACAAGAAAAGAAAAGTTATAGGAAGAGTGTGTAGTCGCGAAGCGACGAAACAAGAACAGTGGGAAGCCCCAGAGTCAAAGAATGATAAGATAAGGACGAAAGAAAATCAATTAAGAAAATAGGATAAGGGCTTAAGAACAGTCTCCCGGATGAAATATGATATGTATCTAAATAGTCCGTTATATTCTCACTAATAGGAACTTAGGACCATGATCAGGACCGGGATCGGGACCTGCATGGGTCACCAAAAAAACCTGTCACACCTCGCTTTCCAAAATACCCGAGAATCAGAACATGAACAAGCTCGCGACGTATTAGATTGAGAAGAAACATACACTACCATTTTTTTCTATTTTCTTCTTAATCCAACACGCAAAGCGTCTAGAAATAAATACAATGCGAAGTCACAGGTCCCCGATCACAATCAACAAGAATATAATAGACAAACTAAGAATAAAATAATATATATCATAAATGAATATCATCCAAGACATAATAATACCGGTCAAACATACCCTTATACAAAACTGAACAATGAATACTGAAGAGATACAAAATACATCGATCAAGCAGGAATTAAAAGAATTACAAAAGTAACTGGAACCATCAACTAATAAATAAACAGAATAGGCTTCGACTCCTTCTTCTGCTCCGTCAATAAGGCACTCCTACTGAGAATCTGTAGGATCTGAAATAGATACACTTGAACACTAGAGGGGGGGTGAATAGTGTTCTTTTAAAAGTTATGCAAAGTATATTATAAATTAGAAAGAAAAATGGAATTGGAAAGAAAAATGGCAATCTCAAAAAATCACAATCACAAACACAATGATTTTATACTGGTTCCACCAATCCGGTGTACATCCAGTCCCCAAGCAAATCCCGCTTGAGAGTTTCCACTATGATTTTGAATAAACTTACAAAATTAAACGCAAACCTGATCAATTTGCAAGTCCCTGTAAATTGCAACACCAATTGACAAACACCTTGTCAATTTGAACACCAATCTCTACACCAATAGATCAACCCTCTCAAACCCGAGAGAAATTATTTTGAAGCAAGAACACAATTAATCCTATAAGCATTGAATGTATAATGAAGTGCAGCAGTGGCTTAGGATTCTTTTAACCTCTGTAAATTACCTAAATGATAAGTATTTGATGAATGATTAAAGGCAATTTCAGAAACTCTTCTTTTTCTCAAAAATCTGAATGTTTTTCACTTGAAAAATTACACAAAGATCAAAGCTTATGAGTATGTATATCTCTGCAATTTTTCTGAACAAATAACCTATTTATATCCCTTGAAAAGATAAATTTTTAAACTTTAAAAACGTTTAAAAACGGCTATAAACAGTCACATATTCAAACTTTGAAAACTGTATCTGTAGCCGACTACTATTGACATTAGTCGACTACACTGAGTTCAAACAGACTCTGTGCATTCGGAAAATTTTCTCAGTAGTCGACTATAATTCTCATTAGTCGACTACACTGTATTTTGACAGAAACTTATAAAATGAAATTTGAGTTCAGTAGTTGACTATAATGTTAATTGGTCGACTACACTGTAAAATATCAGAAACTTATGTTTCTGTCAAACACCTGAGTAGTCGACTATAATTACTATTAGTCGACTATACTGTAAATTGACAGAAACATGTATTTTAGTTTTATACATGAGTAGTCGACTACTATTCTAATTAGTCGACTACT
>BQKN01065439.1:0-16804 GCA_022839385.1 Asparagus kiusianus
CTTTTGTAGTACTAGTTGCAACGAGTAACGGACCAACAGTGACCAATTGTTTTGAAATTGCAAAATAGACAATAGCTCTTATGTTTCATGGTTTCTCTCATTTTCCCTACATGCATATTCTCTTGTTGTGTGAATCGTTTTGTTTGGTACGAAGAAAATTTACATCTACAACTGCATACAAATTTATAAAAACGTAGTCGTATTTATAATGCAAATGCCTGTTTTCTTTGGAAAAATGAACAATGGATTTGATGGGTCATCTTCTCAGTTCAGAACATTTGAATTTTCATAAGTTCTAGGAACACGTGGTGATGGATGTTGTGGGTCCAGCCTAAGATAAGGCTCACATGAGATTCACATGAAGTAAAATTCTATGTAGAAGAGGATTTAAATTATCTATTTATAATAGGAATAAGTTTGGAGAATTCTATTTTATGAGAACCTTGAAATTAATTTTGGTGCTACAGTAACCATGATTAGTAACCTGAGAAAAGAAAAGAGGGGAGAGAGAGAGAGAGAGAGAGAGAGAGAGAATAAAGTGAGGTTTTAGATAGCTCGGTTGTCCGATTGCAGTAATTCAAAAACCGTTGTCTTCAGAACGACAACGTCGTTGAGGGTACAGTGCTAGTTTCTTCGTGGGTATAGTGAAATATTTTTCTCTAGATTGCCCCGTGGACGTAGGCACAATTTGATGAACTACGTTAAATCTTGGTGTTTACTTGCTTGTTGTATTTTTTATTAGTGTCGTTATTCGTTTAGTGTTTAATTTTGTAAATTAATCTCCATAAAATCCCTAACAAGTGGTATTAGAGCCCTGATTTGAGGTGTACTTTGGGATGGAAAAGATGGAGAGTTTTGACACAATGATGAAATTGGATGGTTCCAATTTGCAAGTATGGAAGTTCAAGATGGAAGATATTTTATATTGTAAAGATTTACATGACCTTATTGTGGGAGATGAAGCCAAATCGGAAAAGATTACTAATAAAGAATGGGAGAAACAACACAGGAAGGTGATCAGTTATATTCAAATATGGATCGACGTTAGTGTGTTTCATCATGTATCATGTGAGACTAATGCGAAGTCTCTTTGGAAAAAGCTTGAGGATATCTACGAGCAGAAGACCGCGAGAAACAAGGCATTTATTATGAGTCGGTTGGTGAACTTAAAATTCCAAGATGGAAGCAACGTAGCAAGGCACTTGAATGAGTTCAAGAGTTTGATTAATCAGTTAGCTACGTACCATGAAGATAACTATCGATGATGAGCTACAATCTTTATTGCAATTGGGTTCTTTACTAGACAATTGGGAGACACTGGTTGTGACAGTCAGCAACACAGCTCCAGATGGTGTGTTGTCGATGAGTATGGTTACTAGTAGTTTATTCAATGAGGAGACCCAGAGGAAGTCTACTAGCATAGATAACTCACAGACACTTGTCATGGAGAACATGAGTAAGAGCAGGTGTTAGGTCTCATGTTTATGAGCCTACTATCTAATCTAGTTTTGATGATTAACAAACAATTCCTAACATCATTTATCGAGTGTTTGTATTTGTTTGTTAGGAATTCTACACAAAAATTCTCTGTTGGAGGTTAGATGGAATTGCACCTTCACGATGATATCTAATGGAGGTCGGCAAAATTTGGATTGAAGCCCTTTACGCACTAAAACAAGATACAACATTACTGATGAAATAAAAATGTCAGCAAAAGTTTAAATAACATCAGGAAAAATCATTCCCGACGCAAAATGCAGCGTTGCTAACGCGTCACCAAAAGTGCATCAAGGAAAATATTTGGCGACGCAAACACACTGCGTCGGTAAAAAACAACACTTTTGGTAACGCTTCATGCGTCAGGAAAAGTACATCTTTTAACGACGCATAATATTTTGCGTCAGCAATAGTATGCAGAAATTTTTCATATGCAAAAGTGCATCGGTAAAACTTGTACTTTTGATGATGCATGTGGTGTCGGCAAAAGCTAATGCGCCAGCAAAAGTATAGTTTTTAGCGACGCAAAACTGTTCGTTGCTAAAAATTGCACTTGCTAATCCTCTACATTCAATATGTCGAGCCAAGAAAATTATCAACAGCTTTCCTCCTCTTGCTCGATACTTTTAGTCAAAAAACAAACAAGAAACAATCAGCAAGTTCATACCTTTCCGCAAGCAAATTGATCGACCCATCAGAACAGTGGCTGAACCTAACCATCCATTTCGAACCAGCACCCCAATCAGCAACCGATCGGATCATCGAGTTGACCCTTCGCTTGAACTCAGCGATCCACCACCTCGATCAAATTGCTGAAGCCCGAACCGACGGCATTGAAATAAGGCTCGTGATCAAGAGATGAGAAGAGGGAATAATCCTTCGATGTCTCTGTTCGTGTCGAAAGTTGATGTATTCATTACGGTATTCATTACAACTTCAGTCGTTATAATAAAAACAAAAAAAAAGATAGTCTTTTTATAAGACTCTTACACAATGAAAACAAAAATTACAACTCTCGTCAAAACAAACGTAGGGAGATCGTTTATCAGTCTTCTGTTTGTGCGGGATCTTTGCCTGTACCGGGGATTTTGATATCTGTGGACCGCCTTAGATCTGGATCCGGTTGATGGAAAATTAGGCAGAACTTCTCTTTCATCGAGGGAGTATTTTTTATTGAAGCACTAAAATCGACCAAGCGAAATCAGGGGCTCTTCTCGAGATTAAGACCAAGTCAAATCTCAAGGAACGGACGGAGGGGGTTCAGATCCTTCGAAAGACTCCTTCTTTATGCCGAAGTTCGCCGGGATCTGATTTGCTTTTGCTGAAATTTGTGCTCATTGACTCCATAATCCAGCAGCACCTCCACGTCTTGATAATAATTCGCCCCCGCTGAAAGGAGACCCTAGGCTTGTATTTATAGAGCTCCGGATGCGGGTATATGGATGAGAATGAGTGATTTAGCCTTATCTTCAGTCAATAATGGCCTAACCATGTTTGTAGATGATATCAAGTCAGTTGGGAACACTTGGAACAGATAAATCCCAAGAAAACCGCACAAAACCGTCGAAAAACGTGCTTTCAGGTCAAAACAGCGCGACGGACGCTGCTGACCCGCGGGGGGCGCGGGTCGGCGCGCTCTGACCCTAGCGGCCGCGGGTCGGACGCGGCCGACCCGCACTGCCATGGGTCAGCGCGGTTTGACTCACGCAGGTGCGTGTAGTTCGGCTCTTTTGCTGAACTGTTTGGTGTATTCCGACTTTTCCGGGACTTGTATTTACCACTGTTTTGCGTGTTTGATCGTCTTGTTTACTTGTACGATTTGCTAACTTGCTTCATATGCTTGTTAGCTTCTTTATGGCACTCGGAACTGACCGATAAGCGCATGTTGAGTGACGAGTATGAACTGATTGACGTGCACGTGTTGACTGACGCGCGTGAACTGATTGACGCGCGCGTGTTGACCGACGCGCATGAGCTGATTGACGAGCACGCACTGACCGACACAAATGAACTAATTGACGTGCACGTGTTGACTAATGCGCGCGAACTGATTAACGAGCGTGTGTTGATCAACGTGCACGAACTGATTGACGCACGCATGTTGACCGATGTGCGCGAACTGATTGACGTGCGCGTGTTGACCGACACGCACGAGCTAATTGACACGCACGTGTTGACCGACGTGCGCGAACTGATTGATGCGTGCGTGTTGACTGATGCACGTGAGCTGATTGACTAGCGCGTATTGACCAACGCGTGCGAACTGATTGATGCGTGCGATCTGATTGACACGCGCGGGCCACTTGGTTCGTCGTTTCGCTTCATGCGTTTGTCGATGATAAATAATCCTCTTAGACTCGGATAACAACGTTCATTGTCTTCTCTCCATCTCGAGCTGTGTACGGATACCTATAGGTATTTTTAGATGCCCACAGATACCCCCTCCAAAGCATTTCAGACTCATTTTATTTATAGAAGAGTCTGGAAGGCTTTGGATAAGATAGGCCTTTTCCTTAATTTCGTAGAGGGACTTGTGAACTGCTTCAATTCTTAACTTCTTCAGCCTTTAGTCTATTCAGTGTTTTGTCAAATAGATGAAGTTCTTCCGGTGCTGCATTTATCATCTGACCGTTGTCGAAATCTTGAATTGAAGTTGGTGTGTAAGTTTCTGAACTTAGCTCGTGTTATTGAGTTGACTTTGAACTGATCATCTTCGTCAGAAATTCATATCTGAATCTAATTGAACTTCCTAAAATCATCGTTTGCCTTATTTTGGCGAGATTGCTGATACGTTGACCGACATTGATCTTTACTGTAACGCGTTGACTGACGTTAACACAGTTTATACTCGTACGTTTGCTGGAGTCTACACAGTTTAGGCTCTTAAGGCATTAGAGCGTGGCGGTCCTAAATTCTGGGCTGCAGGATAAACTATTAAAGTTGTTTCGTCTGCAGATATGGATCTTATCCCGAAGTTATTGGATGCTCAAGTCACAAGACCAACTAATGAAGTTGATGCGTCAATGCCCCGCATTTATAGAATTTTTGGCAAATTCTTAACCATCAACGGGTTTGATTAGCCTTTACCGACTACCGTTTGAGTCGGGCTAGCATACAGATTGTTTAAATCCGTTCTGCACGTAACGTTATGCTAAAAGAATTAACTCTTTTGGTGCTACGATATTGAATACGTAGACTTCGTCTTTCTCCTTGAAAAGACAAAACAAGGACGTGTATAAGACGTAGACTTAGGATTTTTAGCAAATCATCAGCCTTCAATGGATTTAACATGCCTTTACCGATTATCATTTGAATCGGGCTTGCATGTGGATTGTTTAAGTTTGTTCCGCATGTGACGTTGTGCTAAGAGAGTTAACTCTCTTAGTGCTACGATATTGAATACGTAGACTTCGTCTTTCTTACGGGAATAGACTACCCGACAACGCGTGTTAGGCGCTGACTTATCCCTACTTAGGATTCGGGATAAACTTCCCCAGACTGGATTCTGGTGTCTTTTTCAATTAGTAAAAGACTAAACCGACAACGCGTGTTAGGCGTAGGTTTATCTCTGTTTAGGAGTCGAGATAAAGTTCCTCGCATGTGTAAGGCGCGGATTTTGGCATTATTAATAACGACCCGTCACAATGTTAAATATGTGGGCTTTTGTTCTTTTTTACGGTCAAAGACTAACCGGCAACGCGTATTAGGCGCCTACTTATCCCTACTTAGACTTCGGGATAAAATTCATCGCGCGTGTAAGGCGCGTATTTTAAAGTTATAATGTTGAAATATTGTGTCTTCTCTTGGGGAAAAGACGAACCTAAAATAGGAGAGGAAGAATTTTATATTCTATCTCCCGAAACCGAAGAGGAAGAATTTTATATTCTATCTTCAGTGCAGAAGAAACTCAAAGTGGGATCTCCACTTTGAGAATCTAAAGAGTGAAACTAGGAGTGGGATCTCCACTCCGAGAATTGAAAAGATTCGGATAATCCTAACTATCGGAAGGTTTGATTACCGGACTAAAGGTGAATTTCTTGTTTATCGAGAGTGAATTATGATTTTGGCCCTAACTGTAGGAATGTTTGACCAAGCGGGAGTTTAAGGTAACCCTAACTGTAGGAAGGTTTGATCACTCGATTTAAAAGTGGACCTCTCGTTCATTGGAGGAATCGAAAGGAGATTTTGGCTTTGGCCCTAACTGTAGGAAGGTTTGACCGAGTGGGAGTTTTGAGATGATCCTAACTGTAGGAATGTTTTATCGCTCAATTTGTGGACCTCTCGTTCATTAGAGGAATCGAGAGGGGATTTTGGTTATGGTCCTAACTGTAAGAAGGTTTGACCAGGTAAACAGTGGGAGCGAGAGTACAAATCTCAGAGGGAGTGTTGACTTGTACCGATTACTCAATAGGGATTCTTGGTGTCAAGTGATAAGAACTTAACACGAAGGAGTTTGACAATTCTTCAAGGATTAATACATTAAAATTCCGAGTACCATGTCCGGACTCTAACAATGAGGATGTTGAGTGCACAGATACATAATATCGAGAGTAGTAATATCGAGAGTATTGATTATTTTCCAGGCTCGCGCCAACGCCTTGTGTCAGCCTGGGGTGGGCCTCAGGAGCAGTGATATTGCGATTGTTGATTATTTGAGAGGAGTAATGGGATAGTTAGTTACATGACCTCGGTTCTTGGCTATGCATGATTCTTGTGAGATGTAGGCCAGTTGTACTTCTTTTCATACATAGATCGGATTAATATTTAATTATCTATAATTTGAGACATATGGTACATACATGAGGGTTTCCTTGTTTGGATTATTTCGCTCGACGTACTACGTCTCTTGTTATAGATTTTTAAGTATTAATTCCATCTATTGTATGATCTTGTTGCTTGGATGGTTTCTGATCGCTACCTGTATGATCTTGTTACTTGGTTGATTTTTAGATTCTTCTGATTATTAGTATTCCAGTTGTATGCCTCTATCGTTATTACTAACATCACATGTTCTACATCTATTTCTGTTATAGCATTGACTACGCATATATTATCATTATTGTTATTGTATTTGTTCCTGCCTTGGGGGTGTAGGCGTCAAAAAAATGCTCACAGACATCCAAATACCAGAAGAGATCATTTAAAGGAAACAACTCAACAAAACGACATGTGCACATGGCCCATGGTGCCGCGGCTGAAGCGCGGCAACTGATGGCGCCGCGGCTAAGGCGCGGTGACTTGTGGTGCCGCAGCTGTAGCGCGGCAGCATATGGTGCCGCGGCTACAGCGCGGCAGTCAACCTTACCGTGGCTACTGTAGAGGGGTTCTGTGGCGGTTACGAGGCAGTTATATGATAGTTTTTAAAGTCCACGTGGTGAAATATCAGAAATAGAACGTGTGCTGACGTGGACAAGCAGTTAAACCATGAAAAAATTGGTTAAAGGTCGTGGAAGAACGGTTTCAGGCACGATGAAAACGTGCTTGTAACCGCTCCTTTGGCCGTGGTAGCCTATACTGCCGCGCCAATAGCCGCGACAGGGTTGGCTGCCGCGGTCAAAGAGAGGCTACTTGATCAGTTATTTCGCCCCATTTTCGCTGTGGTGCACTTCTACCCCTATAAATACCCCCCTATACACGAAATAAAGGACAGAGAGCAGATTGGAGCAGAAAAGGCTTGAGCTTTTAGAGATTTTGAGGAAGAAAAAGAGAATTTTTACCCTTTGACAAGCATCATTTGGTGATTCCTAGAGATCTAGCTCAGACTTGATCTTTGGAAGAGTGAACATCTTACATCGATAAGATATTCGCTTCAAATCCCTACTTCGATAAACGAAGGAAGGATCTCAAAACAACCTCACGATCTTCGAATCGGTGGTCCACGAGCCAAAGCACTCCCGGCACAGGCAAAGTCCCACAAAAGAAGCAGTTGATAGACAACTTCTGTGTTATTTTCTCGAGAGTTGCATTTTCTTTTATTTTCATTGTAATTTCTTGTAAACAAATTAAAGTTTCAATGGAATCAACAATGGAATCAACTTTCGCTGAAAACAAACTGGCGACCACAGTGGGAGCCAGCGGCTTCGCTGCCGAAGCCGCCGTGTCGCAGCCGATAAAGATTATCATCACTGAGGAGATCGAATACGAGTTCGATCAAGCCAAATTTGAGGAGTACTTATCATCCTCATCCTCAAAATCTTCCTCATCACGCAGGTGCAGGAAGATGTCTTCTCCCAAGCAAGTTCCCAAGTCTTCAGTTCAGATGAAGGCCGCAGGTGAAGGTTCCGGCTCGATTGTTGTTAAGGAATCTCCCTGCGACATCTCTGCTCCAAGTGACTCCGCACCAGTTAAGGAGTCGTTAAATCAAAGCTCACCGGTGCTGACGAAGAGAGCTCGTCAGAGACAACGCCAACGCCGTGCTCGACAATTGGCTAAGGCTATGCAACAAACTGACGGGGTCCACTACTATGCGGACCTAAAGTCAAGGAATCAGAAGATGGTTCAGTTGCCTCAGCGGCAAGATAATCATATTTCTGCAAAGCTTACAACGGAAGAATGGACCCTCGTCAAAAGGGCACGTTCAACCCTGAAGGAACGGATTCAAAGGCGTAAGGTGAAAGCCGCTCGTACCCGTGCACTTCGTCGACAAGCTCAGAAGAACAAGAAGGAAATGGTGTCTGAAAAACCACCGAAAAACTATAAAATTTGGGTTCCTAAAACTAAAAATACCCAAAAATCACAAAACAATGCAGTCTGCAGCCGCGGCAGCACAAGCTGTCGTGGTAAATCATTCGACCGCGGCTGCCGCGGCCATCTACTCAACCGCGACAGCTTGGACTACCGCGGCACTTCATTTGATTGTGATGACCATCGTCGTCGCAAGATTACATCTACAGTTTCATCGACACCTAATCCCGGTCCTTCTACTACAACAGCATCTACCTCATCACCAGTGAAACCCTGGGTTAGCCCAGATTTATCCAGATTCAAGATCACCATGGCGGATCGCCTCGGTCCTTTGGCTAACGATCGAGGCAAAGCCCCAGTTAAAGAGAACCCAAGCCCAGCAAACAAACCCTTAGTGGTTTCCTACACAGGGGGTCGCAAACACCCTCCTGTCAGAATTGCTCAGGTCCAAAACGAGAGAGTATCAGTTCATTCTCGTCTAGGACCCGTGAAGACTCCACACCCGCAAGGGGGTGTATTTAAAAATTTAACCTTGGATCGCCCAGAAGCGATGACTAGTCATTCTGTGCATGTTAACAAGGTTCACAAACCAAAGATAGGTTGCTCAAATCACGGTAGTGATGAGCTGTACTATCAAAATAGTATATCAAGAAAAAGAATGTTCCGAGAAGATGAATCGCATTGCGCATGTGAGAGACTCATCAAGGCAGTATTGACAAAATGCGGTTGCTCACAAACTCCAAAGCGAGTTTCCGTATTTCAGAGACTGTCGACCGAAACGTCGAAATCTAAAGTGAGACGTTTCAACCAGAGGAAGCCTGCAAGGCGACAAGATGAATTCCCTGAGGTCACCATTAACATGACCGGCAGAGGAAAACAACAGTTAGTCAACCCGGACCCTGATTTCTCTTCAGAAGGAAGAGTTGAGCGGGGTCTTTCTCAAAGAATGGCGCGATTGCAACGAAGGGCCAACCGACGCCGAGATTACAAGAGAATGCACGAAGGTTTATCGTCAGAAGAAGAGTTGTCAGATACTTGTTCCGCTATCGCTTTAGACGATACCGCGTCTAGTGTGGGGCGAGCGAGAGAATCATTCGCCATCACGCCAGACCAATTAGCTCAGATACTGCAAGAAGCGTTGGCCAAACAACGCGAGGAGATCAGAGCTGAAATTAAAACGGAGATGGAGTTGACGATGCAGCAAGTATGAGACTTGCAGGCTCAGCAGCACCAGCCAGAATCAAGCCAGAAGGCAGAATCCAGTAAACGCAATGCCAAACCAGTACATATTGCTGAGGACGATGACAAAGAAGACGAGACTATCTTTGATGATCCTCCGCCTGATAAAGATAGTTCTGGAAGCAGTCCGGCCAAACCAACTCCTCAAGTTTATCTGAAGAAGACTGAGGAAGAAGATAAGAAAATATAGGATCTTGAGAGCAAAGTCAACGCCCTGATGACGGCCCAGGAAGTGAAGAAAACGGGCATTCCATACCCGTACCCGAGGGAGTGGGATTTGATTCCTTATCCCTTAAAATTTAATTTGATTAACTTTACTCCTTTTGATGGCAGGGGTTCACCAACTCAACACTTGATCTATTTTAAGTCACATCTCGGCGCAATATCAGGAAATAAAGCCCTGATGGTTCGGTCATTCGTAGGAACCCTCCGCGGGTCTGCCTTCGATTGGTACCGACACCTGAAACCTGGAAGCATCAATAGCTGGGGAGATATGGAAGAACTGTTTCTCACCAATTTCTTCGACGACGACACGGAGGTCTCCATTGGCTCGTTGTTGGACGAGAAGCAGAAGAATGGGGAATCAGTTGACGTCTTTGTCAAACGGTTCCGGAACAAGGCGGTGAACTGCCGAGATCCACTCACAGAGGAGTTTATCCTACAGACATGCCATAACAACTTGTCTTTGGATGTACTGGAGATAATAGGGATTGTACCCTCTAAGACTTGGAAAGAGTTGAAGGTTAGAGGTGAACAAGCTGAACGGTTTCACAAAAGATGGAATTTGGAGAGGGGTCAGCCACCAGCTAACAATCAAAATCAGAAACAGAACTTCAATCCTCGAGGCAGAGGAAGAGGATCGGGAGCCGCTGTCGACGCGCATCAAACGTCACAACAGCCGCCACAACCGCAGCAGTCGTCGTTCCAGTTGGCGCCGAATCAGAATCAACAGCCTCAGAAACAGTTTAAGCCCTCTGAGCCCAGATTCCCAAAGGAATATTCATTCAAAGATGATGAAGTTCCAGTTATCTTCAAGTACTTGTTGGATAATAACAAGATTAAGCTTCCACCGGTCACAAACCAAGAAGAAGCAAAGAAGATTAATGACCCAAAATACTGTGTGTATCACAGGAGGGTCCACCATCCCACTAAAGCTTGTTATGTCTTAAAAGACAAAATACAAACTTTAATTGATGTTGGTATTGTGACTCCGAAGCCAAAAGAGAAGAAGGTGGGCGCAAACGCGGTCTCCATTAGCTTCGGATCGGTTCCCTTGTCCTGGTTTCAAGCCGAGCCAGTGTCAGAAGTAAAGATGCAAACCATCAACGATGACCCTCATGGACAGCGCCAAAAAGGGCTAGTATCACACACGGCCCCTAACGGCGAAATCCTGTGGGTTCATCCGGATTTGCTTAAGGATGAACAATGGACGACATCCACGTCAAAGAAGAAATCGAAGGGTAAAGGAAAGGAGAAGTCCTGTTACGGAGCCTCGGCAATTCCGGAGCAAGACGATGAAGAGATAGCAGCTCTGCCACTTTCTGATGAAGAACAGGAAGTTTTCACAACAAGAGGTGGAAATGAATATCATTACCAGTATCCTGAAGCTTCTAATCCTAACGGTAAAACTCTGGCAGAACTGGGGGTGGTTACGACCCCGCCTATACCAACTGAGAAACCTCAGAAGGTTGTTAAGCAGAAAGGAAAAGAACCTCAACCCAAAGAAGTTCAACTTCCGAAGCAGCCTCGTTTCAATAAACCTATTGGACGAGACAAACCGGAAAGTTCAAATACTCCATTCCGCTTCGACGTCATGACTCAATTAGCTAATATCCCAGCAAGGATCATGCTATACGAGTTGCTTCGCCTTTCGAAAGAAACTAGGGAAGCTTTACAAGAAGCCTTGGCTGATTCTGAGGTATTCCTCACTCAAATCAAACCAACTCCTGAAAAGTCAGAGTCGTCGGTGCAGCATTGTAATCTGGCAGCCACTAAATTCCCTTGCATCGCTTTCACAAAAGAAGATATGCAAGTCAGGAATTCTAAGCATGATAGACCGTTATATTTTACTGGATATATCGGTTCAAGCATGGTCAACCGGATTCAAGTCGATCCGGGATCTGCTGTAAGCATCATGCCACTTCGGTTGATGTACCACCTCGGAATTCCCGCCAGCAAGTTAGCCTCCACAGGAACGGTCATCTACGGGTTCAATACTAGTGGATCAAGACCGTTGGGAAAGATCCGGGTGAAGTGTCTACTCGGAGATTTGAAGTCTGAAGTCACCTGCTATGTGATAGATGCAGAGACTTCCTATAACTTACTGTTGGGTCGTCCATGGATCCATGGTAATCTTATAGTTCCCTCTACCCTTCATCAGTGCTTGAAGTATGTTGACACTAATGAAGAGGTCAAGACGGTGGTCGCGGATAAGCAGCCATTCAAGAGGTTAGAAAATTACTTTACTGACTCCCTTTTATATGGTGCTGAGTCCGATACTGAACCATCGGCCCACGGCACGGACAGCGGAGAAAAATCTGATACTGAAACCGGGCTCGATTATAGTGAAGGTCTTGTACTCAATGACATTGAACCTCTTGTAATCGATCTTGACGGTGATGAATCGTCGGATGAAAGTTGTAACTGGCAACTTACCGATGAAGTAATAAAGAATGATTTAGAGTATTCTCCTTGTCTTGATAATGTAATGCAGGAATTGTATGATAATCCTAACCTACACATGCCAATTCGATCGTCCTGCACGGCGACGAAATATCTACAAAATTCAGCAGGGACAACGGTGATCCTACCTGCAAAGACAGGGGGTGAGAATGAAATAATCTTTGGAAAAGGGGATCCATCCCCAGCTCCTGATCTTTTCTTAGACAGCAACTCAGATGAGGAAAAGCCGGGACGACATTTCTCCCGGTATAGTTCGCAAGCTAATGATTACATGGAGAGACAAGGCTATGATCTCTCGCTCGGTGAAGGTCTTTATTTTGGTCAAGGAGTTAGGGTTCCACCCCGTTCTACTTATGTACCAAAAGGAAAACCGGATAATTATTACACTCATAATAGAGGTTTAGGTTATGCTTCGTCATCTGATGACGAGTGTGGCTAACAGATCATTAACCAATTAAGAAGTGTGAGTGGACATTCATCCGATACTTCAATGTGGGATTCTGACACGAGCATTGGAGAGAGATTTAAAGCCCTAATGTCAAATATGACGACAGTTGATCCTTCCACAACTGAAGAAGACGACCAATTGCCTATTTAGGAAGACCCATAGATGCATTACATGAACATCCAATACGGAGATCGATTCGAACAAAGAGAACCTCCTACTGAGGATAAAGTGATCCAAGTTAATATGGGTGACGAAGTTAATCCGAAACCTATATTTATCAGCGGTGATCTTCCACCGGATGAGAAAGAGGAGCTAATCGCCCTCATCAGAGAGTATATCGACGTTTTCGCTTGGAATTACGAAGATATGCCGGGACTCGATCCAAATGTAGCAGTGCACACCCTCAATATAAAATCGGATGCTAAACCTGTCAAGCAACAACAAAGACGGTTTCGTCCGTAAATTATGGAGGCAATAGAAGCTGAAGTCAAAAAACTGATCAATTCAGGTTTTGTCAGGGAAGAACAACATCCTGAATGGTTGGCTAATATTGTTCCAGTCCTTAAAAAGAATGGGAAAATCAGAATTTGCATTGACTTCAGAGATCTGAATACCGCCTGTCCTAAAGACGATTTTCCTCTGCCCATTACAGATGTCATCATTGACAATACGTGCGGGTTTGAGAGAATGTCATTTATGGATGGATTTTCGGGGTATAATCAAATTAAGATGCATCCATATGATGAAAAGCATACAGCTTTCAGAACACCCCTTGGTGTATTCTGTTATACTGTTATGCCGTTCGGATTGAAGAACGCTGGTGCTACGTACCAACGATCCATGACGAAGATCTTTCAAGAACATCTGCGGAAGACCGTCGAATGTTACGTTGATGATCTGGTGGTTAAAAGCCGTGATAAGAACGACCACATCAAGGATTTGAAGACAATGTTTGATCTTATGAGGACCCACCAGTTAAAAATGAACCCGACTAAATCCTTCCTTGGAATGTCGAGCGGTAAGTTTTTTGGATTCGTCGTCACCACAAAGGGTATTCATATTGATCCTGATAAAGTGAAGGCGATACATGAGCTGCAACCCCCGAGAAATCTTAAAGAACTCAGAGGATTGCAGGGTCGATTGGCATATATCCGTCGGTTTATATCGAATCTGTCCGGAAAATGTTAACCGTTTTCTAAACTCGCGAAGAAAGGCGTGTCGTTTATTTGGGATGAAGCATGCCAAAAGGCGTTCGAGGATATTAAAGCATATCTAGCAAACCCACCTATTCTCGTTGCACCGAAATCGGGCAAACCGTTTTTGATTTATGTCAAAGCGACGAGTCATTCGTTAAGTGCATTACTTGCACAAGACGACGATAACGGTCACGAACAAGCGATATATTATCTGAGTCGCACACTGGTAGGAGCTGAATCTCGTTATCCAATGATTGAGAAGGAATGTCTTGCATTGGTATGTGCCGTCCAGAAAATGCGACACTATTTAGTTGGGCAGACGATTTATGTCATTTCCAACATAAACCCGGTCCGAGTATTCATGACCCAGCCGGCATCCATGAATTGGCGTTTAGCTAGATGGGCTCTACTCTTATCGTAATATGACTTGTACTTTAAGCAACAAAAATCGGTTAAAGGACGAGCTATTTGCGATCTTCTAGCAGAAAATCCTACGAAGGATATAGTCGAATTGTACAACGATCTGCCAGATGAAACTCACGAAGTTAATACCACCTCACATCAACAAGTGTGGCAGTTGTACTTCGATGGGGCCTCACGCGCAACCAATGTGGCAAGCGCACCCGGATGTTCTAAAATCTCCTCAGGAGTGGGGGTCGTTTTAGTTTCCCCGGAAAAGCATGTCTTGCCTAGAGCATACTCGTTGACCGGACCATGTTCTAATAATGTGGCCGAATACAATGCATTGATAATCGGACTCAATTTTGCCAAAGAGCTGGGGGTTGAATACCTTGAAGCTTTTGGGGATTCTCAACTGGTAATTAATCAAATACGAGGAGAGTATGAAGTCAAAAGTCGAGATCTGATTCCATACCACCAGGTGACCATCGAAATGGCAAACTCGTTTGAAGGTTCTTCATCGAGTACGTTCCACGTCTCCAAAATGCGTACGCAGACGCATTGGCGGCATTGTCGGTATCCTTGGCTCAACCTCCCGAAACAGAGCAATTGATTACAGTAAGGACCCACCAGCTTATCGTTCCAATCTACGACTTGGACGTTAAAGAAGCATACTCAATAGCAGTTGAACCCGAAGTTCGGGATTGGCGTTTTCCCATTATCGACTACGTCCTACATGGTATATTGCCTGAAGATGTAAGAGAAAGGGAATCGATTCGGCGAAGAGCACCGAGATTTTACTACAACGCCACGGCACAAATGTTGTATCGACGATCGTACGATGGTCTTCTACTCCGTTGCTTATCTGGCAAAGAAGCGGAACAAGCACTCAAAGAGGCGCATGATGGGATATGCGGTGCGCATCAGCCCGGTCCTAAACTCTATGATCGACTTAGAAGAATCGGGTATTACTGGCCAACTATGGTAAAAGACGCAGTCGACAACGCACGGCGATGTGAAGTGTGTCAGTTACATGCAAATTATATGCACCAGCCGCCGGAATATTTACACCCATCGGCAACATCATAGCCTTTCGAAACTTGGGGAATGGATATAGTAGGTCCTATTTTTCCGCCTTCGGTTAAAGGAGACCGTTTCATTCTAACAATTACCGATTACTTCTCGAAATGGGCAGAAGCAGTTCCACTTAGAGAAATAAAGACGAGTGACGTCATCAAGTTTATCAAACATCATATCATATATCGGTATGGTGTTCCAAGGCGAATAGTGCACGATAATGGCCCTCAATTCGTCAGCAACGCATTTATCAAATTCTGCGGTAAATTCGGGATTAAGGACGTGTCGTCAACAGCTTATAATCCCACAGCTAACGGATTGGCTGAAGCTTTTAATAAGACCATCATCAAGATTCTGGCAAAATTGGTGAAAACCAATAAACGAGATTGGGACGACAAACTCGGCGAAGCCCTATGGGCTTACCGGACAACTGTCCGTACGCCAACCGGAACAACCCCATATGCCTTAACATATGGATGTGAAGCTGTTCTGCCACTGGAAATACAGATTCCTTCCCTCCGTATCGCTCTTGCAACGGGAATGACGACGGAAGAACATCATCAGAAACGTCTCGAGGAGTTAGAGATGTTAGATGAGAAGCGCTTGGAAGCTCAGCAACAGATCGAGTTTTATCAAGCTAGAATTTCTCGGACTTTTGATAAAAGAGTCCGACGGCGAAGTTTCAAAGAAGGAGATCTAGTTCTTGCCGTACGAAGACCTATGATTCTCACTTCTAAGAAGAAAGGAAAATTTGAACCTAAATGGGAAGGGCCGTTTGTGATAGAAACAGTCTATTCAAACGGTGCATATCGCCTGGTTACTCAGGACGGCAACAAATTAATGATGCCGATAAATGGGAAGTTCCTGAAAAAGTATTATCCGTAATACGTTCAGGATAACCTATGTAAGACGGAAAATTCCTAGAGAGTCCTATATAGGATATTTCAGGATAATCCGTTACCAGTTGATTATCATGAATGGAAAATGATCATGTGAATAATGTGTTCTTACTACTTTTGTTGAGATGAGATTTAATGACAGTTAATCTTTCCTCACGAAACCTTGTAATACGATCACGGAAGGGGAAACTCGATGATTCGTAACCCCGCACCATGAAACCCCCACCGATCAGATCAACCAAAGGTCATCGGTCTGTCGAATTCCTATGTTTGAAATCAAAATTTCCCACTGAGTGAGTCGTACAAATCAACAAACTCATTGTTATTTGTACCCTACTCCCATTCTTCTTGGTCAAACCTTACTATAGTTAGGACCAAAACCAAAATCCCCTCTCAATTCATTCCATGAACGAGAGGTCCACAAATTGAGTGATCAAATCTTTAAACAGTTAGGATCATCTCAAAATCCCCACTTGGTCAAACCTTCCTACAGTTAGGACCACAACCAAAATCTCCTCTCGATTCATTCCATGAACGAGAGGTCCACAAACTGAATAATCAAACCTTATGACAGTTAGGGTTATTCAAACCAATCCGGATTCCCTAAGTGGAGATCCCACTTTGAGTTTCCTTTGCACCAGGAGATAGAATATAAAATTCTTCCTCTCCAATTCTGGGTTTAT
>BQKN01065439.1:16814-27146 GCA_022839385.1 Asparagus kiusianus
TCTGGGTTTATCTCTACCAACAAACAAGAGACCAGGAGTCGGAATATAAGATTATTCCTCTCCAATTCTGGGTTTTTCTCCACCAACAAACAAGAGACTCTGAACTGGAATATCCAAGTTCTTTCTTCACAAACTTAGTTTCGTTTTCATAGAAAACGTAACCGATCTACGCTTTAAAATCCATGTCATTCACACATGGGGGATGTTATCTCTACCCCTTATTAGAGATAAGTCTACATCTAACACATGTAGCCTACACATTCAATGTTGTAGTTTAAAGTCTAAAAGAATTTAAGTCTTTTAGCTCAACGTTATATGTGAAACGGACTTAGATAATTCACATACTAGCCCGATTCAAACGGTAATCGGTAAAGGCATATCAAATCCGTTGATGGCTGAGGATTTGCCAAAAATCCTACAAGTATTATGGTTATTTATCCCAAACAAATGTGAATAATCATAATAAAATTTCAATGAGCAAGAAAGTTCACTATATTAACCAAAAGAGTTCAAGCAAAACAGCATAAAGAGAAATGTTTTCAAAATTACAATAACTTGTAATGGCAGAGTTCATCTTCTAATTGGGAAAGCTTTGTAGCGTAAGCCAGTTCGAGCTCAGGTATCAGATTGGCTTTAAATTTCCTTTCATCGATACTTTGAATTCTGGCAATCTCTTGTTCTTTGTCAGCAAAAATCTTGTCCTGAAGATTCAGCTGTCGGAGTGTATCCACCTCAGCTCGAGTTACCTCCACTAGATCGGACTCCAAAGCTTCACAAGCATCCCTAGCTTTGGAAAGTTGCTCCTCTAATTGGGCTATCTCTATTCGACGTGACTCCAAGTCACGATACAGATCTGCCTTAATTTGTGTCTTCGTGGCAGCGCTCACCCGGAGTTGATTAATGCGAGTTCTCAACATTTGAAGTTCGGATTCAGCGGATTTTTGAGAATCACGCCATGCCTGCAATTTCAGATCCATTTGGGAAGTAATGTACGAGGACAGGCTGTTAACACGAAAGTTCTGCAACTGTTCGATATGTTGTTTAAGATCGACTAAGTAAGCTTCAATTGAGTCGGATAATTCAACACATCCGTGTGCTCTGATTCCTGATACGTGATGATCAAGAGATTTCTTAAAATGTTCAAAGGATGAACCTTTAAGGAGAATCCAATCAACCACGATGTTTAAGAAAAAGACAAAGCTTTGGTCGTCAGCGCAAATGACAGCTTTGTCCGGATCTTCATCCGCCAATAAAGCTTGAATGCGATCAGACAATGATAAAGGAGCTGCAAAGTGAACAGATGAAAAGAATTTAGAATATACAAAAACCTGCATATAACAGTGAATAGAAACATATTAAGTTCATTAGAGAATATCATAGTTGAGTTACCTTGGCTTGGCAAGACTACAGCGGGTTCTACAACAACTGGGACTCGCTCAGAAACGATACTCGGTTGTTGATCAACTACTTTAGATGTTTGTTCATCTGAAGCCCCTAACGACTTGGTATCCGGAGCTATGAATCCGTGAGGGACAATTTCTATAAAAGAGAAAGGGATGAATCAATATTCTACTCTATTAATTTGACTTCGAAATACATCAAAGATGAGACATACCAAGTTGAGCCGAAGTTGCGGGAGGTTGCTCTTCCACGATAATCTTCGACGCCTCTGTTTCATGAACAGCCGGTGTTGGATTGGAAGTTGCAACAGGTTCAACTTCAATAATATCAGAAGTCAGGGGAATGGTAGTTGATGGTTCAACTACAGCTGGAGGACCGGTCAGAAGCAGAAAACCCAGGCCTTCAGGTTGATCACATTCACCAAAGACGGTAGATGCATCAACTTCATTCGTTGGTCCTACGTCTAAAATTCTTATGTTAGTCATGAGAAATACAACTTAATTAAGGATTTAAGTCTGAAAATACATACCTCCTGACACACCTACTTCAGTTGAATCAACTCGAATAGTTGGTCCTGCAGTAGCGGAGGGAACCGGAGCTGACAGTATATCGGAGATCTTCTGGTGTGTATCATCGGAAATATCAAGATCAAAATCACGTTCATCAAAATCTTCGATACCCATATTATGGGTAAGTTCTGTGTCTCTCGGTTCGTTGACAGGGATATCTATTAAGCGGAAGGATCCGTCAATACATATGCAAGAAATATGAAAGAATCAAAGCAAACAAAATAAGATTACCTTCGACAATGGTTGTAGATTCAACAGCGCTACTACTCGCACTCACCTCCTTTAGTTTGGCTAAAAGAAGATAAAGCGCACAAGTTAGTAGAAGAGGAACACGTTCTGATTCATTTATTTCCCGAAAATATCCTCCAAAGGAAGAAGCACATGTACCTATCTCGATAGTTGGAGAGGTTGGTGCGACGACCGGAGGAATTGCGGCGTCCATGTTGACGGGTTCTTCACTCATCGCTTGATGTACTTGATGAGTGAAACTCGATTCATCAACATCCATTAAATTCGGAGAAAGAGATTCGGGTATGATTTCCCCTTCTTCTTCTGACTCAACTGCAATAACAAGAAAGAATGAACAAAATTCTAGCATTGAAAGATAAGATGACGGAGGAGAGACGACAGAGAGAGTTTACCTCCCTCATCAACTGGAAGGTTTTGGAAGATTTCCTCTTCGCGTAAAGAAGAAAGTCGGCGTTGCCGACGAGCAGCCTTCTTAATCCTCTTTGACAAACGAATATCCCCGGAAGCTTCTGAACCTTCATGGCGAAATTTGGTCCGCAGCTCAGTTCCTTGAGCAGGGTGGGATTGAACTTCAGAAGGAGCAGAAGACCGAGACCTCTTTCTACTAAGAAGCGGGGCAACGTATTCTTCTTCTTCTGTTTCTTCCTCCCCCACAGGCCATTTAACAGTCATCCTGTTGGAAGACGACAAAGGAATATCCTTCTCCATCATTCGTACACCTCTTGAAGGAACACTTGGCGATTGAGGGGAAGATGCCCGACGAGTTCTGTGAGCCACAGGAGAAGAAGGAATGTCGGCCTCTGCTCCACCTCGTGTCTCATCCTCCTCGCTAGAAGTTTCAAAGTCGTCGCTCTCCTCAGAATCAGCTACTTGCTTTCCTTTACGGGAGGATGTAGCAGGTTCCTTTCCCTTCCTCGAAGGGATAATCCTACGAACCACAGCTTTTGCTTCTAATTCAGGAAGCTTTTTCTTGGGAACGCGTGTGTTGGCAGCAAGGATCCATCGGCAGTACAGAAAAGTTAGATAAAGATCAGGCTCGGCAACAGGCAAACTAAATTGAGCACCTGTACAACCGGCAACATTCCAGAACCAGGCCCGTACTCCGTCGATAAGGCCCCCGCAAGTAATTAGCCATTTATTGGGGTTACCGATATATAATTGATCGTAGCCGAATTGTCTCGCGAATCGACAAGGAAAATATGGCTCGATTCTGCATAAGTTCTTTGATCGGAAAACATTATAACCCGGTCGAATGTTCATGAGCCAATGGAAACTGCCCCTATCAAGAGAAGTCCTGTTGATCCCGGGCATTTCTTCATCTATGAGCGTATCATTGTAGGCACCAGAAAATCGAGGGAAACATTTATAAAATTCCCAGCACTTGGCATTCTTGAACTGCCTCACGCGTTCAGGCCATGGGCGAGAGGGGTTCAGCCACTTACACCCCTCCAAAAGCTGCAGCAAAGGGATCTCTGGATCAGATACGTCCGGTGCTGACATCATATCCGCTCGATGGAGGACTAGCCATGCCATTAAGTATGTATATGGCAGTTCAACTCTTGACAGAGGAATCTTGGTCGAAGGTCCGTCGTCCACTTTGGTGAAAGTGTTAGCCATATTACGCAGACCGCTATGAAGATCAGCAATCATTGCAGAGAGTAAAGATAACCTGCCCCCAACGACCAATTGCACGGCAGGAAAGAGAACTTCAAGAGGAAGTACCTCAGAAGACTGATGCGGCACTACACATTTCTTTAACCATATAGCTAGATAGCCAGAAAGGAGGGTCTCGGGCTTCATTTTCTTTGTGGATTGCCATAAGAAAGTGCTGAACTTTGTACCCCTAAGAAAACCACCTTCAGATGATTCGGTTCTATAAGACTGGGCGTTGATCTTGGTGATTAATTGATTAATTTCAGAAGGAGTTAGAACAGGTGATTCGCAAACAGCTTCGCCAGTTGGACTTTCAAGATTCTGGAATAAATAATCGACAAATCGCTTTAGACTGATTTGAGCTGCCTTCTTACTCTTCACCTCTATCCTAGCTATTGCTGTCTGGTAATGACAAGTCAATTCCCAGAGGATGTCATAAGCAGGGGAGCCAGCCTTCTTCATCGTCATGAGCTGACGGTTGTTTGGAAAAAATTCCTGATAAGGAGTATTCCCTAATGGTAATCCCGACACCTTCATCATTTCGTGAAGCGGAAGCCTTAATTCCCCATACTTGGTGAAAAATGTATTGGTCTCCGAATTGTAAGACTCGAACAAAGCGAGGAAATGATCTACACTTACCGAGATACCATGCATACTGGCTCGGATTGGAGCATGTAAACCCAAGTTTCTCAACTTTTGGTCCCATCGAAGGAGCACATAATTGGTCATCCTAGCCCACCATTTGTCGGGAAGGGAATGAACCCATCCATGGCATCTAAATTTCGGGATGGGGAACTCTCTGCCAACCCGAGCAAGCCTATTCTTTACTGTGTTGGCTTTTATCATCACTTCATTTTGTGGCCCCTCGTCTGGTCCAAGCACCCCCGGGTGAAGACCACGAATGGTGTGCCTGCCGCTGGAACTAGGAGCACTGACATCTTTACCCACAAACCCGCAATGAATACGTTCATGGTCCTCTGTCAAATTCCATGACATTCTCCTCGAAACAGCCAGATTCCTTAACTGCAGAATGGAATACTGTCGAGGGAATAGAGGAAGGAATAGAAAAGTACCTTCACACTGATTCAACCAGATTTTGGGCCCGCGGCAAAGGTTATCTGGGTCTTCAATTGAATCTCCGAACAAATAATCTGTCTTCTTTAAAGGTTCGGTGGAATCACGGATCGGAGTTAAGGGCGAATCTGTCAGCAAGGCACGCAAAGTACGACGATTGCCTTCACGAATCAATCCAGGGATAATATCGTCACAACCCTCGCTAAATTGGCAGGCTTCTCTAACCAGGAAGTTGCCTTTGAAAAGGGCATGAAGACTACCGCTCTGTCCAGGGTCCTCTCTGTCAGAGAGGGCTACAGAAGGAAAGGGGACTGCGAGAAGGAAATTTGAAGACAGTTGAACAACAAAGACTAAGTGACTAAGTAGCCGCGGCAGTGATTACTGCCACACGTTACCGCGGCACCCTACATTGTCGCGCTTAGCCGCGGCAGTACGAGCTGCCGCGGTAACTGAGCGACACCCCACAGTTTCGAAAAGCAAGGGTTCGAGCCAAATTTGCATTTTGGCCATGGTACATGTCTTGATTAAACAAGATATGTGTTTTGAAGCGTCAATCCTCTCAATGGAGGATGTCAACTCTTCCCGGATGCCCCTCAAAGGGGGCAAACGAGGTTATACAAGCAGAAAACAGTGATTTTAAAAGGGGGAAACGTTGAAAACTCACCTCCAAACGACATAGCAGCGGCCTCCACCTCCTCCGACTCCTGAGCCACTGATTTGGCTTTGGGAACCCTAGATTTCTTGGGCGACATGATGAAAACAGTCTGAAAGCAAGGACAGATTAGGGTTTTCATGGAATCCCAAGCAAAAGAACAAAATCAAACCTTAAAATACAACCCATGGGTACGGTTCTTACCTGGGGTTAAGTTAAAAAAAAAATTGATCAAAGGAAAGTTCAGAATCAAAGAGAACTCAAAACCCTAGATCTCAAAACCCTAGATCCGTTCGAAAAATAGCCCTAAGATGAAGAGGTGAGGAGGGGGAAAGCCAGAAAAATCCCTTTATAAGGTCTTGGAAGAAGTTTCAAACTCAGAGAAGCGGGTAAAAAATGACCGAAGAGGCCCAACAGCGGTCTTATAACCCAACTGGCCGAGCGGTGCGCGGCACTCGATGCTGTCGCGCTTGAGCGCGGCACTCGACGCTGTCGCGCTCGAGCGCGATAGTATATTTTGTCGCGGCAACTGACATGATCATGATCCACTCTGTCGCGCAGAAGTATCATGCCCACACAATGATCCCTTGGGTATTTGAACACATACATCCCCCGCTGTATTTGGAATATATATCCGAACGCTCCAATAGAGTATATGAGTATAAACTGTTTCTCCAATTCTCAACAACGGTTTCAATTCAAGACTTTGACAATGGCTACGCGATAAATGCAGCATCGGGGAATTCTTAGCTATTCTACAAAGCGCTGAATAGACTAGGAAATGGAGAAGTCAAGAAGTGAAGCCATCCGCAGACCATTCTATGCAACTTCCTAAACAAAGCACTGAAGAAATTGCAAGAAAAGCTTATCATATCCAAAGTATCCCAGACTCTTCTCTGAAAATACTGAGTCTGAGATACTTTGGTGGGGGTATCTGTAGGCGTCAAAAAAATGCTCACAGACATCCAAATACCAGAAGAGATCATTTAAAGGAAACAACTCAACAAAACGACATGTGCACATGGCCCATGGTGCCGCGGTTGAAGCGCGGCAACTGATGGCGCCGCGGCTAAGGCGCGGCGACTTGTGGTGCCGCGGCTGTAGCGCGGCAGCATATGGTGTCGCGGCTACAGCGCGGCAGTCAACCTTGCCGCGGCTACTGTAGAGGGGTTCTGTGGCGGTTACGAGGTAGTTATATGATAGTTTTTGAAGTCCACGTGGTGAAATATCAGAAATAGAACGTGTGCTGACGTGGACAAGCAGTTAAACCACGAAAAAAGTGATTAAAGGTCGTGGAAGAACGGTTTCAGGCACGATGAAAACGTGCTTGTAACCGCTCCTTTGGCCGCGGCAGCCTATACTGCCGCGCCAATAGCCGCGACAGGGTTGGCTGCCGCGGTCAAAGAGAGGCTACTTGATCAGTTATTTCACCCTATTTTCGCTGTGGTGCACTTCTACCCCTATAAATACCCCCCTATACACGAAATAAAGGACAAAGAGCAGATTGGAGCAGTAAAGGCTTGAGCTTTTAGAGATTTTGAGGAAGAAAAAGAGAATTTTCACCCTTTGACAAGCATCATTTGGTGATTCCTAGAGATCTAGCTCAGACTTGATCTTTGGAAGAGTGAACATCTTACATCGATAAGATATTCGCTTTAAATCCCTACTTCGATAAACGAAGGAAGGATCTCAAAACAACCTCACGATCTTCGAATCGGTGGTCCACGAGCCAAAGCACTCCCGGCACAGGCAAAGTCCCACAAAAGCAGCAGTTGATAGACAACTTCTGTGTTATTTTCTCGAGAGTTGCATTTTCTTTTATTTTCATTGTAATTTCTTGTAAACAAATTAAAGTTTCAATGGAATCAACAATGGAATCAACTTTCGCTGAAAACAGGGGGATCTTGCCGTGTATTTCACACGCTGATGTACTCCTATTTTCTGGGTGTACGTCAGATTTAGGAGACAGAACAGGTTCAACTTGGATATATTAGGAGCCAGCGGATTCTCAGCAGGAGTGCCTTATAGATGGAGCAGAAGAACAAGTTGAACCTTAGTTATTCCTTTTAGTTTATTTTCGTAGCATTTCCTTTTCACCTGATCATTGTATGATATATTCTCCAGTAATCTTTTGTTCAGTTTTGTATAAGGACACGTTGACCTGAATATTATGTCTCGGATGTTATCCCATTGTGATATGTTATTTTTATTTTGAGGTTGTCTATTATATTCTTACTGATTGTGATCGGGGACCTATGACTTCGCAGTGTATTTATTTCTAGACGCTTAGCGTATTGGATTGAGAAGAAAAGAAAAAAATGATAGTATATATTTCTTCTCAATCTAATACGTCGCGGGCTTGTTCACATTCTGTTTCCCTAGTATTTCGGGAAACGGGGCGTGACAAGTCTGATCGGTGGGGGATTTTGTGGTGGAAGACCGTAAGTTGTCAACAAAAGAGTGTTCAAAAATCATAGTGGGGGTTTAGTATTTATCACTTTGTTTGTAATGATCGGGTTATCCCTAAGAAAACTACATGTAGCATTCTTCCGGGAACTTCCTGTTACATGAATCATCCACCCCTAGCTTCCTTTGTGGAACTGGGTCTGACTTTGTACTCAGTTACATGACCGGGTTATCCTTAAGAATATTACGTATAAAAATTCTCCAGGAACTTTTCGTCAATGGTAGGAAACAGTTTAGACTCATATACCTATTGGAGTATCAAGAAACAGTTTAACCTCATATACCGGTTGGAGGATCGAGAAGCCGTTTATACTTGTATGCTCTTTAGAGTATCGGAAGGAGCAGTTTATACTCTTATACTTGTCAGAGTATTGCCGCTCTCATTGGGCTTAGTTTAGTGTTATGACGCCGGCTTCAACCAATGTTTGGATGCTATTCTTGAGAGCGAAGCAAGCCTTGGTGGGATGAAAGATCCTCCTGTGGTATGCACAATACTTTGGATCCGAAATGTTATCAGCGCGCTTCCTCCTGATTTGCGATAGGTAGAAGCTTGATCTTGTTGTTTCCAATGAGAGATTCGAAAATGGCTGGAACATCTTCGTCCTTGAAAGAGTACTCTTTTTGGAGTCTCGAATCCGAAGTTTTTTGTTGTCTCCGGGATTGTTGTTGTGACATCAGATTAGCATCAACAACAGTTGTAGGGGCTTTCCCTTTACCATGGGAGACGAACTTGAATTTAGAGGGTTAGCCGTCAGTTGGCTTCTTTCGGCTTTCTTCCTTCTGAGGAAGCATTCGGCCTGCTCTCCGCGCACATTCAACTCTTTCTAGTTATTGGATGGTGCTACTCCTATAACTTCCAACACGTCTAAAGAGAGGTTGTTGTGATAAGTTTGGAGGATGAAGTCCTCTATGATCGGATCTCAGCAGTTCATCTCCTTATTTCGGAAGCGGTTGACGAAGTCATCGACCGTCTCGTCATCTTCTTGCTTCTCATTAAAGAGTATCCTGATTCACACCTCGGCATCATCGTCAAAGAAGTGAGCGAGGAACAGGTTCTCCAGGTCATCCCAGTTGTTGATGCTTTTAGACTTGAGACAGCGGTACCAATCGAAGGCGGGCCCGCGAAGGGTGCCAACAAATGATCGAACCATCAAGGCTTCATTACCGGAGATCATACCCAAGTGGGACTTAAAGTAGATCAAATGCTGAGTGGGAGAACCCTTCCTGTCGAATGGCGTGAAGTTGATCAGGTTGAACTTTGTCGGATACGGGGTTGAATCCCACTCTCTCGGGTAAGGACACAGAATCTCGATCTTCTTTACCTCTCGATCAGACATCAGAGCATTGACTTTTCTCTGGAGGTCCTTCATCTTTTCGTCCTCGTCTGTATCATGCTTCGGACGATTTGTGAGAGGAGCAACGGGGCCACCCCCAATGTTGTTATCATTGGTAGGACCACCCCAGGTGTTGTCGTCTTCAGTGGGGCCACCCCTAGTGTTCTGGTCAACGGGAGGGTTCTCAGCATTGAGACGTCCATCCACATCTGAATCGCTACTTGCTTAGTCAGCAAGGTTGCGATGGCTGGATTCACCGAACTGATTGGACAGAGCCCGAATTTGTTGGTCATGCTCTTCCCTCATCCATAGCATAGCCATTTCCATATCAATCTTGAATACCTCTTTCTGCTTGGTCAGAGCATCCTCAAGAATTCTGGCGATTTGCTCGGTGTTGATCATGAATGCCTCGTGGGATTGTCCTAGGCTGGACACCGTTTTATCAGAAGCGACTGCAGAGTTAGCATGTGATGCTTCATCATCCGAAGATAATCTCCTTTGTATTCTCTGATAATCTCTCTGTCTAATGGTTCCCGGTCATAACTGGGTTAGACGATGCGATATAAGCGGGTCAGAGCTAGAAGGTCGAATCGACTTTCCCTTATCAGCCACATTAACTGTGACTATGGATTGTTTGGGTCCGACCGCTTCCAGCTGGAGTCGAGACATCAGTTGGGCTATTCCCGAGTTAACTTTTCTTCCTGGAGAAAAGTCGGGGCTAGAATCACTTAAAACAATCGAGGACTTTTCATTATTGACCATATTAATGGCAATTTTTCGGAATTCGTCATCTCGAACAGCCGATCGTTTCTTGTGAAAGCGCTTTGGTTTGGACTTAGCCGTTCCGTTAGAGTGTTGGCCTTCTTGTTTTGATAATGTTTAACAAGCAATTTACTTCTAATGTTGTTTGTCTAGTGTTTGTGTTTTCATATTT
>BQKN01065442.1:2312-18972 GCA_022839385.1 Asparagus kiusianus
AAACTGACTATGGTTTGACATTTCAGGGACCACAGTTGATCATGATGGAGAGTTTCATCCTCCTCCTCAGGCGAGACCTTCGATCCCTACTGCTAGGCGGAAGAGATTAGCCCGTAAGCTGCGTGCAGCTTCCCGAGCTTCTGATATGGACTTGGCTGGCGATGATACTGCCGGTGACGGAGGTACTATCCATCCTGTGAACCATTCTCTTGGTTATTCAGCACATTGATTTATACTTTTCCACCTCTATATAGGAGCGCGTGGGGAGAATGAGATGAGTCCCGATCCTATTCCCGTATCTCCTGATGAGTCTGACCCACCACCCCCTGTAGAGAGGCCTACAGGGGTTGCTGATATTAGAGAGGAGATCAATGTAGGACCCGATTCCATGAATCCAGGTACATCTAACACTGACACCGTATTTCTTTAGATAATATACGAATGAATTTGTGTATCTCCTAACTGTCCTCTACTTCTTGCTTCTTCAGATAATTCGCAGGAGGCGAATCCTGGGAATGAAGAGGCCGATGCACCCGTGAGAGGTAACTCATTTCCATTAGTTGTAGTCTCTTCACTTTTCTTTGGCACTGATATCCTTTTATGTCAGATTTCTCCATCGATGACTTCGACGAGGGAAGCTTGTTTGCGGACACTCCTATGATGCGCTACATATATAGCTCACCTCAGATTGAGGACCAGCTACCTGGAGATATGTTTCCCGAGTCCGCCTTCGCTGAAAATCCCGAGGATGGTTCCTTTGAAGGTATGTGCTTCTTTCTGAGTTAATTATAGAACTAGCCAATCTTGACTAATGCAACTATGATGTAACGCCTCTGCGAATTCTGTTTTGAATCTGGCAGGAGCTTTTGTTGAGAAAGACCCTGTTGAGCCGGCTGTGAGACCGATTACACCAGTTGATGCACCTACAGCCGTTACACCTCCACTACCCCCAGCGGATCAAGGGGAAGAAGGTATAAGTTAACTCATTGAAGAGTGTTATTCCTTTTTTCTTATTAAGACTTTTGACGGACTTCTCCCTCTTTTTTGTATAGGGCGTTCTTCTCGTCTTCATGTCTTAGTGAAGGAGTTGTTATCCGACGACGATCCCGACAAGATCGTTATTTGTCTAGAAGTTCGCTCCTTCTTCTCCTTTGTGAAGGCTATGATTGGCAAGCTCTTCCACAGCGGACTTTCCCTTCACCAGTTCAAACCTTTCCTTAATTCCAGAATCAATTTGATAAGGGAGGCAGGATACCCAGATTTGGCGAAGGCCATAGTTGACGATCTCGACTGTTTAGAGCGTGAGCTTCAGATGTTTCGTGAGCTTCGAGATACCGGTGCTTCTTCCTTCATTGCTACTGAGCTGGATACTCGTTTACAGTCACTGCGCGAGACTCAGCTTCTTGATGATCTCGAGGTTCAGGTGCAGCGAGACCGAGTAGCTCGAGTTGAGACTGGCCTGACTACCAGGTTATCTTCACTTGCCGAGCTCGATTCTTCTCTCACTTCCTGTGCGGCCGAGATAGACCAGCTCAGAAGAGCACTCCGTGAAAAGGAGGAGACTTTTGATGTTCTTCAGATGACGAAGACACAGGACCAGCAGACCTGTACGGCTTTGTCTGATGAGTTGAAGTCCTTGAAGCAGAAGCTATCCGAGACAGAAGAGACTGCTGCGAAGACTTCGGCCGCCACTGAGGAGTCCATTAGGGCTGAGCTTAGCCAAGCTTATGATGATAAGCTGTCTAAGTTCAGTCAGCAGATTTTTAGCCACGGGCTTGATGTTTGATTTTGTTTACTGAGTGATTTGGCTTTTGATTCTTTTAGTGAATTCCCTTTTTATCTTTATTATGATTCGTCATTCCATTTGAAATGATTGACCACAATACTCATAGGATTTTTGGCAAACCCTCAGCCATCAACGGGTTTGGTTAGCCTTTACCGACTACCGTTTGAGTCGGGCTAGCACACGATTTGTTTAAATCCGCTCGCATGTAACGTTATGCTCAGAGATTGAATTCTCTGAGACTTTGTGCTATGATGTCGAATACATAGACTTCGCCATTGTTACGGGAATAGGCTACCCGGCGACACGTGTGAGGTGTTGGCTTTAGGATTTTTGGCCAACCCCCAGCCTCTAACGGATTTGATTAGCCTTTACCGACTACCGTTTGAGTCGGGCTAGCGTGCGGATTGTCTAAATCCGTTCCGCACGTGACGTTAAGCTAAAAGAGTTAACTCTTTTAGTGCTACGATATTGAATACGTAGACTTCGTCTTTCTCCTGTGAAAAGACTAAACAGCAACGTGCATGAGACGTTGACTTAGGATTTTTGGCAAACCCTCAGCCTTCCACGGATTTGGTGTGCTCTTACCGACTACCGTTTGAGTCGGGCTTACATGCGGATTGTTTTAATCCGTTCCGCATGTAACGTTGCGCTAAAGGAATGAACTCCCTTAGACTTTGTGCTACAACTTTGAATATGTAGGCTTTGCCATTGTTATGGGAATAGGCTACCCAGCAACGTGTATTAGACGTTGGCTTATCCCTACTTAGGCTTTGGGACAAAGGACCCCAGAGTCAGGCTCTGGTATCTTTTTCTACGGATAAAGACCAAACCGGCGACGCGTGTTAGGCGTCGGCATATCCCTTCTTAGGATTCAGGATAAAATTCCCCATGCGTGTGAGGCATGGATTTCGGTGTTATTAATAACAACCTGCCATAATGTTGAATATGCGGACGAGTGTTCTTTTTAACGGTTAAGAACTAACCGGCAGCGCGTGTTAGGCGCAGACTTATCCTTACTTAGGTTTCAGGATAAAATACCCCAGAATCGAACTCTGGTGTCTTTTTTAATCGGAAAAAGACTAAACCGGCAGCGCGTGTTAGGCGCAGACTTATCCTTACTTAGGATTCGGGATAAACTTCCTAGGATGAATCCTAAATTGGTAAACTTTGGAAAAGGAGTTGGTGTGGGGAAGGAAGAATTTTACATTCTATTCCCCGAACAAGGAAGGAAGAATTTTATATTCTATTCCTTGATTCTGGAAAGGAAGAATTTTATATTCTATTTCCAGTGCAAGAAGGAAACTAGAAGTGGGATCTCCACTCCGAGAATCTGGAAGATACTGACAAACTTTCCTTTTATAGGATTGGTTATCAGATCGAAAGATGAGTTCTTCGTTTATCAAAGAGAAATTTCAACTTCAGTTACAACCATAAAAAGGTTGAACCCAAGAGAAATGGAGTTCTTTCGTTCATCGAAAGGGGACTCCGAACTGAGAGTGAACCTTTTTGGTGGACTCACTGTCAATTGAGATTGATCAGCGAGGGATTTTGGTGGTAAAAATAAAATTGGGTTATCCTCTAGAATATTAAGTGTAATATTCTTCAAGGAATTTCCCGATAAATGAGTTGTCCTGAACGTACTAGGGATAGTACTTTTTCAAAAACTTCCCATTTATTGGCATTAATTGCCTGTTACCCTCTAAAGAAATTAAGCGATAAGCGCCGTTCGAATAGACTGTGTCTATTACAAACGGTCCTTCCCACTTAGGTTCGAATTTACCTTTCTTCTTAGAGGTGAGGATTATTGGTCGACGAGCAGCGAGGACCAGATCTCCTTCCTTGAAGCTTCTTTGGCGAACCCTTTTGTCAAAAGCCCTGGATATCCTAGCCTGGTAGAACTCGATGTGTTGTTGAGCTTCCAAGCGCTTTTCGTCCAGCCTTTCGAGTTCCTCAAGACGTTTTTGATGATGTTCTTCGGTCATCATCTCCGTTGCGAGAGCGATCCGAAGGGAGGGGATTTGAATCTCCAACGGTAGCACAGCTTCGCATCCGTAGACCAACGAATATGGAGTAGCTCCCGTAGGTGTGCGTATGGTAGTACGATAAGCCCAGAGCGCTTCGCCGAGTTTATCGTCCCAATCCTGTTTGTTGGTTTTCACAAGTTTTGATAAGATCTTGATGATCGTCTTGTTGAAAGCCTCAGCTAATCCGTTAGCGGCTGGGTAATAAGGTGTTGACGAAACATCTTGGATCTTGAACTTATCACAGAACCGGATGAAGGCGTTGCTTATGAATTGCGGACCGTTGTCATGAATGATCCGCCTCGGCACGCCATGTCGGTATATGACGTGATGCTTGATGAAGTTGATGACGTTGTTCGTCTTTACTTCTTTAAGCGGAATGGCTTCAGCCCACTTTGAAAAGTAGTCGGTGATAGCGAGGATGAATCGATCACCTTTTACTGAAGGAGGAAAGATAGGACCGACAATGTCCATACCCCATGTCTCGAATGGCCAAGACGTGGTTGATGTGTGTAATCGCTCCGGTGGTTGGTGCATATAATTTGCATGCACCTGGCAAGCGTGACATTCTCGAGCGTACTCAATCGCGTCACGAACCATTGTTGGCCAGAAATATCCCATTCTTCTGATTCGATCATACAGCTTGGGACCAGGCTGATGCGCACCGCATTCTCCTTCATGTGCTTCCTTGAGAACTTCTTTTGCTTCTTCATTCGAAAGGCATCGGAGAAGCAGGTCATCGTACCCCCGGCGATACAGCGTACGGGTCTCGGTATTGTAAAAGAACCTTGGTGCTCTTCGGCGGATAGATTCTTTTTCCTTTACATCCTCCGGTAAAATGCCGTATTGGACGTAGTCAATAATGGGAAAGCGCCAATCTCGGGACTCGGACCCAATTTGGGTTGAGTTCACCTCTTTGGCGTTTACGTTTCTATCTTCCTCCTCTTCAATATCCATATCGTATATGGGTACGCAGAGTTGGTGTGATCTTACTGTGACTAGCAGTTCAGTTTCGGGCGGTTGCGCGAGTGATACTGCTAGTGCTGCCAGTGCATCTGCATAAGCGTTCTGAAGACGCGGGATGTATTCAATGTAAAATTCTTCAAAAGAATCTGCCACTCTGACGGCCTCTTGGTGGTATGGAATCAGGTCTGGGTTTCTGACTTCATACTCTCCACGACTTGGTTGACAATTAGTTGAGAATCCTCAAAGGCTTCGAGATATTCGACCCCCAGCTCCTTGGCGAAACTGAGTCCTATGAGGAGTGCGTTATACTCGGCTACGTTGTTAGAGCATGGACTCGTCAGCGAATAAGCTCGAGGCATCACGTGCTTCCCTGGGGAAACTAAGACAACTCCAACTCCAGAAGTGACCTTAGGACATCCCGGGGTTACTGCTTTATTGACTGCTCTCGAGGCACCATCAAAATATAACTGCCATACTTGTTGGTGTGACGTGGTATTAACCTCGTGGGTTTCATCTGGCAAGTCATCGTATATTTCAACCGTATCTGTTGTCGGGCTCGCCGCCAAAAGATCACAAATCGCCTGTCCTTTGACCGACTTCTGCTGTTTGAAGTGCAGATCATACTGGGACAAAAGAAGAGCCCACTTTGCCAACCGCCAATTCATCGAACCTGGTTGAGTCATGAATACCCGTACCGGATTAACATTAGCGATGACGTAAATCGTCTGGCCAACTAAGTAATGTCGTATCTTCTGTACCGCAAACACCAATGCGTGACATTCTTTCTCGATCATCGGGTATCGAGACTCGGCGCCTATCAAGGTCCGACTTAGATAATAGACTGCCTGTTCGTGACCATTATCATCGTCTTGTGCTAATAAAGCACTTATCAAATGGTTCATCGCCTTGATATAAATCAAGAACGGTTTACCTGATTTTGGTGCAACAAGAACAGGTGGATTCATCAGATATGCCTTGATATCTTCGAATGCCTTCTGGCAAGCATCGTCCCAAATAAACGATACGCCTTTCTTGTTTAGCTTCGAAAATGGTTGGCACTTCCCGGAAAGATTTGAAATGAATCTCCGGATATACGCCAAACGCCCTTGCAATCCTCTGAGTTCCCTTAGGTTCTTCGGGGGTTACAATTCATTTATCGCCTTTACCTTGTCTGGGTCGATATGTATACCCTTGGTGGTAACGACGAATCCAAGGAATTTTCCGCTGGACATTCCGAGGAAGGATTTTGTGGGATTCATCTTCAATTGATGACTCCGCATGAGATCAAACATTGTCCTCAAGTCCTTGATGTGATCTTCTTTGCTGCGGCTTTTCACCACCAAATCATCAACGTAGCATTCAACTGTTTTCCTGAGGTGTTTCTGGAAAATCTTAGTCATCGCTCGTTGGTACGTGGCACCTGCATTCTTCAGACCAAACGGCATCACCGTGTAGCAGAAGATACCGAAAGGCGTTCTGAATGCCGTATGCTTTTCGTCATCCGGATGCATCTTGATTTGATTATACCCCGAAAAGCCGTCCATGAAGGACATTCTTTCGAATCCACATGTATTGTCAATAATGACATCTGTGATTGGGAGGGGAAAATCATCTTTTGGACATGCTTCGTTCAGATTCCTGAAGTCGATGCAAATCCTGATCTTGCCATTCTTCTTCATGACTGGAACGATATTGGCTAACCAGTCTGGATGTTGTTCTTCCCGGATAAATCCTGAGTCGATCAACTTTTTAACTTCAGCCTCGATGGCTTCCATGATCTGCGGACGAAACCGTCTTTGCTGTTGCTTGACAGGTTTGGCATCCGGCTTGATGTCGAGGCGGTGCATTGCCACATTGGGATCGAGCCCTGGCATGTCTTCGTAGTTCCAGGCGAAAACGTCGATATACTCTCAGATCAAGGCAATTAATTCCTCCTTTTCATCTGATGGGAGACTACCACTGATGAATATGGGCTTTGGATTGGCTTCATCACCCATATTGATTTGGACTACCTCGTCTTCGGTAGGTGGCTCTCTCTGTTCGAACCTATCACCATATTGCATGTTCAGGTGATGAACCCATGGGTCCTCCCACGTTTGCATTTGATCGTCGTCCTCCATTGTAGATGGATCAGCCGTAGTCATGTTCGACATTAAGGTTTTGAACATTTCTCCCAAACTTGTGTCGGAATCTTCAGCTGACGAATCTAGCAAGTACCGATCCTTGGCTTTGTTAGCAATTTGATCTATGATTTGCCAGCCACATTCGTCATCTGACGAAACGTAGCCTAAGCCCCTCTTGTGACGATAATAGCCCTCCGGTTTACCCTTTGGTACATATGCCGCTTTGACTGGGACACGGGAACCTCGATCGAAGTATAGACCTTCTCCGAGTGTGAAATCATATCCTTGTCTTTCCATGAGCTTGCGCGCTTCTGGACTGTACTTAGATAAATGTAAACCAGATTTGTCACCATCTTCATCCTCTCTTAGGAAATGATCTGGCGCCGGAAGACTTTCTCCTTTACCGAAGATCACTTCTTTTTGTCCCCCTATTTTGGCGGGAATAATCTGAGTTGTTCCGAAAGAGTGTTGGAGACGCTTCTTCGTTACATACGACGATCGGAGCGGCATACATAATTCGGGATTATCGTACAATCCCTTTATCACATCATCAAAAGACAAGGAGTACTCTAAACCATTATTTATTTCAGGTTCGGCAAGTTGCCAGTTACAACCGCCATCTGACGACTGTTCGTCGTCGAGATTTATTACAAAGGGTACAATGTCATTAAAAACAAAACCACCATTGTAATCGAATCCGGCTTCGGAATCAGCTTCTTCTCCGCTGTCCGTGCCTTGGATCGATGGTTCCGTGTCGGATTCATTACCATAAAGGAGAGAATCTGTGAAGTAGTTCTCGTACCCTTTGAATGGTTGCTTATCCGCGACCACCGTCCTAACTCTTCCATCAGTGTCGACATATTTCAAACACTGATGTAGAGTGGAGGGAACTATAACATTACTATGGATCCAAGGCCGACCCAATAGTAAGTTATAGGATGTCTCAGCATCAATCACGTAGCACGTGACCTCCGTCTTTAAATCGCCCATTTGGCACTTTATCCGGATTTTACCCAAAGATCTCGACCCGCTGGTGTTAAATCCGTATATGACTGTGCCTGTAGACGCCAACTTGCTATTGGAATGCTAAGGCTGTGCATCAGTCGAAGTGGCATAATACTCACAGCGGAACCCGGATCTACTTGGATTCGGTTAACTTCGCTGGAGCCAATGTACCCGACGAAGTACAGGGGCCGATCATGGTTCGAATTCTTCGTCTGCATGTCCTCTTTGGTGAAGGTGATGCAGGGAATGTTCTTGGCTGCCACATTACATTGTTGGGCTGACAATTCCAGTTCCTCGGGTGCTGGTTTGACTCGAGTAAGGAACACCTCTGAATCGGCCAGGGCTTCTTGCAAGGCTTCTCTAGTTTCCTTAGATAGCCGCAGCAATTCGTAAAGTGTTATCCTTGCTGGAATGTTGGCTAGCTGAGCCATGATGTCGAAGACACGTGGATTTTTCAAACTTCCCGGTTTATCTCCTCCAATCGGACGACTGAAGTGAGACTGCTTCGGGTTCTGAACCTCTTGGGATCCTTTATCTTTCTGTTTATCTGCCGGCTGTCGTCGAACCTCTTCAGTCGGTTTGGGTATTGGGATCACCCCTATCTCTGTGAGAGTCTTGGCTGGCCCCTGTTTTGTCACCCCTAGCTTAGCTGCTTGTTCATTATGTGACGGATAGTTGAAGTGGTATTGGTTCCCGCTTCTGGTGGTGAAGACTTCTTGTTCATCTTCAGAAAGTGGGAAAGTTGGGATTCCTTCGTCGTCTTTCCCTGGGATGGCGGAAACTCCGTAGCAAGACTTTCCTTTCCCTTTAGATTTCTTCGTGGATGACGATCTGGCCCATTGTTCATCTTCAATCAGGTCGGGGTGAACCCAAAGGATTTCGCCGTTCGGGGCCGTGTGTGGCACTAGTCCCTTTTGGCGCTGTCCGTGCGGGTCGTCATTCACCGTCTTCATCCCAACTTTGGTGACACGCTTCGGCTCGAACCAAGCTGTGGGTACTGACCCAAAACTGATCGACACCGCATTTGCTCCTACATTCTTGGCCGGTTTCGGAGTTATGACTCCTACATCGATCAACGCCTGGATCTTGTCCTTGAGGTGATAACAGGACTTCGTACGGTGGTGGACCGCTCTGTGATACGCGCAGTACCTCGGGTCCGTCACTTTAGTGGCCCCTTCATGATCCACAATCGCCGGCAGCTGGATCTTGTTGTTCTCCAACAGATATTTGAAGATGCCGGGAACTTCGTCATCTTTGAAGGAATAGATTTTGGGAAACCTCGGCTCCGAAGACTTTTGCTTCTGAGACCGCTGCTGCCAATGTGGCTGCGATTGCTGTGGAGCTCGTTGCTACTGCTGCTGCTGTTGCTGAGGTTGCAATTGAAAGGTTTGGTTAGCATCAACAGCATTAACCTGAGCTTTACCTTTTCCCTTCTGATTGAAGTTCTGCTTCGGAGGATTTGTAGCCGGTTGGCCTCTCTCCGCCTTTTTCCTCCTGAGGAACCGCTCAGCTTGCTCGCCTCGGACCTTCAAGTCCTTCCATGTCTTGGACGGAGCTGTGCCCATTGCTTCCAAAACATCCAGCGAGAGGTTGTTGTGGCAGGTCTGAAGAATGAACTCCTCGCTGATCGGGTCCCGGCAATTCATCGCCTTATTCCGGAACCTTTTGACGAAGACTTCGACTAATTCTCCGTCATTCTGCTTCTCATCGAGCAATGTCCCGATAGAGATTTCAGTGTCGTCGTCGAAGAAATTCGCAAGGAATTTGGTCTCCATGTCGTCCCAGCTGTTTATGCTTCCTGGCTTGAGGCGACGATACCAATCGAAGGCAGCTCCGCGAAGAGTGCCAACGAATGACCGCACCATCAGAGGCTCATTACCTGAGATGACTCCCAAGTGCGATTTGAAATAAATCAAATGCTGAGTTGGTGAACCCATCCCATTAAACGGCGTGAAGTTGATTAGACTAAACTTTGCCGGATATGGGATCGATTCCCACTCTCTTGGGTAAGGACAGGGAATGCCCGTCTTTTTAGTCTCTTGAGCAGAAATCAATGTATTGATTTTGCTTTCGAGGTTCTTAATTTTCAGGCTTTCACCTGCGTCTTCGCTAGCATTATCGTTACCACCCCCTGGATTAATGGGAGGGTTATTGACGTTGCGAGCTTCATTTGTACCCTCATCTTCCAGGTTGTTCTGGTTGGGCTGACTTGGTTCCCCTTGTTGGTTCCTTAATGCTTGAAGCTGTTGGTCATGCATTTCTCTCATGTTCTGCATAGCCATTTGCATTTCAAACCGAAAGGTCTCCTGTTGTTTGGCCATGGCATCTTCAAGCATCTTGGCCACTTGCTCCGCGTTTATCATAAACGCCTCGCGGGGTTGTCCTTCGCTGGACACTGTGTTATCAGACGCCACTGCTGAGCCAGCATCTGATTCTTCGTCTCCTGAAGGTACTCTCGTTCGGATTCTACCATACGTCGCGCGAATGATAGCCCCAGATTGTAAACGGGTCCTGGGTCGGGATGTTTCTGGAATCGTCTCGGGGTTATCCTGAGCCGCTGTTCCTGTGCTGGTCATGTTGGCGGTGACCCTTGAATGTTCACCGTCCTCGACCCTTGTTTTCCTTCGTTGGAAACGCCTATGCCTTGGCCTTGGCGCTCCGGTGCTAAGTCTTTCGAACACCGATACTCTTTCGGGGACCGCCTTAACACAATTGCATTCAGATAGTACCGCCCGAATGAGATTTGAACAAGGACACTGAGTCCCGAACCTTCGAGGGCTTCTCTTTCTGGATTTGTTCGTACCCCCGGCACGATAGTACAGCTCATCTGTTTGAAGGTCAGAGCAAGCTATCGTGTGTTGGCACGACCTCTCAGGTATAACGTTGTCGTCATCAGATGACAACGTTTCCTTCTGAGGAATAATTGTCTTCTTCGGACCATCCAGAGTCACACGCCTCGAAACACGCCTTTGTGGGTGTGAATCTTCAGCGGGCTCTTGCACTTCTATGCGCAAAGTTGTGCGCTTGGGTGCAGCGGTTTGCTCCAAGTGTTGAGGGTTGCGGCGACCCCCAGCGTGTTGCATTGTTTGGGGTTTCTTCATTGGCCCCAAGCGTTCTTGAATTGGAGTTTTACCTCGTTCCTTCGGAAGTGGACCGAGGCGCTCCAAAACTGATCTTTTCTTCTGGGATGGTCCTGTAGGATCTCCCAGGGCAGTTGCGGCAATTACCGACGATTTTGGTTGATTCGCCGGAAGTTGAACTTTCGGAGGCTGCAACTTTTGCTCCTTGGTCTGAATCGCCGCTTCAGACTTTGGCCTCCAAACCTTGCGAGTTGGTGGCGGCTTCTTGACCACCTCCTTCTGCAGCTTCCGACGGGCTTCTTCAGCTTTGGCCCGTGCTTGCGCCGATAACGCGCGGCGTTTGCGGATGCGCTCCTCCAAAGTCGAGCGATTCCGTTTGACACGGACCCACTCCATAGTTGATGGTTTAGAGGAACCACCCTGCATTTGCTGTTGAGGCTGCTTGCCTCGTTTGTTCTTTAGATCCGCATGATAACGGACCCCGTCAACGGACTCCATGGCCTTGGCGAATTGCTTCGCGAGGCGTTGACGCTGCCTCTGGCGGGCTCTATTGGAGAGAGTCACCACGCCTTCGATGGCGGATTTGACCTTCTTTGAGGTCGGTAGGGCCTCACTCAACGCAGCTTCGGCGTCGATTGGGGTGAGGTCGTCGTTGGTGGCTTCAACTTCATCGCACCAACGCACCTTTCTCCTAAAGGAGAGCTTTTGGGACTTCTTGGACTTGGGGGAGGAGGTAGATCCGGACGAGGAGACGTATTCCTCGTACTTCTGTTGGTCGAATTCATACTCGACCTCCTCCACGACCGGGATCGAGATCCGCGGCTGCGACGCTCCAGCTTCAGCAGCGAAGCTGTTGGCTCCCACTGTGGTCGCCAGATTGTTCGCGTGGAAAATCGTGTTCTTCTTCATTGAGGATTCCATTACAAACTTTGAAAACAACTTTATGGCGTTTTACAAATATCCGGTCTTTTTATAAGAGCCGGTTACAATGGAGATCGAAATAAAGAAAGAAACAAAAAATTACAACTTTCCTTTGAACAGATCGCGAGCTCCTGTTTTGCGGTCGCTCGCTTTGTGGGGTTCTTTGCCTGCGCCGGGGTTGATTACCGTTGACCACCGCGAGATCTGGATCCAAGCAGATCTACAACGTATTACGGGTATTATCCCACCAAGGAGATAATAGCCGGGAGGGATCGTTTCGCCAAGGAAACGACCGCTCGAATCTCGGGATCTAAGAACCAAGCTTAGATCCGGAGTAGAACGATGTAGATCTGAGGATTAGCTTCTTCGAACTCCTGCCTTGTTTGTCGCGGGTGCTCGCCGAAAACTGAATCCGAGGGTCCAAGCTTCAAGCCTTCACAATTCCGAGTTGAGATGACAATCCGGCAGAGTTTCGGCTCTTCAGAAGTTCAACCAAAAGTCCTCCCAAATGAACGAGTGCCAGGCCTATTTATAGGCACTCAAAACTGTGTCTTTGACACAAAACAGCGCCTAGCCACCTTAGAGTGGTTCGGTTCGGGCCGAGTTCCCCCAGGTGCGCTGGTTTCGTCGTTTTCCGTTGTTTCCGGTTTTTTGTGTCCGTTGTTCGGCTGTTTTGTTGATTTGTTGACTTGATTCCTGATTTGGCAGTAAAACCCAGTCGGTGTTTGAGTTCAAATCCACTTTGTTGGATGACTCGTTGACTCCCCGAACCATTGACGTTGTTCACGTGCGGTTCGTTAGCTTCGTAGCCTCTTTAGTTCGTTTCGTCGCTCGAACGTCCGTTGATTTGTCGAATCATCATGCCGAGCTAAGCTAAGGGACCTATAGGCAATTTTACACGCCTACACATGTAAGCAAAAACCTCTCGCGCTCCGACAGAGCTGGAAGATTGAGATTCGGCTATTGCCGAATGTTCATCACTTGTTGTAACGCCTCTGGCTAACTTTTGATAGTCAACCGGTCGAATAGCTCCTGTCCGAGTCCGAGTATTCCGATATACTCCTTCAAACTGGTCACAAATTTCCCTAACAGTTGGGGAATGACTTCTTTGTGACTCGTCAGAATCGGAATGTGAGGCTCTTCCTCTTCCAATCATGTTGATAGTGACCTCCGGATATTCAATTTCAGAGGCTTTCTTCTGTCGTCGTTGTCGCTTGGGAGGCCTAACGACACTTGTTAATCTGTTGAACACCGACTGTCTAGGCATAGGTGAACAACAGCTACATTCAGAGAGGACAGCGGAAATGAGCCGTTCACATTGACATGAATGGGCCACTTGCTGTGTTGGCCTTCCTCTTGACAGAAGCTCATGCAAGTCGGAGACTTGGGAAAAATTTTGTGAGGGTGAAGATGGAACCCCCTGCCTTTGGACGGGTTGGACATGAATATTAAATCCATGCCGTCCTTTTTGCACCTGACGGACCGTGTCGTGTTCTTGAGGCGAAACACGAGGGTCGCGCTTTGGTTTATAAACACGAGGTCGAGGCCTGTGTCTGACTGATTGAACAGATCCTTGAGGATTTTGTCCTGATTGAACGCACACTTGTGGTGTGCGTTTTGATGTCGAAACAGACCCCTGCGGGTCTTGTTTTAGTTGAACGCACACTTGAGGTGTGCGTTTTGATAGTGAAACAGACCCCTGAGGGTCGTTCTTTGTTTGAACGCACACTTGTGATGTGCGTTTGGTTGATGATTCAGACCCCTGAGGGTCTGATTTTGATTGAACGCACACCTGTGGTGTGTGTTGAGATAATTGAACAGACCCTTGCGGGACTTGTTCTGATTGAACGCACGGTTGTGGCGTGCGTTTGAATGATTGAACGTGCTTTTGGAGGTCACGTTTTGGGACGCACTCTTGAGGTGTGCGTCTGGGTTGAACAACGCGCCACTGAGGGTCGCGTTTAAGCTGGATAACCCGAGGCTCATAGTCGGGTTCATTGCCACGAAGTGTGCGTTCTGGAAGAGAAACGCAGGGTTCGGGCGTATTTTCAGAAACGCAGTGCTGGCGTTGGGCCGAAGTTCGGCTATTCCGCAGATATGCTCGGCGCATGGATCTTCTCCTCCGTCGAGCGGCGTTTTTCTTTGTTTGTTTCAACGCCTTGGCCGCAGCTTCGTCGGCGTTGATTGGGTTTTCCTCCGACATAGGCCTCTTTTGACCTATTATGCGCCGTAGTGATACGGGGGAGGAGTCTTCAACTCGCAGAGTGAGTTTAAGGTCTTTGCCAAAGGAGAGGGCTTTCTTTGGCATCTCAGCAGCAGTGGTGACCTCCTTAGAGGTTCTGTAGGTATCACGCCTAGCTTTGGGGCTAAGCGACCCAGAGGAGAGAATCTCCTCGTACTTGGCTTGGTCGAACTCCACAACAAGAGTCTCGACGGTGGTTCCGGTGAGGTGGACGTCGGACTGCGCCACCACTTCTTCGTCAGAAAAGCTAGTCCCCAGCAGAGTCGCCATCTTTTGTTTGTTGGAAATTTGCAGTAAAAAGACAAGAAAGAAAATTTGACTTGTATTCTCTCAAAATCAATTACAATTTGAATTCCGATTACAAAAGAGAGGAGAATGAATTTGATTCTCCCCTTTGTTTAAGACCTGGTTCTTCTTGGTAGCGATGGAGTGCTTCCTTCGATTGATCGCGTCGAACTTGCTCTCCGTTGACGATCCGACCGTATTATCTCACTGGAACGATTGACTTGTGTGATGAATTCGGTTTAGAACTCTCGATGAGTGTAAAGAACTCGGAATGAGTTGAGAACTCTAAAGAGAGTTGTTGAGAGCCGAATAACTGGTTTGATATGATTAACTTGTGTTGCAAGCTTAATCACGAACTCTTAAATGAGTTTCAGAACTCAGAGTGAGTTGGAACTCTGTAACAGAGTTGTTAGAACCGAAGATTCGGTTAACAGCCAAGCTGATTTTCCCCTGATGAAGGGATTCTCTGGAATTTGATAATCTTCAAAAGATTTCCTTCTCTGTGTTGTTGAACTGCCGAGAATTGTTGACCTTAGACGGTTTTGATGTCAGTTCCTTCAACCCTCTGCGGTTTTGTTGCTGAAGCCGATCAACCCCTTACTCAGTTGAGTGAGTCGGTTATTTATATGGGGATTAGGGGTGTAACCAACCCCTAAATCCGCTCCTAAGTGGGCGAAAATCCCTCAGAACGTGGGATAACGGTTTTGAGGCCGTTCGACTGGTGTTTGAACAAGTCAAACGCCTGATTTGGCATTCTGGGCCTTAACTCTGCGTCTAAGGTCCGAGACGCAGAGTTAAACCCTTGTCAAAGGTTGGAAACGCAAAGGCCACATGAGTTCTGGACTTGGAGACGCACAGGTCACTTGTGCGTTGAAATCAACTCTGCGTCAAGAGTTTGAGACTCATAATTGAGTCTGTTGAAGAACGCACGTTATGTGTGCGTTTTGTGCTTTAACTCTGCGTTCAGAGTTAGCTGTCTGTTGGAGAACGCACAGTTTGTGTGCGTTTCGAATTTGAGAAACGCAAAAGTGAACTTCTGCGTTTGATAGAGGTTGTTGACTTGTAATTTTCTCTATTATGACATTACAAAGGCCATTGCTCATTGTTCTTCGCCCATTATAAGATATGAGAGTCGTCAAATTGTAACTCTCACTATCGATTGTGAAGGCCACTGAATAAAGTTTTCATCAGCTGTCGGAAGCGTCGTCAAATTGTAACTCTTCTCGTTCTGTGTGAAAAGTCTTCTATTTGTAGCTTTCGATTGTCGGCACGAAAGCTATTTGATTGTAGCTTTCGTTGTGAGAGCTAGTCGAGAATCAACATCCATAGTGTCTTTTAGACGAATATTTACCCATAGCTCTCTACCAAGTAACTCACCAGATAAGTCCAACCTTTTATTTCTAAAATTATTACACTGCTCATCAGCATCTCTAATAGTTGCTAGTATAATATTGACCATGCTGTTGTCGCAGCCATCAAGATCAATCATCTCAGAAATGAAGTCGTATTTGTGACGATTGTAGAGTGGTGAATGCAGTGACTAGAAAGTCATCTGATTGTGACTTCCATTGTCAGAGCTTGATAGGGATCAGCTATCCATTGTGATTTTTAGACAGCCTACAGGTCTCGCGGTCGACCGCGGTGGTCGACCAAACCCTAAAACCCGAGAGAAAAATCCATTACAGTCATCCACGGTCGACCGCGACGGTCGACCGTCATCAACTCCGAATCCTAGTAGGACTGTGTGCACGTTGGCGGTCGACCGCGGCGGTCGACCGCCAGTCTGTCTGCTGGTTCCTTCCTGTTTTCTGTAATTCTTCACTAGGATAGATTCGGTTGTCTCTCACAAAATCAGTCACCCATAATATATTTGTGACACCCATATTTTCACACATGGCTACAGTCCAGGGTGAACCCAGAGATGTCAAACTTGCCATGCACCCACACCGTGTAATAACACGTTTCACTAATCACAGTAATATCCTCTAGTGGAATCAAAATAAAGTGTAGGTATAAAACAAGCAAAATAAGGGAAGTAAGTACAATAGACATGATATAGAAGGATAAATCTCATAAGTGAAACCGTGTTTCAAATGAATAAAACTGCATACACCTGATCTATGAAATAACGTAAAATATATCGACATGAATCAGCTGGAAATGTAAATAAGACACACTGCCTCTACAATATAAAAATAAAACTCTAATGTCTGAATAAAACATAAAATCTA
>BQKN01065442.1:29389-127116 GCA_022839385.1 Asparagus kiusianus
TGTGTGTGTGTGTGTGTGTAGTTGATCTAAGCTACTATTAATAGTATCCAACATGCGGATGCTATCAACCAAATTTAAAAATCGGAACCCAAAAATAAAAATCCAAACCGGTACATGTGATCTACTACACATGAACGAGTTAGAAATAAAATTTCAATTTTTTCGACGTGTTTTGAATTATATGTCAAGAGGCGAAAATTAACTAACTTTATGAAAATTCTGAAACATTGATTTTGACGATATATTTTGCCTTGGTTAATGATGATAAAATCCTTTGGAATTTTTGTTTCTAACTATTAATAGCATCCGTATACTATTAATAATAGTCTAGCTCAACCATATATATATACACGAGGATTCTTGGAATTTACTTTTAGATTTTAGCAGCGATGTACATTTGAAATTACTTACAAACATTTGGGAGACGATGCTAGGCTGGCTGAAGCGCTTGAAGAAGAAGTGAAGGAGATGTGAGAGGGCGACGAGGATGCTGATCTCGATGGACAGGATGAAAAAGTCATCCAAGCCGGAGTTCGCAGCCAGGTCCTGACAGGAGAACTCATCATGATGTTTGTCCGCCATTTCGCTCTTTCGGTTCAATTTTCTTCTTCTACGATCTTCTAATTAATCTGAATAGAAACACGTACAAAAGCTTTTTTGATCTTCATTAATTAGCATAAAAAATAAGGGTAAACTGCGCTCAACATCCTACACTTCCACCATTATTTTTTTAAAAACTTTGATGCGCCAATCTACAAATTCTCCCAATTATCACAAAGTTTGGGCCCTTTTTAACGTTGATATTTTCCTTTTACGTTTTTGCTATGAATATTGTCATGTAGTGTTCATCTTTGGTACAGTTTAATAAAAATCTAAAGTATTTAGAATTGAGAGGGAGTAGGGAGACGGGGACGCATGAGCCGAAATATTTTCACCGGGCAATGCCTTTTATTAAACAAAACTCTGAGCGGCGATATAACATATATAAAAGTGCTATTAGGAAGCAAATAAATGTGAAAACATTGGTGGCTTCTCAGGAACAGATCATACGTACTATACATTTCGGGGCTGTTTGTTTGCCCTAAAAAAATTGGAAAACAAAGAAATGGAAAACTATAAAATCAAAGAATTATTTTGGGAGTGTTTGGTTTGCTTAAAAAAAGAAGAAATCAAAAAAATGGAGATGAGTTGTCACCTTATTATAGGATGATGTGAGTGATTTTTTAAGAAAACTTGTTTTGATGTTGTTTGGTTGGCCAAAAAAATAAAGAAATGAATTATAAGAAACCAATTTCTTAAAAAAGTTTGTTTGGTTCATTCTTAAAAATAAGAAATGAAATGAGATGAGATGAGCTGTCATTGTATTATTGGGTGATGTGATCCAAGATTAAGAAATGCGTTTTCACAACTTTTTGATATGAAAACAAAGAAATGAAATGTTAATTAGATGTGATGAGTTGTCACAATCTTATTGGATGATGTGGGTAATTTTTAAATATGAGATGAGATGAGTTGAGTGATGTTGTTGATGAAAATAATATTTTATTAGATGTGGTGGATGTGATGGATGAGTTGTTGGGTGAAAATAATATTTTATTAGATGTGGTGGATGAGTTGTTGGATAAAAATAATATTTTATTAGATGTTGTGGGTGAGTTTTAGGGATGGAAATGTGTGAAATTGTACTTTTTAATATTTCTTAGTTTTCATTTCTATATTTTGGTTTTTAGGAAACCAACCAAACAGCCCCTTCGTCAATAACATATATCATTGCTGAAAACATCAACATCATGGCCAATGTGTGACAGGCGAAAATGAAAAATAATTAACGACGAAATTAAAAGGGGAGATTCTTGTATTATATATACATACATTCCCCGTAGTTGTATTGCTGAAATCGAACGGATCGAAGAGGAAGAAGAACGACACTGTGGACATTGAACCGAAGGTGAGGAGATCGTGGGACTCATTGAAGATGAATTTCTCAAACTCTAGCTTAGCTGTGGGCTTTTTATAAGGTCCTTGAGATCCTGTGGGTTCGGTCGGAGTCCATGGCTATACGCACGTGACATTGAACGAGTCCAAATCGTGAAACTGGCCAGAAATTGAGGCTGTCAAGATCTCGACGTTAGGTGTTCGGAAAACATTTAGTTATCTTAAATTTTGCATATTTCGAAATAAGCCTCCCTATATTATAGTGATAATTGCGAACTGACCGTTTTTAGTATCATCCAATTGCGAATAGACTGTCTGTGGTTATTTTTTTTTTACAAAAGAGTACTCCTTGATTTATTTATTTGATTCTTAAAATCGTTAAAAATGTTTCAAGATATTGAGTAGATCCTTTGTAGTTCTAATAGTGCGGATAGATCCTCAATTGCTAATTTTTTCCGAATTTTAAAAAATTGAAAAATGTTCACTAAAGGGGTGTATTCACACCTGAGCTGATGTACTACATGGGGTCTATTTACAACAAATAAAACTACAGATGATCTATTAGCAATTGGGTGATACTACATGAGGTCTACTAGCTATTAACCCTATAATATAGGCTAAATATAAGAAACCGCCTTCTTTGGATGATTATAGATTGCCCACTGTAGGATGTAACTTTAAAAATATCAAAAAAAAAAAAAAAAACCTTATGTTCGTTATCAGAAACCTCATTTAACTTAAACATATTTTTAGAACATATTACTAGAAATCCTGTCCTTATCCTGAAGACTGTTAACAAGCAAATTGTGCATCTGTAAGTAAAATTGCTCAGGATGATATTTTTGGCAATGAAATGTGTGGGTCACACTTTTGAGATCGTTCTCTGAAAAAAAATAATTATATTATAAAGGGGGTTTTCTAATGGTCACCAAACGTAAGGGGAATATCTAATCTTTTTAAATTTTTATGAGGTTATTTTATAGTTGCTCAAATTTAAGGGGATTTTGTGATATTTAGTATACAATGTAAATATTCTAAAAACCTATATGTTACATCAGACCAATCCAATTAAGACCTTTATCTAATTAGAATTGATTCAACGTGGGAGTGATCCAAAGATAACCTAGTTAATGGCCACTTTTTTGTACTAAAAAACAAATTAGTTCAATCTTATATAAGTTTTTACCAAACATATTACAAGGCTTTAGCCAAGTTAATTTTATTGACTTTGTTACTGGATGAGTTGTCAAACAAAGCTTTAGAAATTAGATGGGGTTAGGTTAAAAACCCATTAATTTCTACTTGATTAAGACCACTCATAAAGAATTTGGGAATAGAAATTCTATTTGTAATGATATTTGAACTGTTTATTTTCAATATCTAGAGAAACAACTTCAGGTTTTATTATTCTTCATCTGTATTTAGTGGTAAATTGCTAATGAGAGCCCCAGTTGACATCACACCACCAACGAGTCAAGTAGTATCGAGCTTCTATATAAGCATGATGAATCAAGCAAAATACGTAGTCCAAGAATGCCAAGGACAAATATTAAATTTTGAAGAAAAGAAACCCCAATTTTATTGATAAATCATTCAAGTTTTCAATCACCAAAAAACATAATGAAAACATAATACCTAGCTGGCCTTAAGTAGCATCTATTTTGGCTTCGTAAACACAAGGACACTTAGAGGAATGGTTGGAGAGAGACATAGTTAATTCCAAGAGGAGTGGTTTGGTAGTAAAACCTAGGGAGATGTGGTAAATCCAAACACTTGAGGAAGGTAACACGGGCTAGTCTAACACTTAGAGGAGTGTCTTGTGAGATTGACAATGTGTGATTGTAAAATTTTTTGGTGAACTTGAAAAACTGATTGTGTAGATTTGTTGTGATAGTGGAGAATCTCCTCGATGTGAGGAGCGGAGACGTAGATCAAGGGTTGACCGAACTCCGTGAACATATCATTGTGTTTGTGATTGTTTTAGTGCTCTATTATTGTCTCATTGTTTATATCACTTATTATCACTTATTATCTCCTATTATCCTTGCACATTTATCTTGTATATCATATTGTAAGGATATTAGTTAATAAGTTTTTAATTTGGCATTAAAATCGGATTATATTAGTAATTACCCTATTCACCCTCCTCTAGGATACCTTCATTTGATATCAGAGCTTGGTGCTCTTGATTTGTGGCTTAATCGCCTAGAGTCAAAGATTCAAGCTTTCATATCTTGCTAATCTAGTTTTGTGATTTTTTTCTTGCTTGTATCATAATTATGGACATGCATAGTGCACCTAGTTTAGGTTATTCTATTGATATTACTCCTAAATTTAATGCCTTCCCCTATGCACAATGGATTTTTAGATTTAAATTATTTGTTAGATCTAAAAATATTAAATTATGAGAGGTTATTGATAGTGCTTATATTGTACCCACTTTTGAGAAATCCAAGTGGAGCTTAAATGATAAGAAGATGTTTGTTATGAACAAGTTATTGTTAGAATTTATGCTTAATGCTTTTGATTCATCAATTTCTAACAAACTTGCTCATTTTGATAGTGCTTATACTTTATGGAAACATATAGAAGATCATGATAACTTGGAGGAGACCTAACAGATTCCGATGAATTCCACTTCAAGTGACATTGGAGCTTCATCGTGCACACGACCACTAGGTGATAGTCCTAGTGAGGTATGCGAGTCCAATTTCGATAATAAATTGTCTATAGATGAACTCACTTGTGCATATGAAAGATTAATGCAAGCTTATAATAAATTGCATCATAATTTTAAAAATCTGCAAAGCAAGCACGTTAACTTAAAATCCGATCATGACATAATAGCTTCTAAATATGATATTATTTCTAAAGAGCATGTGATCCTTAAAGAAAATAATGATAATTAAAATTGAATCATGATTCTTTAACCTTAAATGTTACTAGCATAACTCATGAAAAAAATAATGCGTTGTTAGAAGTAGAAACAACTAAAAATGAATTAAATTTTTTAAAGAATAATCATGTTTGTTCTACTTCTAATGTTAATGCTAAAGTGCAAAATGAAGACTTGAATCATATGAAAAAATGTATTTGTTCTCTTGAATCAACACTAATAAATGCATATAATAATAAGAAACTTATGGATATGTGTGCAAAGGTACGGGCCAACTCTTCCAAAACACCTACTCACTATGTATACATGTATAGCAAAATTTACAAATGCATAAGTAAATAATATATCCATAATTTACAAAATTTACATAATATAATATATCATTAATGCATAAGCAAAATTTACAAAATTTACATAATACAAAATTTACAAATGCATAAGCAAAATTTACAAAATTTACTTAATATAATATACCATTAATGCTATTTATATTATATTTAATGTTAATGCTAAAGTGCAAAATGAAGAGTTGAATCATATAAAAAACGTATTTGTTCTATTGATTGAACACTAACTAAATGCATTGATAATAATAAGAAACTTATGGATATCTGTGCAAAGTCACGCCAACTCTTCCAAAACACCCACTCACTATGTACATATGTATAACAAAATTTACAAATGCACTATTTGCGATCGTAAAGACTACCTTGCTAAATTTTACTATGATGCATGTAAACTCACAAATTCTAACTCTAGTGCTTGTTGTGCATCTCATAAAATTTCTTCTCAACACACATGCACTCATTGCTCATCATAAGCATGTTGATGTGTTTAAATATAATTTTTATGGTAGATTTGACCATTTGGCAAAATATTACTTTGATTTGCAAAAGGTTTTAATTTCGAAAAGTGTTCCAAAAAGGTCATGTTTGTTTAAAAATATTTCACGTGTACAAGTTAATGGTCAACATAAATAAGTACACCTATTTTATTACACTTATTATAATAGGAAGGGTTATTTACGTGAATATTGATATGACTGGACACGTGCTCAAAATACGACCAAATGAGATTATAACCCAAGGACTTCGAGATATATTGATAGGGGTCATGTCTCTAACACTCCGGCACCAAAAGTTTTTGGGTGCCAAAACAAGATTAATTGTCAAAATAAATTTTTAGCATTTTTTTGTTTTGTATTTTCTAAAAGATGATTTTTGTTTAGATTTTCTTTTCTAAACAAATTGTGAATATTCATACAGAATATATTAAAAAAATTCTTGTGAACAAGTCTTAACCAAGATGTTTGAATGTATTGGATCCTAGTTTTGTTGCTTTACAATATATTTTAACTTTACCTAAATTTTTTCTTACGGATGTATCTATGTTTTGAGACCTTTGAACACCATTTATAAAGATACATATATATGTATGTTCTTTTGAGTCGCCTTAAATGTAAGTTGCAATTAATATATTTTATATATATCTATTTGCTCACATTTAGTTGCCTTATTATTTTATATGCTTTAAGGTTTTTTGTTAGGGGGAGTCTTCCCTATCTTTGTCCTTGTTTATACTCACTCGTGCTTATTGATAGGGGAGCTTTTACTCTCTATAATTATTGTTTTTCCCATTTTGATGTTGATAAAGGGGGAGAAACAAGTATATTGTGAGTATATCTTGCTTTGGTTTTTATGCATGAAGATTATATTTTTGTATATCCATTTAGTATAATGCATACTTTATATACTCTTTGTCTAGATTGTTTGTCATCATCAAAAAGGGGAAGATTGTTAGGTTTCATGTTTATGAGCCTACTATCTAATCTAGTTTTAATGATTAACAAACAATTCCTAATATTATTTATCGAGTGTTTATATTTACTTATTAGAAATCCTACACAAGGATCCTAGTCGGATATTAGTTGGCATTGATCTTAACGATGATATTTAAAGGAGGTTGGAAGGAAATCAGAATTAAGCTGTCGCAATTCAAGTCAAAGATTCAATTGTGCTTCATCCATGTTTTACCAAGATCGAGCTTAATGAAGATCATTTGCTTGGGTATAGTAGTTTAGGAGATTTACTTTATGTGTCATACTTAAAAGCTCAAATATTACACACATACACGTTTTTGTTTTATAGCTTTCAAATTCAATCGTATAAATATGAAACAAATAGTTATATTTATAGACATACATACTTGTTTCATATTTATCATCTTTATTTGGAAAAATAATGTGTTTATGGATTAAAAACTTGATTATATTATTTTATATCTTTTATCAAGTCTTTTAATCTACTAGAAAGTGTTTCAAAACTTATTTGAAAAGATTTCATCAAAATCAAGTATTTGACGATTTCGTATTTTTAAACAGTTTACAAAATACTTGAGTTTTCACAAATGGGAAATATAATTTGAAAAATTCTTTTTCTAATATGTTCAATTTCATGTGTACAAACATTTCCGAAAGTTTTATTATTCTTTGAGTTGATTTAGTTTGTTAAAATAATTTTAGAAAATCAACTCTTCAAGATAAACTAATTTTTTAGAATATCAAAAATCAGTCAACCGGCCGAACACCATCAGTTGACCGACCAGACTGATTTTCCAATATTTGTTTTCTCAGGCTTATCAGTTGATCGATTCCTTTAAATCAGCCGACCGATAGCACACTATCAGTTGATCGATAGCACACCTTCAGTCAACCAACGATGCTATTTTTTCCAGCTCAGCCAATGGTTATATCATGAGTCGACCGATCCCTACCTACCAGTCGATTGATCGGGGATTTTTTGCATAACTGCTAGTTTTGGCTGATTCTTTTGAGAGGCTATAAATAGCCCTCAACACTTGGTTTCTTTAATAAGAGTTTTCACAAGGTTTTAAAGAGTGTTTACACTAGTTTAATTAAAAGTTTTGGTGTGTTTGTTTTGTGAAGAAAGTTTCACAAATAGAAGAAGCTTGCAATTTCGGTTTTTAAGGAGTTTCACCTCAAATATCAATCTCTACATCTCTTTATCTTTTAGAGAAGTTTTTCTAACTCTTTCTTCTAGCTAACCTTATATTTGATTCTCATATTTTTATGCTAGATTGAATTGAGTTTAATTTTGTTATTGTTTATTGTTTATACACACAGCCATTTGAGCTTAAGTATTTCACATTTAGTATACTTGGTTGTGGGAGTGTATCTTTGAGTGAGCTTAATCTTCGTTCTCATCTTTGTTAGAGAATAAGTCCTTTGTTTGCACTTACATTGTGAGATACACGTTGTAATACACAAGGACACTTAGAGGAATGGTTGGAGAGAGGCATGGTTAATTCCAAGAGGAGTGGTTTGGTAGTAAAGCATAGGGAGAGGTGGTAAATCTAAATACTTAAGGAATGTAACACAAGCTAGTCCAACACTTAGAGGAGTGTCTTGTGGGATTGACAATGTGTGATTGTAAAAGTTTTCGGTGAACTTAGAAAATCGTTTGTGTAGATTTTTTGTGATAGTGGAGAATCTCCTCGAGGTGAGGAGCGGAGACGTAGGTCGAGGGTTGACCGAACTCCATGATCATATCATTGTGTTTGCGATTGTTTTGGCACTTTATTATTGTCTTATTGTTTATATCGCCTATTATCTCTTATTATCCTTGCATATTTAACTTGCGTATCATATTGTAAGGATATTAGTTAATAAGTTTTTAATTTGGCATTAAAATTTAATTAGATTAGTAATTACCCTATTCATCCCTCCTCTAAGGTACTTTCAAGGTCTCCTCACCCAATCTAGTCACGAATACCCTAAGATCTCTCATCTAACTCTACAACTTGGCGAATACGATCTCACGCTCTACAATACATGTTGTTAATGTCATCCAAGCTTGCCTCCTTCTCGCTATATACCAATCACAGTATCATACTACTTCCTTCTGTGATAATGCATCAGCAACTCATTTCTCCTTCCTTGGGTGATATATGATGTCAAACTCTAACCGGAGAAGCTTCACTACACAATTAAATTATTAGAAAGTAATAATCTTCTACTTCATCGTGTGTCTCAACGTCTATTGATCAGTGATAATGATGATCTTTCTCCCTAGCATATACATCCTCCACATGTTTACGACATGCACCGCTATCAACACTCCCAAGCATAAGTACTTCAGATCCTCTTTCATAGTCCTAATTGATACGAATCGTCATGCGAGCGCCTTTGATCATGAAATTATCAAAGGTGGGTTAAGAAGAGGATGACAGAAACACAGGAATAATTCAGTATATGGCAAAGAAAAATACCCTCTCTAGATTATGAGTATGAAAAAGATTACAATCCCTCTCTTACAATCTCACTAGAATCGAGAACAAACTCTCAATTCTTTCTAAACCTTAATCTCTCTTGATTAGAATCTCTCTTTTTATCTCTAATTGATTAGAAACCCTACACAATCCCTTATATAGGTGTAACAACGTGGATGACAAAGTGGTAAATAACCAAGACCAAACCCCACAGGAATTCATGCAAACAGAAACCCAAACGAACCAGAAAACCATCGATGAGTCGACTCATGTGCATATATGAGTCGACTTATGACACATGGGTCGACTCATGACAGTCACGAATCGACCGGTCAGAAACTTCTGACAAAACTGCTGGGCTTCGTGAGTCGACTCATGACAGTCATGAGTCGACTGGTCAGAAACTTCTGATAAACAGTTGGGCTTCTTGAGTCAACTCATGACAGGCATGAGTCGACTTAACCTGATGAGTCAACTCATGTGCATGTATGAGTCGACTCACGAGCTAAAAACTAGATGCTTCGATTCTTCGATTCGTCTTCTTGTTCCACGCTTCGACCTATGTTCTACTATATTGTTTTACACCTCTATTCTCAAGTTATCATAGGAATCATTTATCCTCAAGTTCCTATAAGGATCGCTAAGTTTCAAAGAGGAGATACACTCGTATCATAGCAGATACACCCGTATCATGGGTCCCCCTTTAGGAACTTAAAGTCTCATTCAAGCTAGAACTTTAGCTGAGGAAACTCACGAGCTCCTCCATCCTTTCTGTACCACCTGGCCTTGCTAGGAATCTGATATCAACATACAACTAGAAACGACTCCTTCGTTCCTCGCCTCATCGTAGTCGTCTTCCGCTCCAACATGCAACTTCTTTTTGATGGCTCGTCATGAAGTCTAATGCACAGCGAGATGAACTTCTTGCTTGCATTCACTAGCCTCTTCGCTCGCGTTACCGTCACCAAGTTTACCTCCCTCGAAAGAGACGTTGAACGAAATATGAACTTTTTACCATCATTGGTGAATGTGTACTTCTGAACCCGCCTTTCGTAGATCGCATATCTATCCCACAAGTACGAATTGCCCAGTATAACCTGACAAACATCCAATAGAATAATGTCGCACATGACCTCGTCAATATACAACTCGTGGAGCACAAATCTGACAGTGCATTGATCAACTATACTTAGTCCCGTCTCCTTCTAAATCCACCCTAATGGATAGGGTTTCGGATGCTTGACTGTTTTCAGACCTAGCTTCTGAACCAAGACCTTAGATATCAAATTCTATTCGCTGTCTGGATCAATAATAGCATCAACCAAACTGGTCTTCACTTGCAACTTTAGCACAAAGAGCTGCTCTCGAGGGTCTCCGTCCTCTTTCGTGACCTGTTTTCCTACCATAAGATTGAGACTACTATTGGGCTCTGTCATCCCAGGAACTTTCTTCGGACCCTGTGCTATCATGTATGCCTTTTTCTCCTCTTTCTTCTTTAACCCCTTTGGCTTCAGATGAGGATACTTCTCCCAACATCGATCAACGATATGTCATGTCTTCTCGCAGTGACTACAAATCAGTTCTGCTCTCCCTGGATCACCCTTCTTCTCCTCCTTATGTTTGGAACCACTAGACTCACCTCCCGTCTGTTTTGCATCTCCTTTTGCCTCATTGCGCTTCTTTTGCTTGCCCTCGATGGCAATAGCTTTCACGCTTGCCTCTGTAATAGACTCGACTGTGAATAGCTTCATCTCTTTCCGGATGTATTCGTTTAGACCCGCCATGTACTTCATGAAGATGGAGTGTTCGTCCGTCGTGATGTTTAGAACCATCGCCTGCTGCTAGAACTCCATCGTGTACTCTGGAACGGTCTGATTGAATCTTTGGCGCAAGCCGTACTACTTATACCAACGCTCCTCAAGGAACCCCACTGGATAGAACTGTTTTCTCAGTAGCTCCTTAAACTTGTTCCACGACACCGCATTCTTCTCCTGCTTGTAGTAGGATTTTCACCACGTCAACGCATATCCTGAAAGCTTCAAAATCGCGAACACAATCTTCTCCTTGGATGAATATCCATAGAGAGTGAAATATATCTCCATACACTCGATCCAATCATCGAGATTCTCCACATTGATACTTCCATCATAAACAGGAATCTCCACCTTAAAATCAATTTTCAAATTCTGATAGCAATTTTTTACCATCTTGATGTGGAACAGTTTTGATAATCTCGGCCTCCCTATTAGAATCAGATTTCTCGCCTTCTCCATCGGATTCCATAAGTTTCTTCTTATCTTTCGAAGAAAATCCCTCCTTTTTGTCCTTTTCTTGGAAGATATTGACGAGTTGTGTGAGAGTCAAACTCATTGTCTCCATCTGTTTCTCTAATACATCTAGCCTCGTTGAACTATCTCCTTCAATCATCTTCTTCTTTCTTAATTTTTGGACCCCTTCCAATGAAATAAGGATCTCGCCTAACTTCTTATATTATGATCGATTCAGGATCATATGCAGGATGCCCCCTTCACAGGATCTGATTGCTCTGATACCAACTTGATACGAGTCATCGTACGAGAACCTTTGATCGCAAAATTATTAAAGGTGAGTTGAGAAGAGGATGACAAAAACACAAGAATAATTTAGTATGTGGCGAAGGAAAATACCCTCTCTAGATTATGAGTATGAAAAAAATTACAATCCCTCTCTTACAATCTCACTAGAATCAAGAACAAACTCTTAATTCTCTCTAAACCCTAATCTCTCTTGATTAGAATCTCTCTTTTTACATCTGATTGATTAGAAACTCTAAACAATCCATTATATAGGTGTAACAACGTGGATGACAAAGTGGTAAATAACCAAGCCCAAATCCCATAGGAATTCGTGCAAACAGAAACCCAAACGAACCAGGAAACCGTCGATGAGTCGACTCATGTGCATATATGAGTCGACTCATGACAGTCATGAGTCGACCGGTCAGAAACTTCTGATAAAACTACTAGGCTTTGTGACACGACTCATGATAGTCATGAGTCGACTGGTCAGAAACTTCTGACAAACGGCTGGGCTTCGTGAGTCGACTCATGACAGGCATGAGTCGACTCAACCGAATGAGTCGACTCATGTGCATGTATGAGTCGACTCATGAGCTAAAAACTGGACGCTTCAATTCTTCGATTCGCTATCTCATTTCACACTTGGACCTGCATTCTACTGTATTATTTTACACCTCTATTCTCAAGTTACCATGAGAATCATCTATCCTCAAGTTCCCATGAGGATCGCTAAGTTCCAAAGAGGAGATACACTCATATTATGGTAGATACACCTGTATCACTAATGCATTCGACATATAGAGTATCGACCTTCCTTCTAGCACTAAAACTGCTCAAGTCCCCTCATCACTAGCGTCGGTGTGCACATGAAACTCCTTTAAAAAATTTCAACTCAAGTAGCAGAGTTTGAGATATAACTTTCTTTAGATCCTCAAATGCTCATTAAGACTCATCCATCCATTAAAATATATCCTTCTTCAACATGTTAGTCAATGGCTTGACAATTAATCCTAAACGTAGAACAAATATTCGATAGTAACTTGTCAACCCTAAAAAACCTAGCAAAAATGATATATCCTTGGGCCAAGGACAATCCGACATCGGAGTAATCTTCCTCTCATCTACCTTCACCCTCTCACCTAACATAATGTGTCCCAAATACTTAATATTTGACTTCATAAAATCACATTTTGATAACTTAATGAAGTAGTTGTTTTCCTCCAAAATTCTTAGAAACTCGTCCAAATGTTGCAAATTTTCCTCCATAGTGGATGAATACACCAATATGTCATTGAAAAACACTAACACTTATTTCTCAAATATGGTCAAAACATGGTGTCTATTGCCGCTTAGAATGTAGAAGACGCGTTACACAATCTGAATGGCATCACCAAGTACTCGTACTACATTGAACGTGTCTAAAATATTGTCTTGTGTATATCCTCCTCTCTCATCTGAACCTGATGATAACTAGCGTCAAATCCAGCTTCATGAACATCGTAGCTCCATATAACTCATTTAACATCTCATCTACAGTAGGAATTAGAAATAGTACTTAACTGTAGCCTCGTTTAGAGCCCTATAGTCTGTGCAAAATCTTCATGTCCTATCCTTCTTCCTCACCAAGAGAATAGGCAAAGGAAATGGACTCTGATTCAACCTAATAAATACACTCTTCAGCATCTCATTGACTTACCTTTCGACTTCTTCATTTTGAAGCGTGCATAGTAATAAGGTGGTACTTTAACTAGCTTTGATCACCCTTTAGAATAATCCGGTGATCCTAAACTCCTAGTTGTTGTAGCCATGTTAGTGCCTCTGTGACTATCTGATGCATTGACACCACCTCCCGCACCCTAGCATTCATTTGGGCCGATGAATCTTCTTCATCACCCAAGAACTAGACTCAGTTAGTAGTAGAAGACCCTTAGAACCTTCCCGATCCCCTGCATTCGTGACAAATAGCAAAATGTTGTGCTCCTTCTCTGAACAATTGCTCAAATGAATTAGTTTTATATCTCTTCAATCCCCTTGAATTTACAGTCCAAGTGTACCTCTCGTCCTTAAAACCATTTGCATCCCCTAAAAATTCATCTTCACATCACCCCTATCGCCTCAACCAATCATTCTCTAAGATAACATCCATATCAACCAGCACCGACACATGAAGATCAGCTGTAATCCTAGCCCACTAGATATTCATACCAGCATAGTGGACAATCTCCTTACACTATATCTTTGCCCTGTTAATGATTTGCACCTTAAATGACTCTACTATTGTGTCTTTCAAACCCACTGTCCTAGTGATTCCTGCATTAATGAAATTATACAAAGATCAAGAATCAACCAATAGTGATGAGTCATACTTCCATATCCGAGTTGTTATCCTCAGAGTGGACAACTTATAAACCTCATTCATCGTGTTTAGGGACTACTGAGCCCATTGGATCCTTCTCTCTATTGTCAGCCCCCTCTTTATCATTGCTAGAACCTAATGCATTCGTGCACCTACCTCGTCACTAGACTCTACGATCATGAAAGCTGCTCCAAATTTGCAATGCTACTCCTTAGCCCATTTGAAGCACATACCCTTCCTTATTCAGTGACGTACCTTGTCTTTAGAGAGTTCCTTTTCTCTTTCTTTATTGTTCCAATCCCTATACATGTATCTGATGTTTTCCTACCTTGCTAGACTCTACACATTGATTTCTTGCTGCCAAACTCCTTATTTGGCTTCTAGCTACTAGATTCTCTCTCTTCTACAATCCCCAATAGTGGATCTTCTAGCCAAATCTTCACAAGTACCTATAATCTTGAAACTCCTCAATATATTCAACTTTCTATCTTGTCTCAATTTGGCTAGCTATCCATAATGGTACACTACAGGTGATGTTCCCTACTGAAGCATGAACTCTTCCATAAAAGCGCTCGATCCTAACCTCCTACCCTCTTTTTCACAATGTGCCTTCAAGCACCTCCACCAACTGTTTGCTCAATCATCAAGATAAAAACTATCTAGCTCCACTCTCCTATCTCAGTCCATCTCACACATGCTGAAATAATGTTCGGCCTTCTCTAGCCATTCATGTGGATCACCACCCTCAAAGTGTAGAAAGTTGATTTTCGATCTTTGAGGCCCTCGATTATAATTGTAATCATCTTTGACATCTCTATCATAATTTCTAGATCCATATTTATCTCAATGATGTTGATATCCTTCCTTACCATATTAAAGTCGCCTTTGGTCATGGCCCCAATCTCTCTCCAGATCTGAGCTCGAGTCATGATAGTAATCATCAATATCTCAGCCGCTAACAAGATGTGGCCCTGAGTAATTAAATAAATCATCAAGACATCATCCTCAAGTTCTATCCCTTCCTTGGCAATCTCATCTCCTCCATAATCTCTCCAAACGGCCACATCCATACCTTTGACTTGTCACACTACTACGAGCACTGTCAAAGCCTTCTCGGCTGTTCCCTGCTATCGCCCATAGTATGCGGCCTACTACCACCCTACTGCTCTTCTCGCTGCCTACCATAGCATGTCGCTTTGCCCACTGTGGCTCTATCCGTGGTTATTTGACCCGGTGTAGCTCGATTTGCTACCGGCCTGCCTGCCTCGACTCTGCCTGCCACCGGCTATTGGTGTTAGTCACGGTGCTGTCATCTAACTGCCATCCATTATGCAACCCTTCATAGCTCTATCTCCCGCATGAGTCTGCCACTATCGATCATCATCATTATTGTTTTCTTTGTTGTTTCACTTTATCCACTAAAAAATTAATCATTTGATTACCTCCTGTTGGGTATCTTGACCCCAAGATATGATTGTTTTGATGATAACAAATATTACATATTGTGTGTATTATGTGCTAATATTTGTTTTACAGTATCAGAGCTAAATCAACAATGATATTCAAAGAGATACTTAAGATATAAGATGAGTTCAAGACAATATGAAGCAAAGAAGAAGTTATGCGTAAATGTCAAAATGTAATTTTTCACATTTTCTTTGATTAGAAATTTGTACAAGCCTTGATCACTCACACACATATACACATAGTGTTTAGAACACACTAGCACATGTTTAGTGTGTGGTTAACTATAGAAATCCCCTAAGTTAACCATTAGAGGTTATAGATATTCAATGAGTCTTAAAACATATCAAATATCTCATATCTATACCTTAGTAGTCGACTAATAGCCTTAGTAGTCGACTACTCAAGCCTTAGACAAAATATAAAGTTTTTGTCAAATTACAGTGTAGTCGACTACTACACAGTATAGTTGACTAATAAGAGTCATTCTAGAATTTCAAACTTTCTGTTGTTTACAGTATAGTCGATTACTAGACAGTATAGTCGACTACTAAGATTTGAATCTTAATTTCAGACTTTCTGTCTTTACGGAGTAGTCGACTAATGACCAGAGTAGTCGACTACTAAGAAAAATCCTGACTTCACAAAGTCTGTTTGAACTTAGTGTAGTCGACTACTAAGAGTTATAGTCGACTACGGAGATAGTTTTTTGATATTTTAAGTTTGAATTTATGACTGTTTATAGCCATTTTTATCCGTTTATTTGGGTTAAAAACTTGTCTTTTCAAGGGCTATAAATAGGTTCTATATTCAGAAATTCCCATCCATCATTTTCGCTTGTAAGATTCATACATTGTGCAAATTAACTCTCAAGTTTCCAGTTTTCAATTCTAAGTTTCAGAAAAAGAGAGTTTCAAGATATTTCCCTTGTTCCCATCATTCTTAGAGATTATTTAGGCAATATTCAGAGAGTCAAAAAGATTCATATTCATCAAGCCTTCTTTGATTTGATAAAGTTTGATTATCAGTAGTCGATGACTCTACTTCCATCATTGTAGACGATCAAATTCTCCAAATGAAAGTACCAAAAATGATGAGAGTCCTAATTTACTTCATAGCACTTACGAATTAAGCAGCATCAAGCCTCTATGTAATCACAAACAAATCAAGCAAAATAGCCCAAAAATGCTAAGAACGAATCTAGAATTCTGAAGAAAAGGAGTCCTAACTTTATTGATAAGTCACCCAAGTTTTTAATTACCAAAAAACATAATAAAATCCTAATACCTAGTTGGCCTTAAATAGCCTCTGTTCTGGTTTTCTAAACAAATCCTATTTGTATCCTATTTCTAAAAAAACATCTACTTCTAAACAAATCCTACTTATAGTCTGTAGCCGTTAAAAATTGCCTATGGGTTCTCATACACAACTCGAGACAGAGAGAAGATAATGAATGTCATTATCCAAATCAAGGAGGGTTATCTGATATCATAAAGAAGCTAACAAACACACGAAATGAGTTGATAAATCATACAAATCAACGGGATGGTACAATGACGAAGAAGCGACTCGACCTGGGGTTACGTTTCACCCACAAAGGAGTAAGCACCACTCGTGTCTTGCTCATCCTATGGGTGTCTCAGGAGGTTGTAAAGATCTTTGCAAGCTTTCTAACATGCCTTGAATCACTTCATTCCGAGGTCGGACGAGTAAGTTAGAGCTAAAATACCCGAGACAGTCCAGACTATTTCACACCTGCGAGATACCAATTATGTCTCACATATTTTAGCCATGATACAATTCGATTATGAAGAATCTCAAAAGACAAAATGATTGTTCTCTAATATGGATGAGAACACAATGAAAGCTCACACTCAATTGTTACAACTCTCACCAACCCAAATATACAATGTATGCAGATACAATAAGCTCAAGTGGGTGTGTGTAAACAATGAGTGAAATCAAATCAACTAAACTCAATATAAAACTAGCTTTAATAAAATGATAATCAAACAAATAGATGTAAAGCTAGAAATAGAGTTTAGAAAATTTCTCAATAGATCAAGAGGTAGAGGGAGAATAGTTGGATGCCCAAACACCAATAGATGATCTCCTCAAGCTCTTGTGAAATTGATTTCACAAACTCAAACTTTCAAATGCTTAAAAGCTTCTTAAACAAACTTAAACCAAACTTAAACCCTTGTTTAAAACTCTTTAAACTTGTTTTAAAACACTCACTTGTAGTTTTGAGAACTGAGATCAATGGAGTATTTATAGCCTCCCAAAACCTCAGCCAAAAATCCCAAACAAAAGACCAAAAAGCCTCAAACAACAACTACAGGAAATAGCCGTTAGGAAATGAAAAGACAGTGCGACGGTCGACCGTGAAGTTCTCGCGGTTGACCGCGAGGCATATACAAGCCTGAGAAAACTTCCAGAGAAAGCTACGGTCGACCGTGACGGTCGACCGTGGGAACTTACAGGCTGACGATCGACCATCACGGTCGACCACAAAAGTCTCTGTTGGCTTCTCAGGGAAAAACATAGGAGCGGTCGACCGTGGGGTCAACCATGGGGTCGACCGCAAACTGATATATGAAAATACAAGTTTTGAAAGCAGTTTTCTGATTTAAAAACCCTGTTTAAAAATATCAAATAAATTTTAAAAAATATAAAACTTTGAAAAATAATTGTAGACATAATAATACACATGCTACAAAAACTGGTTTTTAGAAAGGACCTCCCAAATAAAAAATATCATCATTTTACAAAATAGTCCAAAACATAAAAATGTAAACATATGAGTTTTGACATTTTAGCTTAACCATGTTTTGAAACATTACAAAATAATTTTGTAGACTTAAAGAAAGATATAAACTATTGTTATAAAGTTTATAAACAATGAATATAGTATTTTATCAAAATACACATATAATGCACTAAAACATGATTTCATTGAACTAAATAAAATTGATATTGATAAAATCATATATATGCATGTAAGTATAAAACGAAAATAAGTTTTCTAATTATATTTAATTGCTTCATAGTAAAACTTGAAAACTATCAAACCAAAACATATATGTATATATATAACTATATATATACATGGAAACCAATAAATGTGTGTGTATATTATATTGAGCTTAAGGTACTAACACACATAATATAAACTCCTAAACTAAGTTACTCAAGCTTGATCTTGATCATCAATAGCTTGACTTGGTAATCTTGTGAATGAAGCTTGAACTTGGATCTTCAACTTGAATTGTACATAGCTTTAACCACTATATCCGCTAACCTCCATTTGATATGATCGTTATGGCGTAATCCATCCAACCTCCAACATATTGTTTGTCTACAATAAATAAGAAAACACGAATACTAGACAAACAACATTAGAGGTAAATTGTTTGTTAAACATCATCAAAACAAAGAGGCCAACAAATAATCCACTCAAAATGTGGCTATTAAACATGCAAAAGTGAATTATCATCTCCTTGACAAAGTTGCCAAACATGTTCTAATATCTGAAAGAAGATTGTGCTTCAAGACTGATAGTGTTTAAGTTGTGGGTTTTTGTGGGAGTTCTAAGGGGGTTTAGTGGAAAAAAGAGGTCGCATGGGTTTATTAGAAAATGTTTCTAATTTTGGGGGCTTTTGTGAAATTTACTCTTTTTGCTGACGTCACGAACTACAATAAACTCAGTCCTTGCATCTTGACCTCGTCAAACCCTAACGGCCCAAATCCTTCGTCTTTTAAAACCCTAATCGAAGTCGAGATCATTCTAGTCTTGGAAGTATTGGCACTGTTGACCTAAATTCGTCGAATTTTTTAAAGGGTGAAGAGAATTTGGTGAGATTCGCCATTAAATTCGTGGGGACGAGCTTGGATTTGGAGAGGGGGAGAAGGAAAGGGAAAGGGATCAAGTTAATGGCCTGTTTGGATGGAGGATAGAGAGGGGGAGGGGAAGAGAAATCTAATTTTAACCTTGTTTGAGAGTTCCATTTAGAAGGGTAGAGGAGGGGAATGAGAGGAAATTTAAGCCAAAATCTTACACCACAAACTAGGGTGAAATGAAGGGGAAAAGAAGGAAGGTGAACTTTCCCATTCCTTCCCATTCCTTCACTTCCCTAAGTCATCTCCCAAACACACTGCAAGAGATAGAATTAGTGGAGGGAAACACACATTTGCCACTCCATTTTGCCATTGCGTCACATTTCTTATGATCGGCATCGCTGGGGATTTTCTGGGTAATTTAGGGAGAGGAGAGGAAATACTTATAATACATGTTGACTTATGGGCTTTTGGGGTAGGGCCATAATTTCTTGGGTTTTTGGGGCTAAACAGCATGGGAAAAAGTATGTGGACCTGATTCACATGAGCTTTATTTTTTCGGGGCTTTGATAAAGTTTTTCCAAAAAACAATGTTCTTTTTTACTTTTTACACAATGATCGTTTTGATAGCATATAAATCCAAAATAATCCACTAAAAAGTGGTTATCAAACATGCAAAAGTGAATTATCATCTCCCTGACAAAGTTGCCAAACATGCTCTAATATTTGAAGATGATTGTGCTTCAAGACTGTGTTTAAGTTGGGGGTTTTTTGTGAGAGTACTTAGGGGCTGTTTGGTTGTATGTTTTTACCATGTAAAAGGATGGAAAGTATAAAAAAGTGGGTCCCAATGTCAGTTTTTATCACTTTCAATTGTTTATTTGTAGTTGTGAAAATAGTGTAAAGTGATTTCATATGCTGATGTGCCTTGTAAAGTGATTTCATAAAAAAAGACATGATTTTAGGAGAAAGCTAACATTGAAGTCAGGAAATAATAATAATAAATAATTCCAACCAATATGATTATTTGAGTAGGGACCACTTTTTACACTTTCCAAACAAACAATTAAAATTACATTTGCAAACCAAACAAGCAATTTATGATTTTAATGGAATCAAAAAACAAACAAAGACAAGTATAAAAGTGAAATTGATTAGATGGACAACAACTTTCCAAGTTATGTCATAAATACATTTCAACAACAACCAAACAGTCCCTTAGGGGTTTCGCGGAGAAAGAGGGCCACGTGGTTTGTTAGAAAATGCTTCAAAATTTTGTGGGGGTTTTTGTGAAATTTACTCTTTTTTTCTGACTCGAACAAACGGATCCACAAATGTCTGATCCGAATCATAATTCCACAGGGGAGCAGCAAGCGACAAAAAGGGAGAGAATTTTGCCCGCAAATTAATAACTTCCTAGCCAGCCAAACAATTAATGGGATTACATTATCAAATCAGACCAAATAATTCGAAAAAAACCCAAATAAATAAAGTAAAATAATAATCTCCCCTCTCCAATTTCAAAACCCAATCCCTTCTCCAGCTAATTAATTATGGAGCTGTCACTTGTTTACAGCCCCTCGATCTCCTCGCTCTACAGTCCTAAACCCGTTCCCTTATTTGGTAAGCTTTAATTTGATCAATTTCATCCGATTAATTTCTGTACGAAAACCTAGCTTTTGGAGTTCGATCCCTTTGCAGCGAGGAAGCGCAGGTCGTCAGCATTCTTGTGTCGCTGTTCCAAGGATCAAGCGTGGCCTTCGGTTGCTCCTCCTCCTGCTCCGATCGAAGGAAGGCGATGGGTTTTGAGCTTTTTGTTTGCATCTGCTGGTTAGTTGTATAAAAATGTGATCTTGTTAGTTTCTGTGCTTCGATCTGTTACTTTTTGACAACATTAAGCCGAGTTTTGTAATAGTTGCTCCCTAATTTGTGGGCACTATGAGTTCTGCTAAAAAAGGAAAACCTTGGAAAAATCCTTTATACCATTCACTAGGGCAATAAAATGTGCTAAGTGGTACTTAAGACACGTTGCTCAATAGGAGAAGTCTAGCAGCAAATCAGCACAAATTGGCATAAAAAGTGTAGAAATGATAGATTACATTTAATTGAGTGCTTGCGTTAGGTTCTATATCGATATTGTCGGGGTCATGACGGTTGAGTAGTTCCATGTTAATGCCAGGATGTTTGACAGCACGAGTCTATGCACACAGATGCATATTGAAAATTTCAATCTCAAAGGTGTATTTCTTGCAACGCAACTAAATATATAATGCAACAAGGATCTAAATATAATGCAGCGTAACTTATAAATCATACAAGAAGAAACAAGCTAATTCTGTAACAACCCCACCCAAATACTCCTATAGTGGTCAAGTCGTACGCCTAACTTGGCACTCACAAATGGTTAATAGATAAATAAAAGGGTTTTACTGAAAATTTTGGCATGACCCATTAACAGTCAAGGGTTCTGATGTGCAGTAAATACCACAACTCAATTGTAATCTCAATCCCAACTTAATATCCACAACTATACTATCACATGCGTACACAGTTAATTCAAAGCCCCTACTTGATAGCAAATTAGAGCAGAATACCTTCACTGGCATCACTGCAGTGTGGTACGGTTGGAGTACTTAGCCTACACTGTAAATTGCTTAATTACAGGAAAAATCACAACTGAAACCATATCTAAACATATTTATTTGATGCAATATGTATGAACACTTAGAAAAACATTCTTTCGAATACCTTAGGTGCTCACAGTTGCATAGGCGCTTTACCTTTACTTGGATCGCCTCCTGAAAAGAAATTCAGCCACAAAGATACAGTGAGCAAAAGTCAACAAGTAGCATATAAAAGAAATTATGAATACACAAATATGAGTTATCAAACATGGAGATATCACAACATCACAATGTACAAAATTCCACAAATCTTAATATGTCAATTTGGATTCATCAGGGGATCAATTGAACATCAAAAACTTGCTCTTACTTCCAAGATTCTGAAACACTCTTGATCACATGACTTTTTATGCATGTATGTATAAACACCACCTCCTTTGTTAAGGCCAATTGGCAGGAGAAGAACCTCTTTCGTGTCCTTCCTGGCTTGTGAACAGCCTTAGAAAAAAGGTTTTTTGCACTTGGGTGACGATATAAGGCCGAGCATTCTCGTGATAAATGGATTCGCCTTACAGCAAGGAGCTTGGTGAGCGGATGATGGACCTTTGGGCTTTTTTTAAAGTCATATAAAGTCCTATTTTAATTCCCTTTGTTCATTATAAAATCTGAGTACGATGATCTTCAAAAATGTCAGATTTGAGGAGATTGTCATTTCACATTACAGCAAAAGATTGAAGAAATGGAGAAAAGATTGGGAAGTGTTGTTACGTAATTATCTCTTGGATGGATTTGGTATGCCTAACACGAGGCAGTAGTGGGGAGGGGCTCCATAATTTCTGTACATGAGAATCATACAGATAAGGATTGGAATTGGATTAGAAAAAAGGTTGGCTCTTCAAAAGAAAAGGTTTCTTTAAAATTGATGTTGGAGAGAGTAGATTTGATCCACTTACTCTTCAGTAGATTTGGTGAAATTTCTCCTTCCTGCGATGAGATAGTTGAATCTTTGTGATGTAGAAGAAGAGGAGGCAAGAAAGGAATACGAGGCCCTTGCCCATGACTCCATGAGCATCATTCTTCTTCTGGTTTCTGTTATTTTTATTGATATCTGCTCCTATCTATCTTTGATCCAAGTCGAAATTTTGTTTTTGCAGCTGTTGATATTTGGTTGAATGTTTAAAATACCATATTCCAACCATATATATGATTCAACAAACTAGATTTGTAGAATTGGAAAAAGTGTCTTAATTCCTCTATAGTGACTTTAATATCCATCATTTTTTCCCGACAAACAGATATCAGAGCATTTTTTGAACCGCCAGCTATCAGACATGGAACGACAATATATTTCCAGAAGCTTAGTCTCTCTTACCTTCCCTTCTGCTATTCTTAAGAAGGGTGCTATAAACTTCTGTGGGCAAACTAAATTTTTCTGTCTCTTTTTTTTTTTTGTATTTTCACTCTTTTGCTAGAGGGGATGGTGTCTTGAGTCTTCCCTCTCTATCTTATTTTTCAAATATGATGTTAATTTGGTAATTCATATCCATAGCTGTGTGTTTTGGTGAAATTAGCCTACATGGTCATAGTTTTATATATTTGGCAGCTTCTGGTCTCAACAGTTGTGACCTTGCTGATGCTGTTTCCACCAGTAGAAGAGCTGTAAGAAAATTCTCTCTATTTTTTTGTGATGTGCGTGTGCGTGCGGTTGTCCACATGCATCTTAAATAACACTAAACTATTTGTTACTCCTTGTTTTCTATGCAGCTACGTGGGGCGAAAATTCCTGAGAGTGAATTCACTGCCCTTCCAAATGGCCTAAAGTTAGTACATCTACTTGAACAATAAACTCACAGTCCATTACCTTTGTCATCATGTTATATTACTGATATGCTATTGTACTTTTTTCTTTTTGGTTTCTTTTTGGACAAAAAATCTCGAGGTATAATGTTACATATTTCTTAACTTCTATTCACAAGTTACTTTTCTGGACATGAGATACTTTCAGTGAATCAATTTTCAAACCATTGAGACAGTAGAGAAGCTTTAACTTCTAATCCTGAAAATTTAGTAATGTTAGATATTTTTTGCATCTAAACCATACACATCGCACTTATTAATTTGTTATTAAGCATATCCATTGCAACTACCTGAGCAGAGTAGGTGATCTCATGACACACATTTCAATTTCACTGATGCTAATTAAAAATGAAATCAGTAAATGTTTACCTTTTGCATGCGTATGAGATAAATATTCTTTTCTTGGAATTATACTTTCTATTGGGAGGTAGTAATATAACATAAATGCAAGAATGGTCAAGTATGTGCAACCACTTTATCGATAATTAAACATGAAGAGTCACCAACTTGCTGAAAATGTTTGAACTAATAAGGTTCATTTGGGAATAATAAATTAAAGTACTCGCTTCCTTTATCAAATTTTTAAGTTTGTGTCGGAAATATATCCGAATGCTTTATGGTGGATTAGCGATTAAGTTGAAACTTGTTGAGAAGTTTGCATAATGGACGGGACTCCGATAGTTTACTTATATCTATCATGTCCTGTAGTTCGTCCTAGATAGTTGTGATGACTCTTTATCTCATACAACTATTTAGACATCAGAAAGTATCTCTCACTTTTTCTAGCTCCTTTCTCTAAGATTTAGCAACAAAAGTTTTGCTTTATTGACAATGAAAGAATGAAGTATAGCTTATGCACCAAACACTTCTATCACGAAGCAGGTGCCTGTGTTAGGCATATGTTGTATATTAAGTTTTCACACTCTTCAAACATGATTGACTCCTAAATTCTTAGAACTTTTTGTTGTATTGTGACACTTTAGGACATTACTTCTCAGTTTTCAGACACTTTGTATACCCATTGTGCATTAAATATATGTTTATGGTTACTTTTCTTCCAGTGACCTTTCTTTTTTTGCTATTGTACCTATTGTTGTTCTTGCTACTCCTTGAACAGGCTTCAGCAAGTAATTGAACATATCTAAATCTTGTATCTACTATGAGAAGTTTGTACAAATACTTCATGTTTAGAATCATCTGATGATTGGAAAATGCTGAAAGATCGACTTTGTCTAGCCATAGAAACTTGCATAATTTTACTGGTTGCTTTATAATTTGCTCTATTGAATTCTGTCCTGATCATTGTACCCAAACAAGTTAATCGTACTTATGTAAGAAGTCTTTTATAGAGCTTTTGTATACTTCCCACCTTTATTTGATTTATAACTTTAACTTAATTACTGACATTCCTAACCCAATTCTTTTTATTAGGTACTATGATCTGAAAGTCGGAGGTGGGACTGAAGCTAAGAAGGGATCGCGTGTTGCTGTATGGTTGTTTCCTCTTTAGCCCATTCATTTAGAAAGTTAAGATTTGAATTTTATGATATTAGTGTACCTGAGTTTCCATGTAGAAAAAGAGTCTATATTAGCTTCCATGATGACTATCACTAGGATTAGCAAGATTGTGATTTCAAGTGGCGCGAAATTTGAAGTTTCTTAAACCATTTCAAGTTAAACCCTGAATTGATCTGTCAGTGTGCAAACTGTCATCAGTAAAGTATTATGTCAAATCAAACTAGATCTAATTATACCTGTACAGTGCAGCATGTTTCCAATGGAATCCCCAACAGTAATTCTGAGAAATATTTTAGTGATCAGTCTCTAGACTCTGTACCCACAGTTTATTATCCAATATTGATTACACTGGGAACACAAGGAAACCACAGCTCACTGTTTTGACTGATTTGTGAACAGAAATATTTACATTTGATATAATACTGGATCTAAAAAAACAATTCAAAGAGTTCTTACCTTGCTCTTAATTTTCACGTTTTAGAAATAAACATATTACTCTCCTTTTGAATATTTATTTCTATGAACTTATGTTTTTCAAGTCTATTTTAATTATCAACTTAAATTACTCTTGCCATTTATGAGATAAAACTAGCTTTTAACCTATTTTAATTGTCAACTTAGATTACTTTTGCCATTTATGAGATAAAACTAGCTTTTATCAATTTCAGTTGTCAACTTAAATTACTTTTGCAATGTGGAGCTTAATCATTATTTTGATTTTCTCATATGTTTCTTATATCCCTTCAACGAGAGCATCCACTAAAATATCCCAATTCTAAGTCTTTTAACTCTCATCTTGTAATTGCTATGTTCTCAGATGCAGTTTTCTCTTTATTAAGCTATAGTCTATAATAAGTAAGCTATTTCATGCTCTAAAACATCCCAATTCTAAGTCTTGTAACTCTTTATCTTGTAATTGCTATGTTCTCAGATGCAGTCATCTACTTAAGCATTGTCCAGAGCTAACTCTTAACATGCAGGAATTAAGTTATCTTGATAAGTCTTTTGTTAATTAATGGCAATGCTGAGTAAATTTCATGTAGATACATTATGTTGCGAAGTGGAGGGGTATCACCTTTATGACAAGTAGGCAGGGGCTTGGTGTTGGTGGTGGAACGGTATGTCTGAGTAATTAGATGGTGTGTGTCATTTTACTAGTAAGGATAATTAATTAATTTTGCATCTGATTACCTCATACAATGTAGTTTTTTTTTTAGACTAAAATTCCCCCTTAAGTTTGGATGATTACCAGATAACCTCCCATAACTTTCAAAATATGAGAAAACTCCCTTTAAGTTTAGGGGTTATCAGAAAATCCCCTTTAACTTTTAGATTTATCAGAAACCACTCTAACAACATATACTGCAATTTTTCACATGGGCGGATAAATTCATGCAGGGGGATTTTTTCCCAATGAAAATTGTGATTCCCACTTCTAAGGGGGCTTTTTTGATAAAATATTAAAGTTAAAAGGGGGTTTTCTGATATCCCCTAAACTTAAGTGTGGTTTTTCTGATATTTTGAAAGTCATGGAAGGTTATCTGGTTATTGTCCAAACTTAAGGGGGTTTCTGGTATTTAGTGTTATCTACCCAAGAATAACCGTGTTTTTTCTATATTTTTCATGGTGTTTGCATGTACGACGCATTCTTTTGTTGCACGTCAATTTTCTCTATAATCAAACTTATGAACAGGACATAGTTGTACAATGACCATGAACACCTGGAAATTGATACTGCTCTCATAATTTGCAATGAAATTAATTTGATTACTAGGTGCTCGTACAATTTGCTGAGGCTTCTTAATTATTTGCAGCCCTATGGCTTTGACATTGGTGAATCAAAGAGAGGCAATGTCCTCAAAGGATTAGACTTGGGAGTGGAAGGAATGAGAGTGGGTGGCCAGGTCTGAAAATTCTCGTTTCGTACTCCATGCAATACAATTATTCATTTTGCAATAATCTATTTTTAATTAACTAATTAGTACGCAGATGTTTGCCTCATTACTTGTCCAACATATATTACGTGCCAGTTGCAAAAAATATACTGGATTGCAGGATAGCAGTAATGGAGCATTCAAGAAATCACTGCTTCATTATGTTTCAGTTCTACAAATTCTTCACTTGTCTACACTTGAACTTTTTTTTTAGTTTATGCCTGCTGCAGGCTGCTGATTCATATATCTTATCTTTTGAGCATGTTGGATCGTAATACAACCTCAGGGTCTAGAAGTTTAAAAATGAAAGTTAACTTACCTTTAATGATGTGGTTCACATGTATCTTAATGTCATCATTGTACATTCAAATTTTGACATGGTTCAACATTTTCTGAAAGAAGTTATTCAAGTCTGTGCTCTGCACATATTGAAAAACATCAGTAACCCCCTCTCCCTTTTCTGTGATTAATTAAATGTAGAGTTTATTAGCATCTTAGTCACCTTGAAGCGTGAAGCCATTGGTTTTGAATATTTGGAAAGAAAATTAACATTGATACTCTAGCTTTGCCAGCATTTTCTTTTTGTACTTTTTCTGCACTTATTATTGGTTGAATATGTGTTTGTACGTTCCTCTTTTAAATTGATAAAAACTTTAGGCCACGAAGGTGCATGAAGTAAGGAAATAAGAACACAACTTGCCCTGATAATTTACCTATTATCGGCTCCTCAATTTCAAAATAAAGGTATTCTAGGATGTTCTGGAGTTTTTGTAAATGCCGTATAAGCATGATTATATAGTGAATGAAAAATCAAGAGGTTTGTGAAAGAGTTAAAAAAAAGAATTTGATGTTTCAGAAACTTATTACCTATTGCATCTGTAGTTTTGTCTTTGAGGTATTTCAAATAATGGCAATGAAACTAGCCAATGCATCAATTGAAATTTAAAATGCTTTTAGTGAGTTCCTTTATTAATATGAGATTTTGCAATTTAACAAACTTGAGTTTGTAAGCCTTCTCTCAAATCATTCTACTTAGCAGATTTCTGCCTATAACGCTATATTCTTGAATTCCATTGTTCATGACCATCTATGTTGTGTGAGTACTTCTATCATGAAGTCATATCCATAGCCTGTCTCCTGAAATTATCCTAGAGGGGGGTGAATAGAGTAAATTGCTAATCTAATCCGATTTAATGCCAATTAAAACTTGTTAGCAAATATTCTTGCAAGTATGATATTCAACAACTTATATGTGCAAGGATATTAAACTAAGGGCAAATAAATATGAGACGACACAAACACGATAGTGGACAAATGAACAATCCAAACACAAGAAAATGATCACGGAGTTCGGTTCTTCCGACCTACGTCTCTGATCCCTATTCCCAAGGAGAATCCACTATCACAACGGGTTTTCGACGTTCACCCAAAACGTTCACAATCGGTTTTCAACGTTCACCGACAAACGTTTACAACACACACAATGTAAACACACTCTACACCCTCTAAGTATTGGCCTAGCCCGTGTCGCCTTCCTCAGTGTTCGGAATTATTACCTCTCACTAGGCTTTACTACCGATCACACTCCTCTTAGAATTAATCTCGTCTCTCACCACACACTCCTCTCAGTATACAAGTGTAATACAATGTAATTCTCACAAATTAGCTTGATACAAATGTTTGTTTCTACAATAGATGAGAACACAATGAAGCTCACGCTCAATGAATCACTCACCACAACCCAATAATATAGTGTATGAAATACTAAAAGCTCAATAGGAATGTGTGTGATAAATGAGCACAAATAAAATCTAACTCAAAAAATAAACTAGCAATAATATAGATATGATAATTCAAGAATAAAGTGCTAGATATTTGAGTTAAGAAAACTTCTCTACAATCACAAAGAGATGATGAAGAAAGATTGAGGATGAATTCCTTAAACGAAGTTGTAAGCCTCCTCTTTGTGAAAACAAACACACACTTGAAAACAAAACTTAAACAAACTCTAAACTCTTTTAAAACTTGTTTGAAACTTCCTTAGTTGGAAATAGTTATAGCAAATGAGTATATATAGGGTAGGAAAAACCAGCCCAAGAAAACAACAAAAACCCTTAAAACAATAAAAATACAAAATTTGAAAACTACCCGTTACTGTGCAACAGTTAGTTATAAGCCGACTTATGACAGGAGATAAGTTGACTCATGTGTAATAAGTCGACTTGTCAATGCACATAAGTCGACTTCGCAGAAGAAAACTACTATCTGTAAACAGTTTGTAAGTCGATTTAATAGAGGACATAAGTCGACTTATAGTAAGTCGACTTACAGGACAAACAAGTCAACTTAGCAGATAGTTTCTGCAATTCCATAACAGATCATAAGTCGACTTGTCAGAGCTTATAAGTCGATTCATAAACGTGCACAGGCACTACATGTTTGAAAACTGAGTTTTAAAGTGTCTTTAAAAATAGTAAATAAATTCCAAAAAATATAAAATTTTGGAAAATATTTATAAACATGTTGGAAAAAGAATTTTTTAATTTGCACTTCCCATTTGTAAAATCTCATTATTTTACAAAAACACAAATATGTTTATTTAAGCACGTGATTTTTGATTTTTGACTCAAAACAAGTTTTGAAACCTTGTGAAGTGTTTTTATGGACTTAATAAAAGATGTCTACAATGTTTGCATAGTCCGTAACATACTAATATATATTTACATAAAAACACCTATATTTTGAGAAAAATCAAAAATATATGTGTGTGTAATATTGAGCTTGAAGAATTGCACACAATATAAAAGCCTAATACTAAATATACCCAAGGTTGAATGAGAAACTTGCTTTCTTGAACTTGATTATGACTTTATTTCAGATATCATTAACCTGGATATACCACAAACAAAACACAAAACGCTAGATATTAGATGTAAATTGCTTGCGAAATCATCAAAACAAGAGTACTAACATAGTAACATCTCCTACCCATACCCATACCTGACACTTCTTGGACACTTCTAGAATATAGGCATGCGCTAATTCAGACGTGATGCAGGACAGATTCAGATCTAAGTCTTGCAAAATGTTTGATTAAGATCGGATTAGGATTTCTTCTAAAAATTTTGATTTTTAGTTGGGATTTAGAATTGAGTTGCTGTTTAGTTAGGGATGAAACTGACATTTTGTTAGCATATGTGATTTGATGTTATCCATTAGTTAGGATTAGTTAGCATATGTGATTTGATGTTATCCATTAGTTGGGATTTAGAATTGAGTTGTTGTTTAGTTAGGGATGAAACTAACATTTTGTTAGCATATTTCTTCATTTGAGGAGAGAAGAATGTTTGTGAGAAATCTACATGTAAATTGTAGCTAGTATTAGGCATGTGAGTTGCCGGCATATGAAGTGGTGGGGTGCGAAATCTGACAATTTGTATCTTTTTTTCACTAATGAAGATTGCAATTTTATTTTTTGTATTTCTTCCTTTTTTATCTAAATCAATCTAGTCAAGAGATCATCATCCGTTCCTTGCCAATTGGTATTAGAGCCGAAGAGATCAACAATTTTAGTTCGACATCGACAACGCATCAATTTGAAGTCGGTCAATGCAATTCAATATTAAACTCAAGGGTGAGTTTATTCAAGAGGGTGAGATTTGATGCAGAACAGATTCAGATCTGGGTCTTGCAAAAGATTTGATTAAGGTCAGATTAGGATTTTTTCTAAGAAATTTGATTTTTTTAGTTGGGATTTAGAATTGAGTTGTTGTTTAGCTAGGAATGAATTTGTAATTTTGTTAGCATATGTGATTTGATGTTATCCACTAGTTAGGATTATGATTTTATTTTAGTGCTATGAATAATGATGTATTTCTTCATTTGAGGAGAGGAAAGAAGAATGCTCGAGAGAAATTTGCATGTGAATTGCGGTTAGTATTAAGCATGTAAAGTGCACGGGTGTGAAACCCGACATTTGTGTCTTTTGCTTCTTAATGAAGATTGCAATTTTATTATTTGTATTTTTTCCTATTTTTTATCTAAATAAGTCTCGTTTAGAGATCTCCATTATCCTTCGTCACGAAGACATGTACTCAATTATATAATAACACCTTTTTTAATTTAAAACATTCATGCACTTCTTGGAGTAGAGTCAGGTTCATTTCGACATATAATCAGTTCAAAGCTATGATTTCATAAGTCGTTTGCCTATCTAGTTCAAAAATATTATTTCAATTCATCCGTTTGAACCATATTCTCATACTCCACCTTTTGTAAGTTTGTCATGTCCTGTGCCTGTATCCGCACTCATACGGGTACCTATACTTGTTGCCATGCAACTTAGATGACCATACTACTTATTGGTAAGTTATGTAGTACACAGTGAAAGTATGAGTCTAGAATCCCAAATGATGAAATGTTTTTATCTCATATATATTTAGCAAAGGAATGAACTATAAAAAAGAGAAAAAAATGTCACCATTTCAACTGTTGTTATCATCAAAACTTTTTCCAGAAAAATAGGTATTCTTCAAAGCACAGGTCTTGGCTAAAGATTTCACAAAGTCTTACGACCATTCTATGGACCTAAAATCAACCTCTTAACTTGGTGGCAACGACCATGCTATGGGAAATATGGATGAGAGATTTGCTTACCATCAATCTCATGAGTTAGTCCAGATTTTAGGTATTCTACCCTATTGGTCATGCAGTCTAAAACTCATACAACTAAGGAGTTAACCTTTAGAATATAGTGAGAAGAGTCTAGAAGCTTGGCAAATGACGGATTAGAAGTAAGGGGTTACTATCTATTCTTTGTCATAGATGCAACCAGTGAGCCGGAAAGGGAAAAGATAGTTGTGAATTATTGTTATAAAATATATATTTTCATGTCCATTTCCATAATTCCATCTATCCTCTGTTTGATTCTGATTTGGTAGATCATTGTTAAATTGGGGAATAGCTTAAACATACAATGTAATTTCATTAATTACTTATGGCAGCTGAAAATCCAAGTGTGTCCAGTATTCATCTAAAGTATGTGTTGTAGATGTGATTGCCCTCTTTAATATGATTTTTAATACTTAATTGTGCATCCTATTTTCTTGTTTAACCATTCCATCTTTCTTGTTTTCCGTCCTCCATACCCTGATTTGTCATATTTCTACAGCCTATCATAACATTTATTTGATAATCTAAAATTTTGGGATTTGATTAGTATTTGTGTCATGAAAGTGTTTGGTATTTTATAATTTTAGTGCTTCAATATTCAAAATTGCAGAGATTATTGATAGTCCCTCCTGAGTTAGCTTATGGAAGTAAAGGAGTTCAAGAAATTCCTCCAAATGCAACTATCGAGGTAAGAATTGTTGTTCATCATTTTATTCTAGACTTCCGTTTGTGAAGCAAAGGCAAACATGGAACATGCCATGATTAGTAAGCTTTGTTCTTTCCATATAATGGCATATATTGGTTTCCTCATGTTTGTTGTCATTTCTGATGTAAATCTGAAATGTCCCACAATGGTCGTGCACTAGGAAGGTTTCTGGTATTTAAGAATTTCTAACACCAAGTGTATGCAAGGAAAAAGGTAGCTAGCATTTAATGAGGAATCAGAGAAAAACTTCGTGCTTACATATGCTTGGGTAAGAGTAATATTAGGACAATGACCTCCTTGGAAGTCTTTAATCTGTGTGATAACAAGGATTACTGTGAGAACCAGTCACCAGATTCTTGCTATGCTTAATGGTATGGCTATGGTTATGTGGTACACTAGATTTAAATAGTACATATGGGATCATCTCAATAGGACTGGCAACTTGTGTCACAGTGTATTTGTGAGGATTAACTAGGTTCGGTTTTCGCATGTATTATTTGCATACATAAAGACATACGCATTGTCATTTAAAGAATTTAAAAAAATGAAGGAATATTAGAATTAGAAACTTTCTACCTTTTATTATTAATGAAGCATATGTCCTGATTTGGTTTTCTCTTATTATTAATGAAGCAGGTCCTGATCTGGTAGTTGTTCAAAAGAAAAAGAATGAGAGCGAACTACTTTAGTTAATAGCATGAGGACAATGTACTTCTATTATCATAATAGTAGCCATACCATGATCAGGACATGCTTCATTGATACTAAGGGTTAAAAAAAATTTAGAGCGTATATGCAAAAAAAAACCATTACTAAAAAGATTATAGAAGGAGAGGGTATTTTAGTCATCTTATATTGCTTTGAATGTAAACTTAATGTTAAAATTAGGGGTGTTCTGATAAAACTTATTGGGGCAGCGATAGTTTCAAACTGATTGGGGTTTAAAGTGTGAAAGGTCCAAGCTGTTGGGAAACCAAAGAGAGGATCTCATGCCCAAGATCAAATGTGAGACTAGGAATGAATGAATCCAAATATGAAACAACCCAGGATGGCAAAGATCAACAAACCACAATGACAAACTAACACTGGAATTTTATGCGGAAAACTCTCCAAATCGAAGAGTAAAACCACAAGAAGTCCATCTCAGGAGTTCCATCATAATCAAAATAGGTTACAAGAACCTTCTCCAAGCTCACACAATGAGCACACAACCTCAATTCCAAGTTCCAACAATAATGGAATTAGCCTCACAAAACAAAGAAAAACTGGCCGAAAAACATTATTGTTCTGACAGAGAAAATGAAGTTCTACGAATTTTCCACATGCTCACCAAATGTCATCAATCGAACAATGAATGAATCTCCAATCGACGAGTTGATGGTCACTGGTTGAGCAAAAACCTCCAAGGCAGAACACTCTTTTTAGGTTCTTTTAACTTTTTTCTCTAATGAAAACCCTCTCTTTCTTAATCTGATCTAACCCACACATAAGAGGGACATAACATGGGCCAAGTGGGTCAATGGACTTTAGTAAAATCTAAACCATTGGGTCTTAACCGTAAGACCCCCAACACAATTTTGGGTCATCCTTCACATAGAAGGAAAACTCAACTCTCCCTCCCAGTTGTGTAGAGGTGGTCACCATTCCAATGATCAAACAACAAATAACAAGCTTCTTCCTCAATACCGACTTAGTCAAATACCTGAACCGTTATCATCGGTGTGGACTTTCTTAAGCTTTAGCAACTTAGAATCCAATACATCTCTTACCAACGATATCTCACGTCAATATGTTTTGACTTATAAAAAAAGTGTCGGATTCTTACCAAGGTGGATAACACTTTGGCTATCACAAAGCAATACATACCTCTCTTGCGTAAATCCAAGCTCCTGCACATATCTCTTCATCCAAAGCAACTTCTTGCAAGCTTCCATCGCAATAATAAACTCTGCCTCTGTAATAGACAATACTTTTGCAGTCGAGATTTCCAAGCTATTGCTCCTACAAAAGTGATCAAATAACAGGAAGATGACTTCCTCGAATCAACATTTCAGCCATAGATGAATTTGTATACCAAATAGGAATAGGCTTCTCACTCCCAAAGTAATAAATTAGAAGTTCCTTGGAGATATCTCATGATCCATTGTACTGCATCCCAATGCTCTCTACCAAGATTTGAAAGAAAGTGACTGACTGTGTCAATAACATGAGCATATATACCCTCGTGCATACCATAACATGCATCAAACTATCCACGGAGGATGCATAAGGAATCATCTGCATATATTCTTTTTCTTCTTCGCTAGAAGAACCGTGCTTGATGCTCAACCTAAAGTGTGTAGCAGGAGGCATGGTCACCACTTTGGCCTTGTTTGTCCAAAACCTTTGAAGCACTTTCTTAATGTACTTCTCCTGTGATAAGCATAACTTCTTAGTGTTTCTGCTACGATCGATCTTCATGCTCCAAGTCCATATAAAAAAACTTACTCAACTATTGCTTTAACCTATTAATCATGGAAGCATCCTGGCCAACAATAAGCATGTCAGCAATATAAAATAGCACAAGGATAACATTATCATCGAAGAACTTTTGTACAAATAAAAAATGGTTAGTAGTCTTTTTGAGGCATTGCTCTCTTATAACAGACTCGAACTTCTTGTACCACTGTCTCTGCATGTTTTAAGCCATACAAGCTCTTCTTTAATTTGCACACAGATTTCTCTTTTCCTTTTACCTCTGAAATCCTCTAGCTGCTCAGTGTATATCTCATCTTCTAAATCATCATGAAGGAAAGTCGTTTCACGCCCATATGCTCAAGCTCTAAATCAAGATTGTCAGTCAAACCAAGAATAATCTGGAAGAGATCTTCACGATTAGAGAAAATATTTTCTTAAAATCTATTCCCTTTTTTTGCCTGGAGCTTTTAATAACTAATATAGCTTTGTATTGGGCGCATAAAGTATTCTTATCTTGCTTCAACCTGTAAATCCATTGATTTTGCAAATCACTCTTGTCCTTAGGCAATTTCACCAACTCGAATGCATGGTTATGTAACTTTCATTTCATCTTCCATAGTTTCATCCCGCTTCTTCTGTCTTCACCTTCCAAGGCTTCTACATAACACTCAAGTTCTCCCGTCTCTTGTGCCATAACTTGGTTACACTCTTCTCTTCTAGTGCATTGACAACACCCTTAGAAAGTTTTGCTTTCATCGCACACAAGCTAGAGAACTTCTTGCCACGAGCCACAATCAGGGAGCCTTTAGTGAGTTTCCATTGCCCATTTTCCATCATCAAAAAGTTGCAATAACCCTCATTATGAAGCCTCCCTATCGATATCAAGTTCAAACGAACATCCGGCCCATGTCTCACATCTTTTAGGACCAAAGTAGCTCTATTGTTGGACACCAAAGAAATATTTTTCGTACAAAAATCTTTGACAAGCCATCATTACCCATCTACGAGACACCAAAATCACCAATGCGTAGAAAAGTAAAGAACTCCCTTCTTGAGGTAACTTGAAGTGAAGCTCCACTATTGACAACCAAACTTGTCTCATGACAAGCTTGATTAATCTCATTCTCTTCACAAACAATGACAAGATCACTAGAGGATACGGCGGCAACACGATCATTATTATCATGATCATTCTTCTGTTACTTCTCAGTGTCATTCTCCTTATCCCTCTTCCATTGCAAACATCTCTTTTTGACATGTCCCAACTTGCCACAATAATGACACTTCACGTCTTTGAATCTTGACATTGACTTGCTTTGACATTATCTCTAGCCTTTGGACCCTTGCTTTTACTTCTTTCCCTATCATAGGCAAATAGAACCTTGCATTGTGATGACGAAGCTTGAGACTTTTTCCTTGTCTCTTCATTCGTTACACCATCTTTAGCTAGTTGCATAGCGACAATACCATTTGGGGCGGATTTACAAAGTGATGTCGGAAACGTCTCCCAAGAATCGGATAGCAATGAAAGAACTTGAACCTCATCATCAAAACTTTATACCCATAGCTGATAATTATTGCATAATTCCTTGAAATTCACTCGAGTGGTCGATAATAGTGCATCCTTGTGCTTCAAATCCATCATCTTCTTGATCAAGAACAACTTGTTGCTACCAGTCATTCGAGCATATAAGGATTCAGGTTTATCCCACAAATCTCATGTATTAGTCTCCTCACAAATGTTGTTAACAACATTGTCATCTAGCCACTATCCCGATTTTTCATCGGACTGAGAAGCAGGCTTCTCCTTTACAAACACCGGTAAATGCCAACTATTTACATACAACAGGTCCTTCATTTTCCCCTTCCAAATATGATAATTTGTACCACTCACGCTAACCATTCTACTTGTGTCTATATTTGCCTCCATCATTCAACCAAGTCAACGCAACAAAGATACCAAAAACTCTTTCAAGCAATTTCACACACTACTTATGTGCACCTTGCTCCGGTACCACCTTTTTGGGAACCAAAGAGAGGAGCCCAAGCCCAAGATCAAATGTGAGACTAGGAATGTATGGATGCAAATATGAAGCAACCAAGAATAGCAAAGATCAACCAACCACAATCATAGGCTAACACCGGATTTTTACGTGGAAAACCCCTTTAAATCGGAGAGTAACAACCATGGGACTAAAAGTCCATCTGAAGAGCTTCACTATAATCAACATGGGTTACAAAAACCCTCTCCAAACTGACCCAATGGGTACACAACCCCAATTCCAATAACAATGGAATCAACCTCACAAAACGAAAAGAAATTGAAAAAATCTCACCCAGAAGCACTGCTGTTCGGAGCCCAGTTCCCGAAGCTACACAGAAACAATCGACGATCTGACTGTTCAAATGAAGTTCGACGAGTCTTCTACCTGCTGACAAAATTTCAGCTCAATCGGACCATGGATGAACCTCCAATCAACGAGTTGATGGTTGCTGGTCGAGCAGAAAACTGCAGGGCTGAAGTCGGGTAGTCTAGTTTCCATGGCATAACTAGGCATTCAATATTTTGCATTTTCTAGATATATTTCTTCTTCTTCATTCTTCCTTCTGTTACTGTTAGTATTTAATCTAGCTCGCATTCGCGGCGCCCCCCCCCTCACCACTGCCATGTATCTATGTCAGTCCTCATTCCTTCCTTTCACTTGCAGTTGGATGTTGAACTACTGTCAATTAAACAAAGTCCATTTGGGTATGTATTAGTACTTAGAAGATTCTTTCTGGAATGATATTTTCCTTGTGTCTTTCTAGTTCTTGCTCAAAAAATTCTTTCTGTGCCTTAATATAAAATTTTATTATGCAGGACTGGCGTTAAGATTATTGAAGGATAGTGCTCTTATCTTTATTCACTATGAGGACCCTGTATCTTGAGATGCTGCGCAGGTTTGTTCTTCCTGTATATCAAGGATATAAATTTTAAATTGTGGTGTACTGTATTTTGTCATTGAAAGCAGGGATTTGTTTCTTACCATATATATATAATATTGTTTTTCCATTTTATATTTTCATTGGTTATAATTATTACAGATTTGATCAATGATTTGTGCATATCTAAAATGTATAAGGGAGCCTTGTTGGACTTTGATGAATATAAGTATGACATGTGACCTGATGAGTACCTGACAACTGTTTCCAATTTTACATACAGTCAATCCTTTGAATTTTAAAGAGACAAAACTTATCAATTAAATAATTCAAATATGGTAACTACTTTTCATAACCAAATCATATCAGCTTCTATTGGTTATATTGTTCGGCCAATAAAAAGGCTTTAATAGAGATAGCTGGTATATACTTTGCTTCCAGCAGCTAATCCTTTGTTAGGAGGGCAGAATTAGATTCAGATTCCAGATGTAAGAGCTCAACATATTGTCAGATTCCAAGTGTAAGAGCTTAAAAGGATAACACAAAGCAAAGCAACCAGATAGAATAACTGTAGCTTTACCCACCTTTCTCTTCTCCTTTAAATAATCTAACTCCTAATATAAAACTTCTTTCTCGATGGAGAAGGACTCTAAGGAGAAACATATAATAAATTCTTTTCTTCGTAAACTTGCCATTCCATTAGCTCTTTCCCTTGCTGCCATTATAATCCCCACCATCACAAGAAAATCCAAAAGAAGAAGAAAGCCACACGAAGAGCAACTACACCAGATGGACTATCCTGAATCCATGTCTCAATATGAGTTTGAAGAAGAAGAGTCTTCAGAAGAAGAAAACGACGAAGCTAAGGAAGAAAATGAAGTTGAAGAGGAAAAGCCACAAACAAGTATACATCTCTCAGAAAATATGAGACAAATTTCCATTGAGCGAATTAATGAAGGCTCCAGTACCGAACAACAGATTGAAGGTGTCCGGTGTCAAGTAGCTCCACTTGCAGATAGGCAGAGCGTGCTCGAGTCGCAGTTCTATGATTATTGCAGCGTGAAGGAGCAAGAATCCACATTTCAGAAGCTTCAGATTATGTGTCTCGGTCTCAAGCTTGAGTCACTGGAATCCCGAAACCAAAGGCTTGAAGATACCATTGCCGAGCTTAGAGAAGCCGTGGAGAATGTGGATGTGATGAGAGCAGATATCAAACTGCTTCAAAAGAAGGCTAAGAAGCTAACCAAAGAAAATAAAGAATGCTCAAAACTTATACAACAATATGTTCCAAAATTTGAGGCAAAGGAGGAGGTATCAAGGAGCAATGAGAATCTCCATTTGGCAACCAAAGAAATCAAAGAGGTGGCTGATCAACTGCACAAGGAAATCAGAAGGATAGAGCTGAAGTTGGAGACAAGAGCATCGGAGGTTACTACTTAATCCTTCTGCAAATATTTATTGACACTTGTTTCTCACAGAATTCTTTTTATCATCTCCTCTCTTCAGTTTCAGATAGAGGATATAACTAGCTTTGCCAGCACAAAACTGTCTGAACAATTGCAGCAGCTTCGAGACCAATGGTCTGCAGATATGGAGGAGCTGATTTATCTCTGGTGGATTAATGCATCCTTAAGGCGTGAAATCTTTGTAGTTCAAGAAGAAGAAGAAAATGATGATGACAATGACCATGATGATGATCGTGTTGAAGAAAGGGAGAAAGGGAAACCTGTAGCAAACTTGGGAGATGAGGTAGTAATGGAGCTTCCACATGATGAGCATGTCGAGAATTGCACTGTAGAATGCTATGGTACAAAATGCGTCTCACCGGTTAGAGACACTAAGGATTCATGTATAGGTATGATCAAGGCTATGAGCCCTGAAAGAAGCTCAAAGAAACCAAGGTTGCTGAGTAAACTCAAAGGCTGGGCAGCGGGGAATGGCAGGTGTAAAAGAGTAGGTGGCAAAGGAAAAAGAGCTGAAGGTTGGCCTTGTTCTAGTTCTTGAAGACCAAGTGAAAGTTGAGAGGTTGGAAGGCAAAAGCTTGTGAAGGTTGATGTTTTCAGAATTAAAACAGCGCGTAATACGCTTCAGCAATGATTTTATGTAATCGTGTATGAAGATCATGTCTTGCCAAAGTAAAGGTTATATAAATTTATGGTCGAGTCAAATAAATAAAACTCGTGGTCGAAGTGTTGCGATTTTTTGCTTCTTTGCGATGTTTGAATGATTACATTATCTTGATATTGTTCATTTGAAATATAAGAGTCAAACCTTCTCAACAAGTGATTCCTGAGATACTATGAGGGCATTAGGTATTTTAAATTCCGTCATTGTCAATCTTAAAATGAAACTGTCCGTTTTATCTAAAAGAAAATTTATGATAGCTGTTACGACAGAAAGTGTGATATCTTTTACCAAATCATATTTACGGCAGGGTTAGGAGATGTGGATCCTTCTCTCTCTCTACTTCCGTTTGTGCTATGTCCAAAAAAGCTTCCTAGTAAATACAACCAACTTTATTAATATAATGGAATAATTCAATTTTCGTTAAGTTGCAAGCCACTTTTATTGAAATGTTTGGGGGAACACTCCAATGTTAGAGGGGGGTTAAAAGAAGCCACTTTCATATGTAAACCCCTACACATAAAAGACTAAATGCTGTATCCTCTTGTCTTGTTCCCTGCACCGAATTGCCCAGCTACGCAGGTTCATTTCCCAGCTCGAGTATTACCGATGGTACTTGCCCCGGTCTCGGGTACACAAGGAACTAGCTTCTTCGGTCATCCCTAACCAAATGCAATCTTAGAATCTTATGCATTGTGCATAGTACATGTTCATTCCTAGTAATCATTTCTACCGCAAGAAAATGTCCATCGAACTTGATAAGGAATTTTAATGTGTTCAAGGCCTGTCATGGATCTCGGATTTTGTCCAAGTGATGCTACCCGATACGCTATATGACTAGTGGGGTCCTACCTCTATTCTAACTATAAATTTAGGCATTATAGCTTGGTACGTACAAGTAAATGTAGGCGATCTAGTGGCGTCATGTGGCACCATTGCATGCTTTACGTAGACCAACCACTGCTGAAGATATGTGTTTTAGTCCTTTCTAATGAAACTCGGCTCAATCAAGGCTGACTTGTGATCCATATCATGGATTTAGGAATGCAAGGTTTCGCTGAATATCTTAACCTTTTGGAAAATAATCAAGAACATACAAACAACATAGAAAATAGAAGAAGATTTACGCAATTCGGCAGCGTGCCTGCGTCCACGGGAGAAGCGGAAGATGTCTTTATTAACTTGAAGAAGAAGATACAATAATCACTTTCGTCCTGCTGTCATCTCACAAGAGCAATTCATCCGGTTTCATGTAAATACTCACAAGAACCGTAACCTTTCTTGCAAATTCTCACAAGAGTACACTCTCTTCTTTTCTTCTTCTTTGTCTTCATCTTCTTGACCGTTTTCTTCTCTCCCAACAATGAACCTCTCAAGGGACTATTTATAGACTTCTCTTTCTCCTATTATGAGTTCACGTAGGATTCCTTTCTTTGAACAATTCTAACCTCGATAGGATTCTTTCTCATGATGCCTTTTACAAATCCTACTCTCCATGGAATGCCTTTCTCATGATGAAATTAGGATTTGACTTGAACTGTTTCAATGCAAGTCCTATTTAACAGGGAAGTTGCAGTAGAGGATCAATTCTGCGTGTTGAATAAATGAAAAGGGTATACGTGTAAAAATGGATAAATCACAGATGGTACTGTAATAACATTCAGGACATGAGCTGGGAGAACTGTAAAGAGGGATGAAAACATTTGAATACATATCAAGTAGAAGGGGGGAAATAACGACTTCGTCAGATATGAGGTAAATAAACATTCAATTAATTCATTGTCTTCTCCGCATGCAAAAATGTACAGAATGATTTTTCATGCATAAGAAAAAAAGAACACATTACTGGAATATTACCATCTTAAAATAGAACACAATATGCACAAAGAAACAAGGAGGAGTATTCACGTATCCAATTAGCTACTTGTATTGTGAGTTATCTAACTTCATATAAGCAAGGGACATACAGGGTAAACGTTTGTGCCTAAAGGCCCTGATGAACATGGTGATGCAGAAATGCAATTAATATGTTTGTGCCTCAGATTGGTTGTGCAACTCTTGGAGTGTAGACTTTTTCGATGTTTGGAGCAGGATGGTTGGCAAGAGGGGTATCCCTTGATGCTTCTATCGGGTTCATCGTTGTCACAGGAGCCTTTCATCCTCCGAGTAGATTCCGTCCCTGTGTGTCCATGCATTATACGCGCATGTATGTGCACGGGTTCATGAACGAGCTTGCACTTGAGTTTATCAGTCAGTTGCTCGCCGGAGCAACTCTATAACCATGTAAATTGAAAGGTTGAGAATTTTATTATTGTCATAATGTCTCAGGCTTGGACTGAGTTTTCGTTATTTGGAGTCAGAATGTTCAGAACTGTCCTATGCTTTATGAACAAAAGAACTCCCAAATGAAAAGGCTGCGTCATAACCACATTGCAGCAGTACTAAATATCTTGCACAAATTGGATGAAAGCTTGTTAGTCATCCTACCACATTAATGAAGTAGAAGCCCAATCAAAATGATGAAATTAAATAGAAACTAAGAACTAATAATATCATTCATTTCGACATGTTCACCCCTCAAGCAAGAGTTAAAAGTGGCAAAATTTTATTTACTAGTTGACAAAGGTTAAAGTTACTCGTCACAAAAAGTCTTTTTTTTTTCTTCAAGTTATGCTACTAACACTAGATTTCTTCTTTGTGCTTCATCAACATAATTGGTTTGAATCTAATCAGTTAGCACAACTCTGAAGAAAGAGTGATTCTAGATGTTTCATATCTGCTGAGTTGCAGCTGGAAGCCTACCAATTTTGCCCATGGATGGAGTAAAGCTCCGCAGCTTGAATCCAGGGTAGTACGCACTGTTTCTAGGGGCGACTCCTATTTCTTGGGTTGAGATAGTAAGATTTATTTACCCCCCTCTGCATAATTTCTTGCCTGCTTATATTCCTTGCTTTCCATGGCTGCAGCAATCGGATGATGAATTATCTGAAGAATAATCGCAGGTTCTGAATCGAGGATCAATCGTTCTTCCTTTGTTCGAAGCCATCATGCAGATTGCTGGCAGACGATCCTAACCGATAATATGTTTACTGTAGAAAGCCGAGCATTCAACAAGTCTTAACCCCACAATTGTTTGCTCATTCAATCTCAACGAATTAATGGATGCCCATATTTGTACAGACAAAACTAAGTTGGTGCCTTCAGCTTAATTGTTCTTGACCAATGTATATAACAATTATGACACTGGAATCCAAGGGACTCAAGTTGTTGGTATCCTAAGATTCTACCTTTCATAAAAGAATATGCCAACATGTCGCAAATCAAATCAACAGCAGGCAATCAAAATGCACCGTCTGAAAAATGAGGATCTCGACATTTTTTACGAAGAAGTGAAGATGATTCTTTCCACCCACCACTACAATTTTTGCAGCATAAACTTAAATACTTACAGAAGATATCAAAGGAGGGACGACGTCATTAACGTCGAAGAAGAACCGTAAATAGTTTCAGAGTTAACCCCCTCAACCAATGTGCTAAGTTGGTTCTCGTTCGGTACTCTGGTTTTAAGTCCGGTGAATGGTGAAAGCCTGCCCAGATGAATGGTTAGCTCATAAATGAGAATTGTATCCTACAGATCGACCCAAATATAACTTATAACTAATGCAAACATTTTACTGGAATGGGTGATAATGGCAAATCAAATTATATCAAACCAAGATGACAAAAATGTCCTTTTTCTAAACTATTGTGCCGACATAAAATCGATGTGAATCTCAAGACCAATTGAGTTCCCGTAATATCTTGTAAGAAAGTTTACATAGGCGACTCAAATAAATGAAGCTTAGAGAATAAGTTCCATAATTACTGCAATCGACCTGGAATAAGTTGAAGAAGTAATCAACAATATTCATATACAGGACCATCAAAACCATAAAGTTAACTGTACAAAATTGATTGATATAATATTGAGAGATTTTAAATCAGTTGCAAATACATTAATTTTCCTCTAAGCACCTCCGATCCGACAACAAATTTTTACAGCCATCTACATTTGCCAACCAAACTAAAGAGAAATAAATTACAGTTCTAGAAGATCAATCTAAAGAAATAAGATGAAAAGGGAAAAATGAATGTTGTTCAACCAAAATGAAAGTGAACTTCCCACATACTTCTATACATCCCAACCATCTCCCCTGCTATTAAATCCCCATCTACGTGCCGCGAGATTCCCGTACAACTTTGTAAACTTCGCAATGCATTCGCTCCTCACATGATAATGCGCCTTAGTGTTCCTACTGATCGCAACTCCCGATAACTTTGATGTGTCAATTACCCAAGAAGGCGTCACATACTCCACAGCTTTACTCGACGAACTAGCATTTGAGTACAAGAAATTAAGAAGCACGTCTTCACAATTGAAGAATTTGTCCACTAAATCCCTTCCCTTGGCTGCTTCCTTGCTCCAATACCTCTCAAACGCCAATCCTTTATCAACAAAAGCAGCTCCGGTTAGTATCATATTGTACCCTTTCAGTTTTCGAGAATAACTCTCATCTCGATATTGGAGAGGTTTCCCCTCAGCAAGCCGTGGATAGAATCCCACAATTCTATCAGGATGATCCCGCCACACCTTAAAGCCTCTCTCTACATCATCACATGTCATCATGATATCATCATCGAGCTCAAGAACTGCACGTGTCTTTATCAGCTCATCAGGCTTGAACCTATTATTCAAAGAATTCTTATCTTCCACTCTGATTCTTACAGGAACTGCTGAGTCAAAATCACTTAGGCTTGGAGGCTGGCCTTTGTTCCATACCACCACAATCTCCCTTACTGAAGAGCACCTTGAGTAATGCTTCACATACATTTTCAGATTCCAGAGCCGAGCATCATATGTCATAGTTAGCATGGTGAACTGTGAATAGTGTTCCTGCACTGGATAAGCCTCTTCTGCTCCATTTCCTCCATATACATAATGAGTCCCCATGCATGTTAATGCAACTCCAATTAGGAATATGAAAGCTAGGACGAAACGACCAATCCATGTATTGATTTTTATCCTTCCTTGGAAAGGAGAAGCTAGCCTGTTCAAATGCGCTAACACCCATTTCAGCTTAGAATAGAGATGGTCCCATTTTTCCTCACTCTGAGTGGCATCGCTTCGTTTTCCAGAGGTTGGAAGGCACCAGCTCGTGTGTGGAAAGCAAATAATGACATTCAGCAGTGCTCCTGTTAGTATGACCAATGCGATGGCAGCTCCAAATGCCGTATAGCCCAAAACAAGCCTTCGAGAAGAATCACCTGAGGGGACTCTATCTCCATCAATCACAGCAACCCATTTGCCCGATGGAAGCAGTTGAGCATCAAGATGATGGTAGCGAGCACCATTCCAAAGATTTCTCCCCTTTTTAGGCTCTTCGATCCCAAGTGGAACTTCGACCTCTTCATATTTATCAGTAGTGAGGACCATCACTTTGAATAGACGCATTCGGCGTCCATATGTCTCACCACAGTCTTGTCCTGGTCGGTAGAGATCCCCTTTGTAGATGAAAGGGCGTCCTCCATTTCGAGCACCAAAGCTCTTGTCTGTGTTATGTACTGGGTTCTGCTTGTGCGGCTTCCAAGGTCCAAGTGGAGAGTCACTGTACCAGATTTCAAGCTCCCCATTCTTTTTTGCACCAAAAGAACTGAAATCTGACCCAAACAGCCAATGGTAGCCATTGTACTCCACAATAAATGAATCAATAAGAGGTTTGTTCAAAAGGACCTTCTCCAATTCCCATTTCAAGGGAAACTGCAATGCCCGATAGAGACGGAGTTCACCTTTCTGGTTGCCTTCAGGCATCATATATATCTGTACAATATAAGGCAAAAACACAAAGGTGGAAAATATCAAAATCCAAAGCGAGCTAGAGTTCTACCGTCAATATGGGAGAAATTGAACAGACATCATACAAAAGACAGACGAAAATTTACCTGATCCTGATAACTGAATACAAAGGGATAAGAAAGATGCCACTTCTCATCTAAAGCAATGCCCAGGTGCTGCCAAGTTGCACCGTCGTCCTTGCTTACAGCAACACCAATATCCCCTTGCAGTGTGATAGAGTTCTTTGTTTCAAAAAACAAATAAAGAGCACCATCCTGAATAAACACTGATTATTGTCAGATAACAAAAGATACATAGCCATGCTTTATAAATAATAGATTTCATAAAAGATGGGAAAGGGGAGCCCAATTATGTATCCAAGTTGTATACAAGGAAAACACTTTAGAAACAGAAAGTGCAGCACCCAATTTTCATCATTTGTCTTCCATCAGCGACCAAGCCATTGTCAAGCTTAACTATAATTAAAAGTAATATGAGGACTAAGCCGGAACTGGGTCTTTCTCCTACAAGTAAGGTGAAATACTGAACTAATGTCCTCAAATTATTTGATTACATGGAAAACCACAGTTACCATTCTGATTAATATTTCCGTAACTTCTATTCAATTACACAGAAAACCACAGTATCGTTCTGATTAATATTTCCCTAACTTACTATCTCCAAAGGAAATAATTTGTGTCGCAAAATATACAATCTCACTATTTTGTTTATAAACAGACCAGTATCATGTCATTTCTTCCATCTAACAGAAATAGGTGAGCTGCACATGTCCAGCAGTAGGATTATTTGGAGTGATCAGTTTTAAATCTGCATAAAAAGAGTTCCCTCTAACTATGAAAGATATCGATAGCCCTACTTCCCAAATGCAACACTTCCAATAGAACTTGTAATAGGAACTCCCCGTGATTATCATGATAACTTTCAGGATTAGACCTCTATTTTACTACCAAATTGTAATTGTCCAGTTTCCACTGTCATTAATGGAATGTCAACCAACTCACTAACTGACCTTCTACGTTCTAAAGCGGGTTTTCTCTTGCCATCATTTGCTACCAAGGAATTTAAAATGCCATCACAAATCATGATCAATTTTTTTTTAAAATCCTGGAACTGAATAATGCATTCATGCTCCATAGACGAAAAAAATCAAGCACACGTGAAAGTTCCACTGGTTAGAGATGTCTGACGTCAAACAGTAGTTATAACGAACGTTTAGCTTACAGTAAACAAGGTAGGTGTAATAGGCAGAAAGGCGGTAATCAAGGTTTTACATATCAGTTATCAGGGATTTATCGAACGGTTAAAATCCATATCAGATAGCGGATATCGAGGATATATCAGGGATAAGTAGTATTTATCGGAGTGACATTACCAGATGGTGATATACATAATATAAGATTCTAAAATGTAATCTAACCATATTTAATGAAATATAAACATACCAAAATGTAAATAATTATGTTTAGGATCACTAACCAATGGTAGAAACTCGGGTCGGGTCAGGTTTAAAGTGCATTGAATAAGTGCTCATTGCCCAAAATCAAAACTCAAACCAAAGGCCAATAATTCCGATTTTTGGGCTGACAATATCGGCCGATAACTCACTTTATCGCTGCATTATCTGCCATAAACATCCAAAAACGATGACCGATTTTGAATAGAACTTATCATAGCAGAAGGCCCCCAAAACCGTTAAATTGCGGATAATATCGGTTTATCGGCCGATATTTAAAACATTGGCAGTAATAAAATCAAAATAGCCCTATTGACCACATGTAGGACCATAAAGAGACTGCAAAATATGAATGGATATGTTCACCAGTTTGCCATAGATACTGAAGAAAGAGAAGATATATTTTGTAAATGACAAATCACACAAATTAGAGAAGTTGGACAACAGAACATCAGAGAAGATATATTTTGTAAATGACAAATCACTCAAACTAGATAAGTTAGGCAACAGAACATCAGAGTTGGAAAAGTCACTTTCTTGTAATAGATATGGTCACAGTTACAAGATCTAACTCCAATAATATTTAGGTGGGATTTTTTTTCTTTAATCAAGCTTGGACCAATCCACCTTAATATTCAAAATAAATTTGATAGGTTGGCAGTAACAATTTTGTCATTGAAATATTTTGAAGAAACGAACACTTGGTAGAAGTATTAAGTTGACTAGACGTGCACATTGTTTTCTGTGAATTTTATAGTAATATAAACAGAAGTTACAGAACTTGTTAAAACACACAATTGAAGCAATCATATGAACACTCTAACACAGGCCAAATACTTGATAGAAGTAAAGCTGACCAGACTTATATTGTTTTATGTGAATTTCATAGTAATGTGAAAAAAACTTGCTATACTACACAATTGAAGAAATCGGATGAACATTCCAACATAGGCGCTTACGGAGTAAAGTAATTTTGCATCAATCATATCCTCAAAGTCTCAAAATAAGAAAGCCATTTAACTAAGAACGAATATGATGCATTGTCCTTAATGGAATCCAACTTTCAAGAAATTGCTGGTAAAAGAGCCATCAGAACCTAATGAGCAAAATGCTAGTTATGTCATTAGATTCCATTTCTTCAAGTCAATAACAAGGTTCAGGAGGCAAAGAGACACTAGTTAATAAGCAAAAGTACCAATTTGAAGAAGCAATAAATGTTATCATCACAAACCAGAGAAATGAGTGTCATAACCTAATGTTATGGATACTATACAACCAAGTGTTAACATACCCATTCCACTCTTGGCTAATTTAGGTATCTTTATATTGGGAAGTGATATCTCTTAAGCTCACAGCTTCATGATAACCAAAGATGAACAAATGTCATCTTTCATTTAAAGGATGACATCAGTATAAGCAATATATTACGATCTTAATAAATTCAAAATATTTGGAGCTACGAAAATGATCTGACCCCGTTAACCAATGTTAACCGGGACATAAGAACCTAATTAGTTTCCACATCCTCTGATATGGGTACGATTAAACATAGCAAGTCATTATTTTGCGGAGCTAAGCTTACAAGATCAACTGAAGAATTCATAAAGAAAGCACAAGCTCGAGGTGAAAAATACTTGGATACTTGAACCCATTGGGTACACTAATTATGTTCATTCAACTTGCTTAAATACTTCAAAAGCATCAATTGAAAATATTACTGTAATTACTTGTGAAATTAAAGCCTGATCAATTTAGAGAGTAATACTCCAGCAACTAGTCTCTGATTCTCTAAGCCCTCAAAAGTTAATTGAAGCCGTAGCCTCTAAACAATTAAAGATTCGCCTTAAAGCAAAAAATAACGGTAAATTAGAGCACAACAATCGTTTTCTCAGGGCATATTCATGAAGATACTCTGATACCTAATAAAAACATTAACTTGCCCACAAGATGCAATTTCGCACTCAAATTAAAACACCAACCTTACTAAAGAGAAAGGGATCGGCCACGAAATTGCTCGGAAACCCCGCGTTCGTCGGCGTCGCGCAGGTCAACACCGGGTTCGCCACCGGCCATGCCTCGCTCGCATTTCTCCACTCATTCCACTGCGAATAGCAACACCAAATAAAGGTCAAAGAACAAGAAAACACCAAATTCAATCAAAATAAAAAAAGAGGAATTTTTTTTTTTTTTTGCGGCGAGACTCAATCAATTACATCTTCGATTGGCTTCAAAGAGAGCGGTGAATCCCCATAGAAGACTCCAACGGCCCAGGATCCCTCTCCATCAGGCCGACACCCCTCCGCCGCCGCCGCCGCCGGCGACGCGACCGGGCGGCGAAACGGCGAGAAGGCGATCCGAGAGAAGGCGAAGGCGACGGATCCGAGGACGAGCGCCGACGAGAGGAGGAAAAGGAAGGAATTTGATCGGAGAAATTGACCAAGCCTCCGGTTCAAAACCCCCATTTTCGACCCTCCCGATGCGAAGGATCTCTACCTTCAACCGAAAGATTCGCAATTATTGTTTTTTTTTTTAAGTTATTTATTTATAATGGAAATAGAAAAGGGAGCTTGAGGATTTTTTTAGGGCAAGTTGGTCGTCTTTTTCGCAATTTTTTGGGTGTCATCGGAACGAACGAGGAAACGAGTGAGGGTCGTCGGTCTGCAAGTTTGAACGAGGGGAGAAATGGTCGATGATTTCACAGGAGAACATTCTACAATTTAGACTTTCCTCTTGTTCTCAAATTGATTGATTGGACCTTTTCTTTTTTTTTTTTTCCTTTTGAAAATAAAAGAAAATGAGAGAGTTGATTAATTTGTTCTCTACGACTCTACTCAATTTATTATAATTCTTTTTTTTTTTTTTAAATTAACCAAATTGCCCTCAATTAATTCATTTCTAAATTTTTACTTCCAAGGATAAGTGTTGACATCAATTGGATTCTTATTAGTTCGAGTCAATGATCCCTCGTGCAAAGATCCAAAAATGGTATGTAAAAAAGTATGGAAAGAAGCTTACAATTTCGGTAATAAAAGCGAGTTCATTTGGATTAATGACATTAAAAGGAGATCAATAGGTTTGATATAATAATTAGCCAAGTAGTTAACTTGACTTCTTATTTGAACTTTTTTGGTAAATAGATAGAAATCAACGCTCCAACAGCCTTTATAGTCGATCATATTCAATCAGGGTTTGAAGATATTCAAATTTTTTTTAATGGGAGTTGTTCAATGTCTTATATATAAAGGATTTTTTTTTTTTTGTACATTAGTTTACCTTCCAAAGGCTAGTTAGTGGTCCTTCTTTAAACCCTAAAAAAACTACAGTTGTTAATATCCTTCTGTACACTGTGTTTGGATGGAGGTTAATGGATGGAAGTTAACTTGGGCCACGTTTGGCAAAGGGTTAATGAAAAGGGGTTAAAGAGAAGGATTAATGTACTTAGCACATTTGATAATCCGAAGGACTAAATTATTAACCCGTTAAATAAGTTTTATTTTAGCCCTTATGATCAGTTTTAGTGTTTGGGAATAACAATGATTTTGACTGTTTTCTTTATAATTAGAAGGGTTAACTCTTATTCCATCTAAATAGGAGTATTAGTAAACCCCTCATTTTGAGGGGTTAACTCATTTTAACCCCTCTAGAGGGGTTAACTTAATCCTTTTATATTTTTTATGTTTGGCAAATTATGGAGGGTTAACTCACTTTAACCCTTATATAGATTTTTTTTGTTTGGCAGGTTAAGAAGGGGTTAAGTCTCCTTAACCCCTCACTTAACCCTTTGCCAAACGGTACCTTGAATTTTAATTTCACCTTGTTTGGGAGTTTTTTTTTTTTTTTTTTTTTTTGAAGGGAGAGGATGGAATGGAAGGTTAAATTTCCTTCAATTTTCCTCCCCACAAATTTGGGGGTAGAGGATGGAATAGAAACCAATGTAAAATTTTATAATGTTATACCCTTATGACAATAAAATCAACGGCTAAGATATACTCTCATCCAATATGTAATGGTATTTATGTAACTTTATACATATTCACTTCACTTCCCTCCTCTTTATTAGAACTCGCAAACAAGATAAAACAAATTTACTTCATTTCTCCTTACTAAACTCACAAACAACATTTCATCTTTTCACTTCCACTCCCTACATTTCCTTTCCATTATTTAGCTTTACGTTCCTTCCCTTAAGTAAACTCCCAAACGAAGCAATAGGTACTACCCCTACCCCACCCCCACCCCCACACCCACCCACCCACCCACCACCACCAGTGAGAACGCCTAGCTGGTTGAGTGGGTAAAATAATTCGGATTTCATATGATCTATCGGCTGGGTTGGAGTTTGAACTCGAGCCAGAGCCTCCTCGATCTCTTGGAATGAGCCTTTCGCCAGAAAAAATAATTTTGATCCTAAACTCATGCTGATAAAATTTTTACATATCATGTTAGCTAAGTGTGGATAGAACTAGTCATCATTAACAAAGTATGGTGGTTCATATTTAATTTTCAAAAATAAAATTATCTTAGCTGAATAAAAGCATATATCTCTTTGGTATAATATTCGTTAAGGTACGTTTTGGCATGACTCGGTTATTAGTATCCTTATATTTTGTAGAACAGACTATAGAAGTTTCAAAAATTGTTATGCATTCTCATTAATCAATATGTTTTGTATTTGAATGTTACGATCATGTTAATTAGGTTTCTCTGCATCTAAAATGTAAATTGCACTCTTGAGTTAGTTGAGAACTTAAAAGGAGAATTTAGCAACTAATGAATTTATCCAAAGATTGAAAATTTAGGGGTTATTAATCTATTGGTTTATAGTCTTATGATCAATCTTATGCAAAAAGAAAAGAAAAAAATCCATGCATCATTAATGTGGTCGTGATAGAAAAACTTATCACAGTCATCATACTAGAAGATGCACGCCTAATGTTTAGTTTTGTTAGGATTTTGTCTTTGATTCTTTGTGTAACTTCATGAGAATTAGATAGGGTTAGAGTTCTATCATGATTAGGAGTTTGAGTTCTATCATGATTAGGAGTTTGGGTTTTATCATGATTAGGAATTTGAATCCTATTCTAATTAGGAAGTTAGGCTAGAGATAGGGTTTTGGTTTCCCTATATATATTCTTCTAATAGTGGAGGAAAAACCATGAAGAAAAAGTAGAGATGTAGTAGATGAGAGAGAGAGAGGGTTTCGTAGTCTTTATCGGTGTAAAAGATTACAAGGAGTGGGCTTTGGAGATTATATGAGAGTTAGATTATGTATGTGAGGTTGAGAGATTGAGAGACGAGAGTTGAGTGGTTCCTCTTGTAGTTCTCTCTGATACATAGTGAATTTCTCGTATTGTTACCCCGTGGACGTAGGTCAAAGTTGGTCGACCAAACCACGTAAATCTCGGTGTTCTTTTTTTTTATTGTGGTTGTTCTATCTTATTGATTAGGGTTGGTTTCCGAGTTGCGCATATCGTGGTAGGCGGGGAGACTGAAATTCCCCTAACAAGTTGTATCAGAGCGAAGATGATGGATCCGGGAGCGAGTTCACAAGATAGAAGACGACGTCGTGCAAGATTAAAAATCGGTGTTACAAGAATCAACATGAAAAAAGGGAAAAATACTGTAGCTGCGGTACTATAGCAAAACACTGTAGCACGGCGGGCAATGTTCTTGTGGGGATCCGACGGTCCAAATTGATTTGTTAGCCGATTGAGAATTTGGAGGCGGATTGTGGTGATCCAGGAATCGTTCCTAGGGTTTTTCGACATGCTGAATTTGTTTTTGGTATCGGTTTCATCAAATTCAAACTCTACGGTGACTGATTTGAATTTTGATTAGAGAATGATGACTTCTTCGGGTTCGAAGTTTGATATTCCGCTATTTAACGGCAAGACAAATCTAATGATAGATAAGGAGCAGGAGTTGGTTAGTGTGAATACTTGAGGAGTACAGTGCCAGATTAGGTGGAGCTTGCAAGCGGGCACGACCGAGTGACACACATGAAGATGAAGATGGTGGCGTTGGACTTGAAGATGGTGAGCGCTCATATTCAGTCCAAGCCAAGTGATGGAGGAGATAAAGGCATCCAGCTCGTAGTGTAGAGTAGGAGAGGTACACCGATATGATTTGAGACGGGCGATGCATGTGGAGCACAAGGACACAAGAGAGGTGGAGGCGTCACAGCGAAGCAGAAGATAGTGAGGATCATGAAGGCATCCAATTGGGAGTGCAGGTGTTCTGATTTGAAGTGCGAAAGAAATAGAAGACTCTAGCGAGAGAGACAAAGTTTCAAGACGACGATGATATATCTTCAAGGAAGTTTGGGAATCAAATCCAAGGTGGAGATTGTTAGGATTTTGTCTTTGATTCTTTGTGTAACTTCATGAGAATTAGATAGGGTTAGAGTTCTATCATGATTAGGAGTTTGAGTTCTATCATGATTAGGAGTTTGGGTTTTATCATGATTAGGAGTTTGAATCCTATTCTAATTAGGAAGTTAGGCTAGAGATAGAGTTTTGGTTTCCCTATATATATTCTACTATTAGTGGAGGAAAAACCATGAAGAAAAAATAGAGATGTAGTAGATGAGAGAGATGGTTTCGTAGTCTTTATCTGTGCAAAAGATTACAAGGAGTGGGCTTTGGAGAGAATATGAGAGTTAGATTATGTATGTGAGGTTGAGAGATTGAGAGACGAGAGTTGAGTAGTTCCTCTTGTAGTTCTCCCTGATACATAGTGAATTTCTCGTATTGTTGCCCCGTGGACGTAGGTCGAAGTTGGTCGACCGAACCACGTAAATCTCGGTGTTCTTTTTTTTCTTGATTGTGGTTGTTCTATCTTATTGATTTGGGTTAGCTTCCGAGTTGCGCATATCGTGGTAGGCGGAGAGACTGAAATTCCCCCCAACAAGTTTCACACGTAGTATAAAGTATGGACATGTGTATGTTATCAAATTTTATGACTCATCTCTATGTTTATTTTCATCAAATGCGGGCCACAAGAACATTAATAATCTCTGATGATCAAAGAAACATAGTTACGAAAATACGCATCAATTCCTTATTTTGTATGTGTGATCCCTTTTAGGGAAGGGAAGAGAAAAGAACGAATCTTGTCAGAACACCCCACATCTTGCCGGGTGCTTCGAGCTATAGATGTGCAAAACTGAGAGAAGTTTTGGATTTCATTTCCTCTTTACAAGGTTCAGATTACTCTAGGTATTCTGGGTTTCATTCTCCCTTACAAGATTCGGATCAATCCAGATGATAGAGTGTTCGATCTGATAGAATTTCTACCCGGAAGAGAATATGGCAATATGCCAATATTTATATACCTAGATATATATGTATATTTATTAGTGTTGTACATGATTATAATATTGTCTACATCTTATACGTAAGTTCGTAAGTGACTGACGTTGTAGTTCATACCAAGGCATTGGTGCATGTTTTCGTGGGCGGATATTTGTACTCGTATTTTTTATATGTACACAGATCTACGATATCGCTCATTTGATACAATTCTTTATTTACGCGATGCGGGCGAGTTTTTAGCTATCAAAACCATCGAATTTCTTTATGCGTTATTATTATTTTTTATTATTGATCTGACTTAATGCATTTTCATTATAACTTGATTTTTTACATAGACACGATCTTATGCGTGATTACCTCTACGCCTTTGAGCTGTACATGCCTGCCGACGACGTCCGTGGAGAGAAATCATAGAGTAAGTAAATAATTCCGAATCAGACGTACATCTATGTGTATTCGTGAATCATTCTAGTACGTGAATCACACGATCTTATACTTTTTTCTGTCTGTTATGCTTTTTTTTATATATAATTATTATATCCATACACATGTTGTGTAGACTTTTTTGACTTTATTAAGGGCTCTCATGATACTGTGCCTTATCTCACGTGTCGAGAGCATATTTTTTGCCGTTTATGTTTATTGTCGCATGTGTTAATGAGCTTACATTTTCATTCATATATCTGCATATATTGAATTTCTGATGTAACTCTGTAAGGACTCAGGTTTGGTTGTTGAATAGGAAAGAAGCACCACACCCGCATTATGCATTATTGTACATGTATATATTTCCGTGTAAATACACATGATATACCATCCGCTGGGATGATATTGATTCGGCGCGTTTCCATGCTGCTGGTTTTTTTTACATTTATATGTACGTAAAATTACCTTTTTTTTTGTAATGCGTTCGTACTTCCTTTAGATTTGTGTTGAGCAAGTAGCGCAAGATACTTAAAAATTGTTTCAAGAATGATTAGGATTGACAGGATTTGGCAGGTTTAAAAAATAATAATTGTTTCTACATTTTAGGGATTGAACATTCTAAAAACTTTATGGAAACAAACACCAACTATGGAAATCTAAAAACTCAAAAGAACGTCACTTTTTGATCCTAGGATTTGTAACCCATCCTAAATGCTAAAAAAATTTAAGCACCAAATAGCCCCCCTTATTAGTGAATATCATGAGATAATTGTTCTTTACTTTGTCTTGTAAGAAGTGATATAGACTAAAAAGGTTTATATTGTTATTTTAATAAGAGTATGCAGAATATAACATAATTTAGGATCAAAGTGAAAAGTGGCTGGAGATAAATTAAATTGAAGCCACTGGATCAGTAGACTGTTTTTTTTTTTTTTTTTTGGAGACGCAAGTTGACACATGGGCCTGATCGAGCTTGCCAGCTAGCCATGAAGGCCCTAGTCAAAGATCCCTTCATTAGTGACACCACGAAATTTATAAACCTTCATTAGTGACTAAAACCAGAGTACCCTGTACCCCCATTTGTAGAGTTATACATGTATATTCGAGTCACAGGGCTGAAAACATCTCAGAGGTAACTTTGAAATCAGCCAACAAGTAGTATTATCTTTTGATTATAATTTTAGCTTAATTGCACCTAAACACCCTACGTACGGTTTCTCAACTACTTTGCACGTACATACCCCTAATTACAATGTACAAATACCTTATAGTAGGTAAGTTGGGTTTAAATATAAGTCATAGTGAATATTTTGGGTGTCTAGAATATTATGGGAATAAGTGGGTTTTAAAATAAGTTGGAGTAAAAGTTTGGGTTTTAAAGGCAAAACCCGCTAAATAAAAACCCACAGACTTGGTTCAGATCAGCTGCACTCCTACTAAAACCAATTGGTTTTTGTTCCTCCTTCCTGCAGCTCGTCTCTTTAACTTTTCTCCAACAGTCGCTGCCGCCGCCTCCTTATTGATCTATCGCCACTGTGTCCGTCATTGTTGCATGTTTCTCGCAAATCAATTGAGACATTTCACTAGTACAAAACCTCACATTTGGCGACAGGGTATTGATGACGGACAGCTAACCCACCACCAATGATTACATTGGCGACAGATTGGCATCCGTCGCGAAAAACCTAACGCCAAATGGGAGCTTTGGCGACTATTGGTGCATGTCGCCATTCGCCAAATAAATTGGCGACGGGTAACCCGCTGCCAATGAGTGCCCCCCACAAAAAGCAAACTAAACCTAGACGAGATACTCTAGCTATATATATATATATATATATATATATATAACATACCCACTCTTCGGTCAATGGCTTGGAGGACATGTCAAAAACTTGATGTTGACGTGATTCAGTTGCACGACGAATCCTAGACTCCAAGTTCGCGTAGTATTGAATCCCATCGACCTGTTCCAAGGCCTTAGCGAGCTGACGAGCGAGACGTTGATGTTGTATCTGACGAGCCCTCTTCGTCAGAGTTAGCGAACTTCGATAAAACGATTCCTTAATTAGGGAGGAACCGTCGTGATCAGAGCTTCGACTTTGGGGGTCGCCTAGATAATGTTGCGAGGGGAGGCCTCAGCAACAATTGGGTGAGAGTATTCACCTTGGGCCTTCTTTGGCGTGTAAGCCTTCTTCAATGGTGAGATCCTCCTGCACTTGGGGGACAAGGAAGATCTTGAAGAGGATGAGAAAAAATATTTCTCAAACTTGGTTTGGTCCAACTCGTACTCAACCGTGGATTCAACAGGTATCTTGATCGGCTGTGACACGACGGTCTCGGTAGCGAGACCATTGGCTCCCGCTGTGGTCACCAGCATGTTTACGTCAGGAATAAGTTTTGTTGTAGAATTTATTATAATTATTTATCGATTATATTGAATACAGAAGAGCAAGTTTCGTGCTTTGTAAAACTACTCTTTACAACAAAAAAATCAAATTACAATGCTCCTTAGAAACACATGTAGAAACATTTATCGTTCGTTGCTTGTGTGGGATCTTTGCCTGTGTTAGAGGTGTGTTAGCCCGTGGACTACCGAATCACAGATTCAGATTGAACCGTGAAGGCTATTTGGGAATTCTTGCTTCGTTTAGAAGTAAGAAAAGAAAGTGAATATATTATCGATATATAAACACTCTTCTTAAGATCAAGTCGAGGCTTAGATCTTAAGGAATCACAAGAACTCTGAAAAAGGCTTGCACGTGATGAAAACTCTCTCTTGCTTGGAATTCACCAAATTGCTCAAATCTCTCTGCTTAATCTGCTCCAAAAATGCTCAATTCACGTCAGTAATGGTCATAGGGTGGTATTTATAGCCCCTATGGACCGTAACTGAAGATAAAAGTTGAAAAGAAGGCGTGTCGAGGGGACTCCCACTTCCGAGACAGTTGTAACTGTCTCGAAAGCGTGGTTGGCTTTCCATTTCTGAGATAGTTATAACTGTCTCGGAAGCATACTTTCTTTCAGTCCTTTTATAACTGCTTTAAACACGTATTAACACTATTATTTTGATAGTTATTGACGTAATTTCCGCTTGTAACTCCACATTCACACACGATCTCTAACAATTATGGAGCCATGTGGCATGCGCAAATCTCGAGAAAACCGTCATTTGTATCACCTTAGCTTTCGAGACAGTTGTAAGTGTCTCGGAAGCTATAGTCTTTCTTATAGCTTCCGAGACAGTTACAACTATCTCGAAAACTGTAGATCCCCTTCATGCTTCTGAGACAGTTGTATGTGTCTCGGAAGCTATAAGCTTTCTCATAGTTTTCGAGACAGTTGTAACTATCTCGGAAACTGTGAGTTCCTCTTATGCTTCTGAGACATTTTTTTGCATCTCGAACCTTGCGTGATGCGCTTCTTGTGTATTTTAGTTGATCCTTAGCTTTGGATGATCCTCTACAGCTCAGATGATAATGTTTATCGCCTTCTCTCTATCTTAAGCTACGTATAATAATCTATAGGTAATTTTTGACACCTATAGTACTTACATGATTGCTATCCTTCATATCAAACTTATTAAGAATTGTCTTTTCATACCCCTCCTGAGAGATAAAAATTCCATTTTGGCTTTGCTTCACCTCAATGCCAAGATAATAAGACATGAGTCTGATGTCTGCGATCTCAAACTCACAAGCCATGGAGCTTTTGACCCCCTCGAGCATATGTGGATTATTTCCTGTAAAGATTAAATTATCCACATACAAGCATAGAATAAGAATATCTACAACTTCATTAACCTTAGTATATAAGACATGCTCATAAGGACATTTAGAAAATTTATGAGCTTGAAAGTATTCATTAATTCTGTTATTCCAAGCTCTTGGTGTTTGTTTCAAGTCATAAAGAGTTTTCTTCAACTTCAACACTTTTAATTCTTCTCCTTTCTTGATATAACCAAGAGGTTGATCCACATAGACCTCCTCTTCAAAGACACCATTTAAAAATGCTGACTTGACATCAAGTTGATAGATTGGTCATTTTTTCTGAGTTGCTAAGGCAATAATCAGCCTTATAGTCTCAAGACAAGCTACTAGAGAAAATACCTCGTCATAGTCAATTCTAGCCTTCTGCTTGTAGCCTTTAGCAACTAACCACGCATTGTTCCTGTCAACTTCTCCTTTCGCACTCTTCTTCTTTTTTAACACCCATTTTACTTCAATTACTTTCTTGCCTTCTGAAAGTATTGCAAGCTCTCGAGTATCATTCCTCTCGATAGCCTTGATCTCTTCATCCATGGCTGAACTCCACTTTGGATCTTGAACCGCCTTTTTTAAAGTCTAAAGGCTCACAACCAACAAACAAGAAAAATAATGTTAAATCCTCTTGATTTTCAATTACCTCATACAACTCCCTCAAACTCCTACAATTTTGAGGTTGTGGACTCGATGATGATGAGGACGATGCTGAAGATGTCATCGATTAGGGCAACTGAGGTGTGGTTGGTGATGTTGTCATCGGTGATGATAGATCGATGGAGTATGTGCTGGAGTATCTTTCCCGGTCTCAGTCTCTTCATTAATGAAAGTAATCGGGTTGCTATAAATTTCTCCTTTGCTCCAGTCCCATGATTTTTCTTTGTCGAATTGAACATCTCGGCTAATAATAAACTTCTTACTACATGGATCATACATCTTGTAACCCTTGGTTCTTAAATCATAGTTGATGAATACATATAGAATACTCTTCTCGTCGAGCTTATTCCTTTTCTGCTCTAGAGCATGAGCATAGCCAGTACTATCGAATACCTTGAAGTGGCTCACTTTTGGTTTGTAACTAATCCAGGTTTCCTACGGAGTAATATTTTTGAGAATCTGAGTTGGACACCGGTTGATGATGTAGATGGCGTAAGAAATGGCTTCAGTATAAAAGGTTTTAGGCACTTTCTTACTACTCAACATACTTCTTACCATATTCAAAATAGTACGATTCTTCCTCTCAGCAACACCATTTTGTTGTAAAATGTAAGGAGCGGTCAGAAAATGTCAAACTTTATGTTTTTCACAATATGCTTCAAACTCCTTTAAAGTGAACTCTCCACCTCGGTCTGATCTGATACGTTTAAGATAAAAGTCACTCTCTTTTTCCATATTAGTTTTGAACTTCTTAAACACGGAAAATACTTCAGATTTGTTCTTCAAGAAGTATAGCCGAGTCTTTCGAGAAAAATCATCAGTGAAGGTAAGAAAATACCTATTCTTACCGATTAAGGTCGGAGTGATCGGCCCACACACATGAGTATGTACAATTTGTAGCGGCTTCTACGCATGAAATGAAGCCTCTCTTGGGAAAGTAGCTCGATGATGCTTCCGCGCTAGACATCCTTCATAGAGTTGCTCGAGATGATTAATTATCAGCAATCCTTTCACCATGTTTCTATCGGCGAATGTCTTGAGACTACCAAAATTGAGATGCCCAAATATCAGGTGTCATAGCTAAGCAAGATTTTTGGTACAAGACTTCAAACATTTCACATCTCCATCTAGAAGTTTTAGCAAGAATATTCGATTCTTCGACATCTGTACTTTTGCAATCAATCTACCTCTTGGATCTCGAAGATAAAGACTACGATCTTTTGTATGAAAACTATAGCCCTAAGAGCTTTCTTAAACTCAATATATTGCTTTTCATATTGGCCACATAATAAATATCAGTGATAAATTTTTCTTCTCCATTTTTGAGGTGAATAAGAATTTTACCTCAGCCTTTCACTAGAATTTTTGAGAAATCTCCAAAAGTGACCTTGCCATTCACAGATTTGTCCATATCGATGAATATATTTCTCTTGACACATATGGTTACTGGTACCAGTATCAAGATATCAAACATCCTCCTTGTCACCATCTCCTCCGAATGCTAATAGAAGAATATTATCATCATCTCCTTTCTCAACATAATTCACCTTCTCTTCAACTTGATTGTAATAACAATCAGAAGAATAATGACCATACTTCTTTCATTTAAAACATTGAACTTGTATTTTCCATCGGTCTCCATTAGATCTACCACGTCCACGACCTCTAAAAGATCTTTGATTTTAATCTCTTTCTTCTAAGTTGTTATGATTTCCTCTGCCATAGAAACCATGCCCTCGGCCTCGAAATCTTTCACGACCATGACCGATGTTACTTCCTTCTTCTGAATCTTCTTGACCATCCTTCAAAGAAAGCTTAATTTGAATAGCCTTCTCCACTGGCTTATTTCTCTTGCTAAATCTTTTCTCATGGGTATTTAAGGAACCCAATAGTTCTTCAATCACTATCTTCTCCAAGACTTTTGACTCTTCGATGACATGAACAATATAGTCAAATTTCTGAGGAAGTGATAGGAGAATTTTCTCCACCACATGAACATCTTCGATCTTCTCACCATTTCTCCGAAGTTGATTCGCTACGGCTAAGACTTAAGTAAAATAGTCAGAAACTAGTTCACTTTCCTCCATCTCTAAATCTTCGAACTCCTTTCGAAGTGTTTGGAGTCGCACCTTCTATACTCCCTTATAGGAGTTTTGAAGTATCTCCCAAGCTTATTTTGAGGTCGTCGCATATGAGATCTTCTCAAATGTTGATTCATCAACTCCTTGGTAAATAAAGTAGATGGTTCTACTATCTTTCTTACTGGACTCTTTACACGAGCCTCTGTGTGCTGCTGATAGCGCGCCTTTATCTTGAGCCTTTTCAAAGACTTTCACCACAACATCCTAACAGTCTATTGATCCTAATAGAGCCTTCATTTGAATGCATCCATTTTCATAATTTTCCTTGATGAGTTTAGGAGCAACAAGTGGGATCATTCCATTGGAACTCATCTTAGCTTTGATACCAATTCGATAACAATATTTTGCACAGGATAAAAAATTTGGAGGAGGATAAAATTATTCTATTGATTTTTCTTTTTTCTTTGCTTGACTTCTTTCAACTTATAAACCACACATATTTATTACTATAATAACTCATAAATTTCCTAACAAAGACTCTTGAATTTCCAAACAACATTCATGCATCTGCATACTCATGCATTCTCCTCAAACAACTAAATGATCTTCTCAATTCTCAATGTAACTCAATCAAGTTTATTTCAATATATCTAACCTAAACCTGATCCACACAATCCAAATAGTATATAGGGTAAATCACTGTAAACCCCCATGAACTTTTTAGTGTTTCATCGTAAACTCCCTTGAACATTTAGGTAAATTGCACTAAATCCCCATGAACTTTCAAAATGCCTTTGCGTTGATTTTTTGTTCTAAATTATGAGTGTCATCTACAAAACTCAGAAAGTTTATGGGTTTTTTTTGCAATTCTAAAAAGTTATCGCGGGCTTGGTGCGATTTTGAAAGTCCACATGAGTTTACTGCAAAACAATGAAAGTTCATGAGGGTATAGTATAATTTTTATCAAAGCTAACTATCAATCATACACGGTTGATAATTATGATTTACATTCATAACAAGCTAAATTTTGACAAGCATTATGTGTTGGGATTTTGTCTTTGATTCTTTGTGTAACTTCATGAGAATTAGATAGGGTTAGAGTTCTATCATGATTAGGAGTTTGGGTTCTATCATGATTAGGGGTTTGAGTTCTATCATGATTAAGAGTTTGAGTTTTATCATGATTAGGAGTTTGAATCCTATTCTAAATAAGAAGTTAGGCTAGAGATAGGGTTCTGGTTTCCCTATATATATTCTTCTATTGGTGGAGGAAAAACCATGAAGAAAAAAGTAGAGATGTAGTAGATGAGAGAGAGGGTTTCGTAGTCTTTATTCGTGCAAAAGATTACAAGGAGTGAGATTTGGAGAGAATATGAGAGTTGATTATGTATGTGAGGTTGAGAGACGAGAGTTGAGTGGTTCCTCTTGTAGTTCTCCCCGATACATAGTGAATTTCTCGTATTGTTGCCCCGTGGACGTAGGTCGAAATTGGTCGACCGAACCACGTAAATTTCGGTGTTCTTTTCTTGATTGTGGTTGTTCTATCTTATTGATTATGGTTGGCTTCCGAGTTGCACATATCGTGGTAGGCGGGGAGCATGAAATTCCCCCAACAAGTGGTATCAGAGCGAAGATGATGGATCCGGGAGCGAGTTCACAAGATAGAAGACGACGCCGTGCAAAATTGAAAATCGGCGTTACAAGAATCAAGATGGAAAAAAGGAAAATACTGTAGCGAAGGTACTGTAGCAGAATACTGTAGCACGGCGGGCACTGTTTACTTGGGGATCCGACGGTCCAGATTGATTTGTTAGCTGATTGAGGATTTGGAGGCGGATTTTGGTGATCCAGGAGTCATTCCTAGGGTTTTTAGACATGCTGAGTTCGTTTTTGGCATCGGTTTCATCAAATTCAAACTCTATGGTGACTGATTTGAATTTTTATTAGAGAATGATGACTTTTTCGGGTCCGAAGGTTGATATTTCACTATTTAACGGCAAGACAAATCTGATGGTAGATAAGGAGCAGGAGTTGGTTGGTATGTATACTTGAGGAGGACTGTTCCAGATTAGGTGAAGCTTGCAAGCGAGCATGACCGAGTGACACATATGGAGATGAAGATGGTGGCGTTGGACTTAAAGATGGTGAGCGCTCATATTCAGTCCAAACCAAGTGATGGAGGAGATAGAGGCATCCGGCTCGTAGTGTGGAGTAAGAAAGGTGCACCGATATAATTCGAGACGAGCGATGCAGGTGGAGCACGAGGACAACAAGTGGGGGAAGGCTACTGTCAAGTTCAGTTTGGGAGGAGAAGCATGGTTGATTTGCTTTTATTGTCAGAGGTGGCGAAGATCTCTTGGTACACACAAGAGAGATGGAGGCGTCACGGCGAAGCAGAAGATAGTGAGGATCATGAAGACATCCAATTGGGAGTGCATGTGTTTTGATTTGAAGTGCGAAAGAAATAGAAGACTCTAGCGAGAGAGGCAAAGTTTCAAGACGACGATGATATATCTTCAAGGGAGTTTGGGAATCAAATCCAAGGTGGAGATTGTTGGGATTTTGTCCTTGATTCTTTGTGTAACTTCATGAGAATTAGATAGGGTTAGAGTTCTATCATGATTAGGAGTTTGGGTTCTATCATGATTAGGAGTTTGAGTTTTATCATGATTAAGAGTTTGAATCCTATTCTAAATAGAAAGTTAGGCTAAAGATAGGGTTTTGGTTTCCCTATATATATTCTTCTATTGGTGGAGGAAAAACCATAAAGAAAAAGGTAGAGATGTAGTAGATGAGAGAGAGAGGGTTTCGTAGTCTTTATCCGTGCAAAAGATTACAAGGAGTGAGCTTTGGAGAGAATATGAGAGTTGATTATGTATGTGAGGTTGAGAGATTGAGAGACGAGAGTTGAGTGGTTCCTCTTGTAGTTCTCCCCGATACATAGTGAATTTCTCGTATTGTTGCCCCGTGGACGTAGGTCAAAGTTGATCGACCGAACCACGTAAATCTCGATGTTCTTTTCTTGATTGTGGTTGTTCTATCTTATTGATTGTGGTTGGCTTCCGAGTTGCGCATATCGTGGTAGGCGGGGAGCTTGAAATTCCCCAACATTATGGACATTGATGTGGTTTGGATTCTTCGGATGCCTCTTCTAACATTACCGAAAATGGATGCGTTGGCCTGCCAGTTTACCAATACGGGGGTGTTCTCGGTTAAATCAAGATATAGACTAGAATTAAAGTTAGTTAAAATGCGAAAAAGACAATGGTTCTTATGGAGAGAGTAGTGTGGGAACTGCCATTGATGGTGTCTCTATGTGGGATTTGGAGTTTGTGGTTGCTACAAGATCAAACTAGCACTTCCTTTGGCGCACATGGCGAGGTATTCTTCCAACATCTTCTGCCCTCCGTAGGCGTTATTTGAATGTGGGACTAATATGTACGAGATGTGAGCGTGAGGCTTATTAATTAAGACAATCATGCGTACGCATTATGCCCTTGTCGCCATTGGTCTAGCCGGAGTGGGAGATCGATGAGTTTCCTATTGTCCTCTCTTTTCTCTCGCGCGTAGTTTTGAGAATTTTGATAGGTACCCATTGTCTAAAGAGCTTACAAGAGATGAGTTGCTGCTTGATGGTTTGCATGAAATGAGTGAAGCAAGAGTTTATTTGGCTAGACCGAAGGGTCCAAAGAATTTTGATAGTTACCCATCATTCGGTGATGTATGGTCGATGATCTGAGATTGATAGATTTTGGTTAGCAGAAGTTGCTCTGGAAGCTTACGTCTCTGGTTTCTGGTGATGAATCTAGCTCGTTGTGGGTGTTCTCTAGTTTGCGGAGAGTTCTCATTTAAATTTTTCTTTTTGGCGAACATCAGAAATTATCTCGATCAGAAGAACGATAACAGTTATACTCATTTAATGAGATTTGGAGCAAATGTTGCGCTGGAAAATAGCAGAACAGAACGAAGAGACGCCAGAAGGGGAAAGAAGTTCTAATAAGTGGCTATATACACTTACTTGGTTGATCTCAAAGTTATCTCCGAGCTATCTGCAAGAACCCTGTGACTAAACTATTTGTATATAATTATTACGAAATAAGTCTGATTTTAATACTGATCAAGATTTAGATATTTTTGCTCGCACTTCTTCGTGAAACAATTTTATTTTTCGTGACTTAGACTGCATAGGGACACGTTGATTATATTATATTCCGTTTTAAGTTAACTATTAAGGCCCGTTTTTTTGTTCCGGTTTTTGGATGGGTAAAAGGGAGGAAAGCTATCAAAAATGTCAGTTTTTTGACAGCTTTCCCCCAAAATCACCTCTATAGGAGGCGATTGTGGGGGAAAGCTGCCAAAAAGCTGACAATTTTGGCAGCTTCCCCCCTTATATATACCTATCCAAAAAACCAATCCAAACAGCCCCTAAATGACAGCAATGAACCTCGTTCTTTTTTTTTTAAGTTTACTGGTTTCAAGTCAAATTGAAGAGACTACTCATCAGCCTTATCTCAAGGGATTCACCAACAAATAGAGGGAGAGCGACGTAAGTGTTGGGAAATACCCGGGGCTACGCTAAACCACTAAAATAGCAAAAACGCAATATAGAAAAAAATACACCAAGATTTACGAGATTCGACAAACTTGCCTACGTGCTCGTGAGCCACACAATTACTTTCTTATTAATCAACAATAAATTACAATGCAAAAGCAGATCTCAAACTTGAGATCTCTCTATAAATGAAAGTTTGTTACTGTAGCTACAGTAATAACCCTCTCTTTAAATACCCCTATTTAATTCTCTCTCTTTAATTTCTCTCTGATCTCTGAGCGCTGAAAAACTCGCGAGAGGAGAGAGAAGGAGATTCACCGCCGCTGAAAAGGACGCGAGAAGAAGGAGGAGAAGCAAAGCAATTTCGTGCTCGAGTTTTTCCCTTTTATAGAGAAACCCTAGCGACAGGCTGGCGGTTGGCTGTTGCCAGCCATGCGCGTGGACCTCGCCTGCGGGCGCCTCGACCTCGCCTGGATCTTGCATCGAGCTCGCCTGCATCGCCCCAAGCTCGCTTGCAGAGCTGCTTCGCCTCACGCTCGCCTACAACCCCGCTCTACCTCGCCTACAGACCGCCTCGACCTCGCCTGTAAAGCTCGCCCGCCACGAGCTCACCTCGAGCTTGCCGTCAACCTCGCCTGCTCACTTGCGGAGGTTTGTGTCTACACCCGGCACTAACAATCTCCCACTTAGAGACCAAACCGTCGTCAGCAGGCTATCTCAACAAGCACTTATTCCTGTGTGGCTCCGCCCTCATCACCTATGCATGAAGGCCAACTGGAGTTACGCACAACTCCAGTTTCTGAATGGTCACCGCCTTTATTAAGATATCTGCTGGATTCTTACTTCCTGGAATTTTCTCCAGTTTTAACACGCCATCTTCCAACATGGATCTGATGATGTGGTACCGAAGCCCAATGTGTTTCGTTCTAGAATAAAATGTGGAATTCTCTCTCTCTCTCTCTCTCTCTCTCTCTCTCTCTCTCTCTCTCTCTTCTCAGCTCTCAACAGTGAAGATTGGGGGGATTTAAGAGGAGAATTAAATTAAAGAGAAAATTGAAAGGGGATTTAAAGAGAGGAGTTATTACTATAGCTACAGTAACAAACTTGTATTTATTGAGATATCTCAAGTTTGAGATCTGCTCTTGCATTGTAATTTCTTCAATTAATAAGAAATTAATTGTGTGGCTCCCGAGGACGTAGGCAAGTTTGCCAAACCTCGTTAAATCTTAGTGTACTTTTCTCTACTGCGTTTTCTTGCTGTTTAGGAGTTTAGCGTAGCCCCGGTATTTCTGTTTTTAGTTTACTGGTTTCAAGTCAAATTGAAGAGACTACTCATGAGCCTTATCTCAAGAGATTCACCAACAAATAGAGGGGGAGAGACGTAAGAGTGAGTGAGACCCTATGTTTCTCACTAATCCTCTCATCTTCTTCCGCTATTTTTTGTATTACTAGGTGAAGTTCATGTGCATTGCACGTGGTTAAATATTATGATTATTTGGTTTATCTTTTTCATATAACTTGATCGTAGAATTATTTCTTTTAAATCTCAACTTAATGATGTGATATTGCCAGTGAACTTTCTTAACACTTGCGTTTATGTACTCTCAACTTTCATTTTATGTTGTTGTGACCATAAGCAGTATAGGAAACAAGTCATTTGAAAAGATTAGTCGCTCATATAGCAACTAATATCATAGAGCGACTAATATCGTCAACACTTCAAATATAATAATAACAGATGACATACAATTCTTATGAAAGTGAACAAGAAAAGGAAAAAAAAAAGTCTTCTATGTTAATCCCTAATGATTATAGGATAAGAAAACCTATCAATATTTAAGAAAAATCTCTCCACAAACTTGCAAATTAGATAACAACACTCAAATATTTATTAGGTTGCTCAATTCTTATTATTTTAAAATTAATTTATCAAATCATTGAAATAGCTATCATATTCCTAATTCTTAAGGTTATCTTAATATTAGCTCCTCCAATCAAGAGTAAAAAAAGCAATTAGGGGGAATTAATCCCTCAAATTGCTAATCATACCATTGTTTTGAAGGATTAATTTCAAAATAACCTAAGAATTGAGTTACCTAATATAATTAAATGGTCTGACAGACAAATTTCAAAACATGAAAGATTTAAGGGACTAATACAAAAAATCATTTTAACCAAGCAATTGTTGTTAACAAAAAAATTTATTTTCATAATTTGGTATCAATCAATTGGTAAATATTTGCACATGCAATGTATATTATGTTTATAATGCTAATGTCCTCTAACCTTTTTTCTACTCCTTACTTGTCAACAAATTTTAATTATTTTAATTTTTTATTAATTAGTTTTAAATGGAAAGAGCTTTAGTTCAAAAGTTTAATATTGACTTCATAGCTTTAGTTGATAACCAATTATAATTAGCATAATAATGTTAACATTAAAAAGGATTAAGGATAAAACTAACTAAGAAAATATTTTTCAGAGCTCACACATTTAAAGGGAGTATGATTCTCTAAAATTTTTAATATTTTGAAATTAGTTCCTCACATTATTGAAGTTACTAGTTTTTCTAATTCTCACAAGTTGTTTCAAAATCGTCCCTCAAATGATGAAAATTGTTAATAGATCCTTATTATATGTTTCAAATTAATCGCTACAATTAATAATATGAGTAGGGGTGAGCAAATGGTCGGTTCGGTCGGATTTTTCTTCTTCTTTCGATGGTATGCCAAGTTAGAGATTTGTTTAGCTAAAAGACAATACTCTTGCTCCTTTAAACCTCTCACTCATCTTACAATCCAAGTTGAACATTTAGTTGACCACTTACTAAAACTAAATCTGGATCAATTAAAATTTATAAAAATATTCGTATCAATTATCTTTTTAAGCTTAAAAGTAAAAAAATTTAGACAAACACTAGGATCGGTCAGTTCGGTTTATTCTAAAATCAAACCGAATCAAACTTTTAAGGGAGCGTTTGGCAACCGTGGCGTTTTTGTCGTTTCTGTTTTTTTCCCTACAAAAACAAAGAAACGCGTTTGGCAACCAGGGCGTTTTTTTTGACTTGTCCCTTTACAAAATCTAAAAATTAAACATTTTTCTCAAAACACCAAAAAGGTGTTTTGAGATTCTGTTTTTCATCAAAGCCGTCGCTGCCCGCTCGCCAGTCGCTACCGGCCCCCCGCCACCCCCGCCACCGCCCTCGGGCCCGCTGCCACCCCGCGGCCACCGCCTGCCCATCGTCTAGCCGCCGTCGCCGCCTGCCCATCGGCCAGCCGCCGGCCACCTGCTGCCCGCCATCGCCACTACCGCCACCGCAGCCGCTCCCCGGCCCGCACGACAGCCGGCCGCCGGCCACCCTTCACCCGCCGCTGGCGCGCCACCGCCACCGCCGCTATCGCCGTCCACCGGCCACCCGCCCGTTGGCAGACCACCGACGACCCGCCGTCGCCACCGCCGCTGCCCGCCGGCCCACAGCTGCCGCCCACCGGCCACCCGCCACCCGTCGCCACCCGCCAGCCCGCCGCCCGCCGGCCACCCGCTACCCGTCGGCCACCCGCTCGTCGGCCGGCCACCGGCCACTCTCCACCTGTCGCCGCCACCACCGCCACCGTCGCCGCCCATCGGCCGCCGTCTGCCGGCGACCCGCCACCCGCCCATCGGCCGAACACCCGCCACCGCCGCCGCCACCTGCCGGCCCGTCGCCGCAGCCCGCTAGCCAATCGCCACCCGTCGGCCGACCGCCGGCAGCTCGCCGCTACCCGCTGGTAGCCGACGGTCGTCGTTCGCCAGCCGCCCGTCGGCCGGCCGCCGGCCACCTGCCCGTCGCCGCCCGCCCACTGCCGCTATATAAATGGTCAAATTAGTTTGACCAGAATGGTGTTTTCAAAACACATTTGAAAAAGAAACAATGGTGTTTTTTATAAAAAAAGCCAAAAAAAAAACACATTGATTTTAGTAAAATTTAACTGAACCGTAGAAATTCGGTCCATTTGAGGGACCAATTTGGAAATATTAAATAGGTAAGGAACTAGTACCTAAAAAAACCCTTATTATTATCATATTCACAGACATTTCATTTCCCGCCATGGGAATTGGCCTCTGCCCTCGCCATCTTAAGCCCTCGTCCCCAAAATTTCCCCCATTCTCCAAAAGCAATCTAAAAGAAACAAAATACCCAAAACCCATTGATCCATCGATCGATTGATCAACTGGGCATTAGGGTTTCAAATTGGAGAAATGGGGATCCAAGGGTTGCTCCCTCAGCTGAAATCGATCATGATCCCCGTCCACATTCAGGATCTCAGAGGCCAAACCGTCGCCATTGACACTTATTCTTGGCTCCACAAAGGTGCTCTTTCTTGTAGCCTTAATCTCTGCAAGGGAATCCCTACATCCAGGTACTTTATTTTCGTACGTTTTTTAAGGAAAAGGAGGAAATTTGCAATTTTTATGGATAGGTTTTAATTTAAATGATCTTGGGTTTAAGGCTGAAGTGACCCTTTGGTTTTCTTTGGGTTGTCGGGAATGGGTTTCTGTCTTTGTGGTGTAAAATTTCAGTTTTGCCCAAACTCTGACATTTTCAGGTTTGCCGCAGTTCTTGAAATGTTGAGCTTTACTGCATTAAGAACGTCCATTTTGTATAAAGTTTCAATTTTGCTTCTAATTCTTGAAGCAGCCACATCTTGGAGGCATGGTTTTGTATGCTTAGGTTTTATATGTTTGTATGTGGCATCCTGACCATAACCATTATGACTTGGTACCTTGTGATTTCATTGCATGAAGAACAATTTTGTAATTTGGTGATTACTACCAGGCCATTTATACTGGTGGATGAAGTTTCCTTGGATGTGAAGCACGAAATTTTAACCGAGAATTTGTGATGTGAACTAAGGCGTTAGTTGACGCAAATGCCTACAACAACGCATGAAAGCAATATACGTTGATATGTGTGCGCGTTGGGTGGGTTTTTTTGGTGGGCCGGGCCGCCCGGGTGGGGGGGGGGGCTCGGGGGCAACATTGTATGAAGTGTATAGGTGGTATTGGAACTCACTAGGTTTCAGGAAGTTAAAAGGTTTGTCAACAACTATTTTGAGTTTTGGGGCCGGTTCTTTCCTTGTGTGTGTGTGTGGGTGATCACATAGAAAGAAGCTTTACTGATATCGTAGAAATATTTAAAGCATGATTTTGACACTGTCATGCAATAGTGTAAAAAAGGCCCATAAGGTTTGCTAGACAATACAGATCAACAGTTTCTGAAGTTTTAAATGGCTCAAAGAAATATGATAAAGCTTCATGAGATGTCCTACCAACCCTGCAAAGTTTTTTCAGACTACAATTAGTTGGATTACACTTGAAAAAGGTAATCTATAGGAAGATGCAGCCCTCTCCCTAATAATAAAAGAAAATCAATTTATCATCATTTATAATTGCAGATAGAGACACTGTACTATTACAGAATTGAACTTACTACCCTGTAGTTCTATTTTTGCAGAAACAAGTGCCTGAGCAATTATGCACATCATGTTTGTTAGTCGTAGTATAGACTTGCGTTTTCACATGGTCACTGTGGTCATGTCTTCCCTTTTTGCGGTTATTTTGGATTTTTTGTTGTCGCTCAAGGTATATTACTCCTATATAAGGTTTTAATATGCAAAAAAATTGTTATCTAGAAATGAAATGTCTTTGAGATGACTGCTTACTATGAATTTCAGGCGTTAGGTAAAAATCATGACTTTCCATGGTCATAGATGTTTATGTCCAGTTTAAACTGTGAGCCATTCAAAGCTAACATTATAGTTCAGCTCCTTGCAAATTCATATCATCTTGTATTTACTGGGGATACTTTTTCTCCTTTTTATCCTTGATACTGTATTCTGATTATTTTTGGTCTCAGAACATTAAAGTTTACAGGCAAAACAGAAAGACGTCACAGTTGAGTAATCCATATGTTCTTTTAGATTTGTTTTCACTTATCAAAATTGGCGCCGTTAGATTGCCATGAAAAGCAAAAGTGTCATATTTAAGTAATCCTGGTTTCTTTTGAACTTTATTTTACTCATTAGAGTTTAACATTGAATCTTTGGTATCCATGTTTGCTTTATATCAACTGCTGTGGGTATATGGTATCTGGAAATGCAGCAGTTTCATGTTAATATTATACCTTGTTCTTATCTTGAATATTGTGTCATATTAGAATTGTTCTTAGATCTTATCTATCATGTATTCTGCTTGATATAGCTGGGAGTTTTTTTTAATGCGGTGACAGTGCAATGTTTTAAGTTTGTTCATGATTTCTAGGCATATTGACTATTGCATGCATCGGGTAAACTTGTTGAGACACCATGGCATAAAACCTGTTCTTGTATTTGACGGGGGGCTTTTACCAATGAAGATTGACCAAGAGACCAAGCGCTCCAGGTATTTATTTGCAAAAATTTGATGTTGGCTTCATACAAGACACTATTGATGCAATTACTTGATAAGTTTCTTTCTCCACGTTGTGCATTAAACATATAATTGGCGGGTTTCATAAACTCTTTACTGTTTTCATATCAAACACTTGTTAGTCCACCAGGTGCATGCAAATTTTTTCTAGATCTTTTTTTCCCACACAGCATTTCGCATTTTGTCCTTCTTAACCCTTCTAATGAATTGTAACCATCTCTTGGATGTCATCTATTTAATGATTGTAGACAATATTTGGATAAGGGTATTCTAAAGAGACCAGAATGTTCAAGTTCAGCAGTTTTATTATCATAATTTAAGCATAGAAGAGTTCTGGATAGAAGAGTTGTTTTTTCATAGTTGCTTAATAGAAGAATACTGAAGGTCCTTGCCATAGCATAAGGAAGATGTTAACTTTATGTTGTTTCCTCATGGTAATTATTTTATTACTATTTCTTTTACCGAAAGGCGAAAGCTTATTCTTTGACTAATTTCCTTATCCAGAGGTAATTGCTTTGAGGACATATAGGACCGTCTGTAGATGGAGGTTCATTGCTCTTGTCGCAAGATTTTCCAACCACCATAACACACAAAGTCTACAAAAGTTCTTTAACTAGTCTGTGTCGTAGACTGTATGTATATGGATTAGCTAACAACATGTAAGTATTGGAATAGTGTGTGTTATGCAAGAACATTACACATAATGTAACTCCCCGCCCCGGAATCCCGGAGTCGGTACGCTATTAGAATCCCGGAGTCGGTACGCTATTAGATCCGAAGGACTGGCCTCACAAACCACCACGTTTTGTCCTCACAAACCACCACGTTTTCAGCACGTTTTGTCCTCACTCACGCGCTCTCTGGAAAACTTCCTAAGGGGTCACCCATCCTAGAATTTCTCCAGGCCAAGCACGCTTAACTTTGGAGTTTCTAAGAGTTGGGTTCCCGAAAAGAAAATGCATATTGGTGGTATGAGTATTCCAATCAAATCTATCAATACTAATCACATCACCCTCTCAAGGGTTGGGGTATTACAAACTCCCCCACTTAAACAAGTAACGTCTTCGTTGCACCAAATCATATCATCCAAGACCGTACCATCCGTGTGAGATTCTAGAGGTGGCTCCTACGGCCTCAAGAGGTGGCTCCTGCCCTTCTCGACGTAGCACTTTGCGCCGCATAGCACTTAGCTCTCATAATTACGGTTGGCTTTGCTCTGATACCATTTGTCACGCCCCGGGCCCGTTAGCGTGTGCAAGCCTTAGGACCCTGTTTGGTGAAAAATTTGCAGTAAAAAGAAATAAAGGAAATTTGATTTGTATTCCTTTAATCTCAATTACAATTGGATTTCCTGATTACAAAAGAGAGGAGAATGATCTGGATTCTCCCATTTATTTAATTCTGGGTTCTTCACGGTAGCGATGGAGTGCCTCCCTCGAATACTCGCATCGAGTTTGCTCTCCGTTGACGATCCGAATGTCTTGATTCACTGGAACGACATCTTCTCCTCACGATTCGACGCTGTGGAGAACTTGCGTGGCAAGTCTTAAAATTCTAACCGAGTTTAGAAGAACTTGCAGAGCAAGTTTGAAACTCTGACCGAGTTGATAACTCAGACCGAGTTTAGGAACTCAGAACGAGTTTAAACTCTGTAACAGAGTTGATTTGAACCGAAAGTCGGTTAATAAGCCAAGGATGAAAGCTCCAAGGAATGCTCCAGATATTGAGCGAAGACCCCCCTTTTCTGATTTCCAGATCCGAGAAATCTCCAAGATCCGAAGATGACCTGCTCAAGAGGTTGTCGATCTCTCCTTTTGCGATCTGTTTTTGATGCAAAAAATCGATCCCTTAACTCAATTGAGTTTCTGGTATTTATAGGGGATTAAGGGTGGTAACTACCCCCTTAATCCGCTCCTAAGTGGGGCGGAAATTCCTCAAATCGTGGGAAAAAACGGTTCCTAAAACTGTTCAATTTGTGTTTGAATGAGTCAAACGCCGAAAATGGCGTTCTGGGCCCGAACTCTGCGTTTTAGACATCAAACGTAGAGTTGGGCCTGTTTTAGGCTAAAAACGCACAGGTCGCGCAGCGTTGTAAATCTGAAACGCAGAGTTGGGACGTAGAGATGAATTCTGTGTTTTGGACCTGAGACGTAAAGTTGGAACACAGAGATGAACTCTGTGTTTTAGACCTGAGACGCAAAGTTGGAACACAGAGATGAACTCTATGTTTTGGACCTGAGACGCAAAGTTGGGCTCTGCATGAACTTTGCGTTTTGGACCTGAGACGCAGGGTTGTGCTCTGCATGAACTCTGCGTTTTGAGTTCACGAACTCTGCGTTTTGACTCTGGAATGTAGCTACGACCTCTGCGTTTCGAGTTTGGAACACAGCTATGACCTCTGCGTTTTGAATCTCAAATGCGGTCACGACCTCTGAGTTTTGAGTTTAGAACGCGGGCATGACCTCTGCGTTTGAGTTCAGAATGCGGGCATGACCTTTGCGTCTTGAATCTTGGATGCAGAGGTGAGCCTCAGGCAGGCTCGACGAGCTTTAGGCTAAGTCCAATGTTCAGACGAAGTGCAGTCTCACAGACGAACTTCAGAACATAACTTGCCGCGAAGAACAGGTCATAACTTTCAAACCGTAAGTCAGAATGAGACGAATTATATATGAAAATCGGCTATCTCGACGAGACGAAGCCGACCAAACCCACCCCATAGAGTTCGGTTTGCTTCCTCCGTTTTGCTAAATTCTTTTCGGTTTAAGAGATATCTACATTTTGATATGAAGAGACCGTCAATTTGTAGTCTCTTTTGCTAGAGCATTGTAAAGATCGTCACCTTGTAACCTTCGTCTTGGCTCCTTAAAAATATGAGAGTCGTCAGATTGTAACTCCCGATGTTGATTGTGAAGGCTGTTGATTAGAGCTTTCATCAGTTGTTACGAAGGTCGTCAGATTGTAACCTTCATCGATTTACGTGAAAGTCTTCAAATTGTAGCATTCTGAAAGCCGTCGAATTGTAACTTCCATTATCGATGTTTGATGTGGATCAGCTATCTGTTGTGATTTTTAGACAGCCTACATCGGTGTTTGATGTGGATCAGCTATCTGTTGTGATTTTTAGACAGCCTACAGAATCTTCTCCAAAGTTTTCGAAAGTTCGCGGTTGACTGTGACGAATTTTCGGAATATTTTGGATCTCAATTCTGATCTTGGAGCTGTTGACTCCTTGTCACAAAGGAGTTGTTCTTTGCACTCGCTTCGAAGGCAGCTTGGTTGAAGGGATTTGCTACGCAGGACCTGTATGAATGTATGCGTCATAATCCTGTTTCTGGAATGCGGGGGTGGACCCCTGTGTTTTGAACTTGAGACGCAGGTCTCACCCTTGTGTTTTAAATTTGGAACCCGGGTGTGACATCGGCGTTGTGGTTTTTTGCGATGCGGGTCTAACCTCGGTGTTTTGACTTGAGATGCGAATGTGGCTTTTCATGCATTTTTGACTAAAATTTTAAGACTTGTCTTTAGCTCATCTATTTCAAGTCTCGGCTCTCATCCATTAAGCTGATGGGCCTGTAAACACGCATAGGATTTTTGGTAAACCCTCAGTCATCAACGGATTTGATAAGCCTTTACCGACTACCGTTTGAGTCGGGCTAGCATGTGAATTATTTGAATCCGTTTCACATGTAACGTTGTGCTAAGAGAATGAACCCTCTTAAACTTGATGCTATGATTTTGAATACATAGACTTTATCATTTTTACGGGAAAAGACTAACCAGCAACGCGTGTTAGGCGTAGGCTTATCTCTAATTAGGGATTGAGATAAAGTCCTCCTTGCGTGTGAGGCATGAATTTTGGTGTCTTTTTCACGATAAAAGACTAACCGACAACACGTGTTAGGCGTAGACTTATCTTTAATTAAGGATCGAGATAAAGTCCCTCATGCGTGTAAGGCATGGATTCTGATGTTATTAATAACAACCTGCTACGATGTTGAATACATAGACTTTTATCCTTTTTACGGCGAAAGACTAACCGGCAACGCGTGTTAGGCGTTGACTTATCCCTACTTAGGATTCGGGATAAAATTCCCCATGCGTGTAAGGCATGGATTTTAGCGTTATTAATAACGATCAGCTACGATATTGAATACGTAGGCTTTGTCATTATTGCGGGAATAGGCTATCCGATAGCATGTGTTAGATGCAGACTTATCTCTAATTAGGGATCGAGATAAAGTCCCCCATGCATGTGAGACATGAATTTTTGATGCTACGATGTTGAATACGTAGGCTTGGTCACTATTTCTTCCTATGTTATATTTTCACTTGAAACACTGAAAGAAAATTGAGAGTACCAGAGGTGTAGTATTAACTTGGCATGAATTTTCACTTAGAGTAAAATTCAAAAATGTTCTTCACTATCACTAGGATAATTCCAGAAAATTTTTAATCCACTAGGGATTTTATAATGAAAACTTGCTATCCTTATTGAAAAAGGATTAGCAAGCTCATTGGGGGTTTGACTGTTAGATATGTGATGTTAACCTAACAGTATTTTATGGACCTATCGTTCTATTGAAGAGAGTCGATAAGTTGATTTGGTCATTAGATGTGTAATGTTAACTTGACGAGAATTTGTTACGATCAGAGCAACTTTGTGGACTTATCATCCTATTGAAGAGGATTGATAAGTGGATTTTGTCAGAAGTGTGATATTAACGTGACGAGAAAAATATTACGATCGGGACAATTTTGATGACTTATCGCTCTATTGAGGAGAGCTAATAAGTTGATTTGTTAGAGGTGTGATATTAACGTGACGGGAAAAATATTACGATCGGGACAATTTTGAGGACTTATCGTTCTATTGGGGAGAGTTTATAAGTTGATTTGGTCGTCAGAGGTGTGATGTTAACGTGACAAGAAGCATATTACGATCGGGGCAATTTTGAGTACCTATCGCTCTATTGGAGAGAGTCGATAAGTGGATTTTGTCAGAGGTTTAATATTAACGTGACAGGATTTGTGTTGCGATTGGAGCAACTTTGTGGACTTATAATCCTATTGAAGAGGATTGATAAGTAAATTGTTAGAGGTTTAGTGTTAACGTGACAGGAATTTGTACTTGTGACTTACACAAGATTTTAGAAATTAGCGTCTCGCTGGGGAAAATTGCTAAGTAAGTTTATCATCAGAAGTGATGAATTTTGATACTTATGATTTGAATAAGATTTTGAAGACTTAGTGTCTTGCTGGGAAAGATTGCGATTTGAGCAATTTTGAGGGCTTACCATCCTATTGTCAATGATTGATAAGTTGATTGTCAGAGGTATATTGTTAACGTGACAAATTGGGAGTGATGTAAGCTGCATTCATACTCTGTGGGGGTAATGATCGTCAGAAGTGTAATGTTAACTTGACGATGTGAAAGATTCGTTACTCTTAATCCAATAGATTCCAAGTAACAACTCCCAGTCTTGATTAATACTTGGCTGGGGAATAAAAGAGGTAGACAACCCAGTAGAGCACTATCCGTGAAGTCGGAATAGAGGCACATCACCTGGTAGGCCATTATCTGATGAGTTCGACTATCAGAGGTAACTGTTAACGTGATAGTTTTGTGGATCTGTCATCCTATTAAAGAAGATTGATAAGTTGATGGACTATCAGAGGTAACAGTTAACGTGATAGTTTTGTGGATCTGTCATCCTATTGAAGATGATTAGCAAATTGATGGACCATCAGAGGTAACTGTTAACGTGATAGTTTTGTGGATTTGCCATCCTATTAAAGAGGATTGGCAGATTGATGGACTATCAGAAATAGATATTAATGTGATAGTTTTGTGAACTTGTCATCCTATTGAAGAGGATTAACAAGGTTATGGACTATCAGAGGTAACTGTTAACGTGATAGTTTTGGTGAACCCGCTATCCTACTTAAAGAGGATTGATGGGGGAATTTAAAAAAATGGACTATTAGAGGTGTATTGTTAACTTGATAGTTTTGTGTATTTCGTGGTTGACAGGGTATTTTATTGAACGTGACAACTCAGAAAATTTATTATTCATAATCCAATGAATTACAAATAAACCAACCCCCAGTCTTGAACAATGTCACGCCCCGCTTCCTAAAATACCGGGGAATCGGGACGTGAACAAGCCCGCGACATATTAGACTGAGGAGAGATAAGTGCTAGACCTCTTCTTCTCAATCTAATACGCTAAGCGTCTGGAAATAAAATAATACGAAGTCACAGGTCCCCGATCACAGATAGCAAGAATATAAAGACAACTCAGAATAAGATAGTACATATCACAAATGAATATCATCCAAGACATAAAATACGGGTTAAACATGCCCTTATACATATCTGAACAAATAAATACTGAAGAGATACAAAATACACTGATCAATTAGAAATGGAAGGTAGTACAAAAGAAAACGGATGACCAATAACTAAGCTTCAGCCTCTTCTGCTACACCGTCTTCAAGGTACTCCTGCTGTGAATCCTCTGGTTCCTGCTGAACCTGCTCTTCTCCTAAGTCTGACGTACACCAGAAAAAACAGGTGTACGTCAGGTGCATAGCGCACGGCAAGACCCCACAAAAGAAAAGAACGAACGAAAACGCAAGCAGAAAACGATACGACAGTAGAAATGATAAAGGAAACGTACATCTGGAAATCCAACAAGATCAACCAACAAATCGATCATGCAGCAAGCGATCAGAATAATCATCCAAGTCACAAGATCATACAACTAGATGTGATTAATACTTAAAAATCTACAACTTGAGACGTAGTACGTCGAGCGAAATAATCCAAACAAGGAAACCATCATGTATATACCATATGTCTCGAATTGTAAATAATTAAATATTAACCCCGATCTATGTATGGAAAGAAACACAACTGGACTACATCTCACCTATCAAGAAACGAGGTCATGCAACTAGCCATCCTATCTCAACTCACTGGTCCACATCTCACATAGAGTCAACACTCATATCATCGGATAACTGACTGTTCACAAATCCTCTACGTGCATCCAATACGCTGCTACACTGGATCGGTCAGAGGGCTACACGCAATCCGATTCCGGCCTTGTTCGAACTCAAGCAAGAATCAGGTGAATATCAAGCTCACGGACCAAAGTGGCTACACCGGCTCCACTTTGACCCAACAAACCAACCCCAAGCTACACTGGATCATGGGGAGGCCTGGAAGATACATCAACAGCCTTATCCGATCACATGAACATGGACTTTCCCATCCCAACTCTCTTGTACTTTCTAAATCAACCATATTCCTCATTAAAACTCGGGTTCACCACCTAAACTCAGTCAACACACTCACACATGTCACTAAGTCTGTTCATGACACACGAGGCCACTAAATCATGAACTGCTAATGGTTCTCAATCACAAGATGGACAATACATAGCACTATAGCAAACATGTCAAATACATTAAATAAATACAAAACGTGAAATGTGATCATAAACAACAACTATGTAATTCAGAAAATAATTCATTTTCCAAAATAATTTCTTAACACTTATTTCTCATCATAATTATTCTACAATAATCTTTTTAAATAATGAATATTAACTCAAATAATCCTTTCACAAAATAAATTCTTTTAAGAATCATTTATTATAATAACAACTCAAATAATCCATTTTTACAGAATAAAATTCTTTTCTCATTATAACTAATCTAAAAATAACTTCTTTTTCAAAATAAATTTCTTTAAATCATTATAATTATCTAAAAATGATTCTTTTGTCGTACTAAATTCTTTTAATTCCTTATAATTATTCTGAAAATGCTATTTATTATATTACTATAATATATTTTAATATTCTTCATCAAACAATCCACACAGGTAATTATATTACAAACTAATCTACACAGACAACTCATAATAGATCTGAAAATATAAAGATCGACAAGCTGAGTAACGGGATCTTGCCTCGGGGTTCGTCGAACGAATCGACGTTGACGACGCGGGTCGGATCCGACGCGGTGGGCACGGCAAGGCTACAGGGGGTGGAAGAGGAGGTCGGCGGATCTCTGGTGGTTGGCGTCGGGTCTGTTGAGGGCAGCGCGTCGGAGGTGGCGATCAGGGAGAGGGGCGACGAAGGGGAGGTTGGCGTGGCTGTGGCCGGCGGCTTCGTCGGGGAGGAGCAGACGGGGGCTGGGGTCGTGGGCGGCGCTGCTGGGTGACGGCAACGGTCGGAGGCCGGAGGGGAGGGCTGGCGACAGTGGCCAAGGCGGCGACAAGGTCGGCTGCTGCGGCTGGGTGGGGTGGCGGAGCTTGAGGAGGCGGAGATGGGTGCTGGGGTTCGTCGTGGGGTGGAGGACAGCGGTGGAGGAGGTCTACAGGGCGAGGAGGCTGTGGTGTTGGGCGGCGGCAAGGGTGGTCGGAGAGCTACGGTGAAGGGAGAGGAGATCGGAGGCGGCCTGAGGTGCTGGCGGTGGCTTGGATCTGGGAACGAGAGGGAGAGGAAGACTGCGGGTTGGGGTGGTCGACGAGTTGGAGGGTCGGAGGCCGGCGAGGGGCGGTGGTCGGAGTTGGCTGAGGTCGGTGATGGGTTCGGAGGTGATGATGCTCGGGGAGAGAGAAGAAGGTACAGTGGCGGCTGCGTTGTGAAAGAAGAGAGGAAGAGAGAGAAACTCATAACACACATATATATATATAAAGGAAAAATTAGGGTTTTTAAAACAAAAATAATTAAAATAAATAATTACAGGTATTTAAAAATTAAACTAATTACAGAATAATTATCTACAATTAAAAACGTACATGTTGTGCTAATACTACAGTTGATACGAAATAGTCAAAATATACCCATATTGTACAATTAAACGAGAATAATTAATAAATAAAATATATTTACTTATATTTAAAATCAAACAATTATGGGATAATTATGTACATAGTAAAACGTACAAGTTATACTAATACGACAGATAATATGTAACAGTAGAAATAATACAGCAAATTATACGAATAATACGTAATTAATAATATAACGTATTATACGAAAATATACGTAATAATAAAAATAATACAACGTATTGTTTAAAATGACATGTAACAGTATCGATAACGCAACAGATAAATTCCATAAATTTTCACCACATAAAATTAATTTATAAATATTAATATCATTTAAATAAATATGAAAACTCAGACTTTAAATCTTAGAAAATTATAGAAATTCAAGAAAAATACAAACACTCTTTTAAAATCATAATTAAATATTTTAAAATACTAACAAATTAATTTAACTAGTATCAAAATTCACGGTCCTTACAAACAAGTACAAGGGAAAAAAGGAGTAGACATAGCACATCGCCTAGTAGGCCACTATCTAACGAGTTAGACTATCAGAGGTAACTGTTAACGTGATAGTTGTTGGACCTAACATCCTACTGAAGAGGATTAGCTTCAGTGGCCGTAGTATCTTTCCCTTCTGACTGAGAAGATTAGGCTTGGTCCGATTGCTCAGGTTGATCCTGCTTACTTTGTTCTTCAGCTTTGACCCTGACAATGATCTTTTGAGCTTGTTCGCCTTGAGAGATTAGTTGTCTCTAGGAACAACATTCTGTAACTCTCATTTGTGCTAGAAGGTCGGTCTGCAAGTTGTGTCGACAGGTCTTCACTAAGGTAGACTGTGTCATACCTGTAGGATATCGCAAAGTCATGTTTCAAAACCTTTTGACGAAGGTCTTAACAGACTCCCTCTTTTTATGCTTAGTGGCGAAAAGGGTATGGATGGAGACTTCTGTATCCTCTTTAAAGAATCTTGATAAGAAGCGTCTTTCTAGATCCGTCCACTTTTGGATACATCCTGCAGACAGTTTCCTGAACCATTCAAAGACAACTCCTTTGAGGGTGCTAATAAACAATCGAGCCAGTATGACATCGTTTGACATCACATTCCCAGTCTGTGACTTAAAATGATAGATATGTTGATTTGGTGATCCCGTGCCGTTAAAAGTTTGTAACGTCGGGATCTTAAATTTTAGAGGATAAGAGGCTGCATGCCATTTGGCAGGATAAGGTCTGACAACTCCCTCGTCTTGGAGCTCGCTTCTGTTGGCAATGTCATTGAGACGGGCTTCCAATTCTTCTATTTTAGCCGATTGAGGATTCTTCTCATTCTCGGCTTCTTCCTCGTCTTCAGATGAAGAGACTATGTGATGAGCTTCTTGATCAAAAGTCTCATTCACTTTTTGTTTCGCCTCTGATGTGGATGATCCTCCTTTCCGGGGGGAATCCTGCCGAGGTTGTGACTCAGTTTTTTGGGAATTGGCTCTATTAGCAATGATCTGAGCCATCATATCCCGAATTTGATTGACGGTTTCCTGCTGTGCTTGGAGCATAGCATCTTGCTCAGCAACCCTCTTTGAAAGATCTTCAGAATGTTCTGCCATGTGGGCGAAGCTCTCATGCTTAACGAAAGAGCTTGATGATTGGGACTCTGCAATGGTTGAGTGTTCATCATCGGAATTGGTTCCTCTGGCTAAACTCTGATAGTTGACAGAGGGAATGACTCCTATTCGCGTCCGAGTGTGTCGGTAGACTCTTTCAAACTCGTTAGCGATTTCTCTGACGGTCGGTGAACGACTTGTCTCAGAGTCATCGGAACTAAGACCTGAGGCTATCACTCTGCCGATCACATTGATAGTGACTCTAGGATACTCGGTCTCTGAAGACTTCTTCTTGTAATGACGTTGTCGCTTGCTTGGTCGAGCAATGCTCGTCAATCGGTCGAACACTGATTGCCTAGGCACAGAAGCATAACATTGGCATTCTGAGAGGACCGCAGAAATAAGCCACTCACATTGACATGAATGAGTGGCTTGTTTCACCGGTCTTTCCCTTAAAAATAACTCACTTAAGTCAGATACCTGGGGAGATTTTCTCACAGAACGTGAGGTTAGAGATGGAACCCCCTACCTCTCAGTAGGCGGAACTGGTTCTTGTTTAACATGGATCTTGAATTCACGTTGATCTTTTTGAACACGACGAATCGCATCGTGTTCTGAAGAAGGAACACGAGGGTCGTGTTCTGTTTTACCAACGCTAGACCGAAGTCTGCGTTTTGTCGATGAAACGCACCTTTGCTGGTTGCGTTTTTGTCGGCTAACGCAGTTCGTAAGTCTGCGTTTTGGATCTTGAACGCACTCCTCAGAGTTACGTTTTGGTTCTGAAACGCACTCCTAAGAGTTGCGTTTTGGTCTGAAACGCACTCTTGAAAGTTACGTTTTGGTTCTGAAACGCACTCCTGAGAGTTGCGTTTAGTTTGTGGAGCGTGGCCCTGAAGGCTGCGTTTTGATTCTGGGACGCACTCCTGAGAGTTACGTTCTGCCAGATCAACGCAGTTTTGAGGTTTGCGTTTTGATGTTGAAACGAGCCTCTGAAGGCTGCGTTTTGATTGCACAACGCGCCACTGAGGGTTGCGTTTGGCATAAACTGAGCCCACTCCTTTGGAGGAGGGGCTGCTCGAGCAATCTCGGCTAAAGGAGAGGGCTTCCTTCGGCATAAGAGCAACAATTAGAGCTTTAGTCTCCTTGAAGACTTTGCGGATCTTGCGTATAACCTTGGGGCTAAGGGATCCGAAGGAGAGTAACTCCTTATACTTGGCTTGATCGAACTCGATGATAAGAGTTTCAATAGTCGTTCCAGTGAGCTTGATTTCGGATTACGCCATCACTTCTTCGTCAGAGAAGCTAGTCCCCAGCGAAGTCGTCATCTTTTGTTTGTGGAAAATTTAAAGTAAAAAGACAATGAAGGAAATTTGATTTGTATTCCTTTAATCTTAATTACAATTGGATTTCTTGATTACAAAAGAGAGGAGAATGATCTGGATTCTCCCCTTTATTTAATTCTGGGTTTTTCACGGTAGCGATGGAGTGCCTTCCTCGAATACTTGCGTCGAGTTTGCTCTCCGTTAACGATCCGAATATCTTGATTCACTGGAACGATATCTTCTCCTCACGATTCAACGCTGTGGAGAAGTTGCGTGACAAGTCTTAAAACTCTGACCGAGTTTAGAAGAACTTGCAAAGCAAGTTTGAAACTCTGACCGAGTTGATAACTCAGATCGAGTTTAGGAACTCAGAACGAGTTTAAACTCTGTAACAGAGTTGATTTGAACCGAAAATCGGTTAATAAGCCAAGGATGAAAGCTCCAAGGAATGCTCAAAGATTGAGCGAAGACCCTCCTTTTCTGATTTCCAGATCCGAGAAATCTCCAAGATCCGAAGATGATCTGCTCAAGAGGTTATCAATCTCTCCTTTTGCGATCTGTTTTTGATGCAAAAAGCCGATCCCTTAACTCAATTAAGTTTCTGGTATTTATAGGGGATTAAGGGTGATAACTACCCTCTTAATCTGCTCCTAAGTGGGGCAGAAATCCCTCAAATCGTGGGGAAAAAACGGTTCCTGGAACTGTTCAATTCGTGTTTGAATGAGTCAAACACCGAAAATGGCGTTCTGGGCCCGAACTCTGCGTTTTAGACATCAAACGCAGAGTTGGGCCTGTTTTAGGCTGAAAACGCACAGGTCGCGCAACATTGTAAATCTGAAACGCAGAGTTGGGACGCAGAGATGAACTCTGCGTTTGGACCTGAGACGCAAAGTGGAACACAGAGATGAACTCTGCGTTTTGGACCTGAGACGCAAAGTTGGAACACAAAGATGAACTTTGTGTTTTGGACCTGAGACGTAAAGTTGGGCTCTGCATGAACTTTGCGTTTTGGACATGAGACGCAGGGTTGAGTTCTGCATGAACTCTGCGTTTTGAGTCTACGAACTCTGCGTTTTGACTCTGGAATGTAGCTACGACCTCTGCTTTTCGAGTTTGGAACGCAGCCATAACCTCTGCGTTTTGAATTTAGAACGCGGGCATGACCTCTGCGTTTTGAGTTCAGAATGCGGGCATGACCTCTGCGTATTGAATCTTGTATGCAGAGGTGAGCCTCAGGCGGGCTCGGCGAGCTTCAGGCTAAGTCCAATGTTCAGGCGAAGTGCAGTCTCACAGACGGACTTCAGAACATAACTTACCGCGAAGAACAGGTCATAACTTTCAAACCGTAAGTCGGAATGGGACGAATTATATATGAAAATCGGCTATCTCGACGAGACGAAGCCGACCAAACCCACCCCATAGGGTTCGGTTTGCTTCATCTGTTTTGCCAAATTCCTTCCGGTTTGAGAGATATCCGCATTTTGATATGAAGAGACCGTCAATTTGTAGTCTCTTTTGCTAGAGTGTTGCAAAGATCGTCACCTTGTAACCTTCGTCTTGGCTCCTTAAAAATATGAGAGTCGTTAGATTGTAACTTCTGATGTTGATTGTGAAGGCTGTTGATTTGAGCTTTCATCAGTTGTTGCGAAGGTCGTCAGATTGTAACCTTCATCGATCTACGTGAAAGTCTTCAAATTATAGCTTTCTGAAAGCCGTCGAATTGTAACTTCCATCATCGGTGTTTGATGAGGATCAGCTATCTGTTGTGATTTTTAGACAGCCTACATCGGTGTTTGATGGGGATCAGCTATCTGTTGTGATTTTTAGACAGCCTACAGACCCACCGAGTGTAACGTGCTATTTGGCTCAAACCACTGTCAAAATCGACTAGACGATGTTACACTTGAGTCTTTAGCTTCACTATATAAACCTCTTAATTCTTTATAATCCCACCGATGTCAGACAATAATTTCTGAGAAACGTCGCTGTCAAAGTCGGTGGGATGTTACACATAATTCTTTTGAACTAACCTTCAGACTGTAAAACTCTTGTGAGGTAATGCAACATTGCAAAAGTAGATGGACTAGCTTAGAATATTACAGTTATCTAATGCACCGAAACGACTTCCCTTACAAAGCAAAGCCACTCAGTTTCCCTTTGTCCATTCACTATGCCAAGTCTATAAATTTCTAATATTGGCACAGACACAGTAATATAGTTTTGTTTCTTCCTTTTGGCTTGTCCACATTGCAAGTTACATTTCGATAGTTCATGAAAATGGCTATTTATGAGGGGGAGAATTGTATAAAGAATCTTGCTGGAGAATTGTATGAAGAATCTTGCTTACTTCTCTGGATACTACTTAAATGTATCTAGAGCCGATTTATCTTTCACTGAAGTGAGTTTTTCTCCACTATGACCCAGAGCATGGCAGGTTATTCTCCATTTGCCAAATTGACATCATTCGAGGTTGCCGTGTGCATGTAAACTAGCATTTTTTTCCCTTGTATCTCTCTCTGTCACGGAATGAAACTTTCCACTTCTCTCTCAAAGCCTCACTCCATCAAATTCACTTCTTTCTAATATTTTATTCTTCTACTACTATGCTTTTTTAAATTTACTAGTTGTTGTCTACTCTTATCCAGGTTTTCTGTAGATCTTTTTTCTCAACTGTACTGCTAAAGTTTGCTTGAATTTGTTAGTCTACATTAACTTACATTCTATTTCAGGGCAAGAAAGGAAAATCTCGAGCGTGCAATGGAACATGAGGCAGCTGGCAATTCTGCTGCTGCTTTTGTGTGCTACCAAAAAGCTGTTGACATATCACCTTCGGTTGCCTTAGGGCTAATAAAGGTAGGTAAACTTGTCTTCTGATTGTTGATTATAAACTGCTCCAGAAGGGTCTCTCTCTCTGTAGAAAATTGTTTCACAGATCTTTAATTCAATGTTTATCCATTTTGCAATTGACAAAGTGTCTGCACCTTCATTCAGCACTGTAGTAGTTACAAATGATTTTTGCAGGTGTTGAAGCAGGAGAATGTTGATTACATTGTTGCGCCCTATGAGGCTGATGCACAAATGACATTTTTGTGCATGAACAAGCTTGTTGACGCTGTCATTACTGAGGACTCAGACTTGATACCTTTTGGCTGTTCCAGGGTAGGTTATCTCTTCATTGTATATCTCACAAGGAGGCGAATGTCTGATGCTTTTTATTTCTTTACTTGTTTTATAATTTTGTATAGGTAATAGACTAATAGGATTGATGTTAGATCTTTTTCTTCTCTTTTCCATTTCCTTGTTTGGGGTATATTCTCAACCAAGATCCCAACTGTTTTTTATTTCAGATTATTTTCAAAATGGACAAGTTTGGACAGGGTGTTCAGTACCAAAGTTCAATGTTAGGACGGAATAAAGAACTTGATTTTACTGGTTTCACGAAACAAATGTTACTAGAGATGTGCATTTTGAGTGGTTGTGACTACCTGCAGTCATTACCAGGAATGGGCTTGAAACGAGCTTATTCACTTGTTCAAAAGTTTAAAAGCTATGAAAAGGTAATTGATACTTCACGCATATGCGCATATTTTTGCCATTTATCCTATATCATGAGTATTTTTATATGATTAGGTAATTGGTACTTTTCGCACTACTTTTTTATGTACTTCTCTTATACTCAAGTGAATAACAAAAGGTGATAGATCCCTCTACTTTTTCTTGAAATTGGTGATGAGCTAAGAGTGGTCACCTTGCCATACCAAAAAATGTAGTATACCTTGCACTATTCATCTTCTAAATATTCTGTGTTCTTACCCACTGCTCGTTCATAGTCAGCTACGTATGGCAGTCTTAAACAAAGGTTGGAGAAGCAATCTCAACTAAACAGCAATTTGGGCTAATTATCCAAATTCCATTGATAAAACCAAGTACATTGAAGTGTTCTGTATAGGCATGAGATCACGCTATTTTATTTCTAATCAAATACTAAAATAATAAAACTTATGGACTCTATATTCCCATACTGTTGCCGATCAAATACAAAAGTAAAAGGAACATATAGATTTTACTTCTCAAACAGGTAATTAGAGGAACATAAATTAGAGTTTGTTTCTAAAACAACTCAAATGAAGTAAATTAAAAATGAAAAATTCCTTTCCATCAATTATTCCATCAATTCTTCTATTATATTTCTTGGAAAGCCAATCTCAATCATTTTGTATTAGAAGGAATGATTTCAAGTAAGAATCAAATTCTCAGTCTATCCTGATACAGTGTTACTCTTAGCTGTGCATCTTATGATTGGTGTCTTTTAGATATGTCATGTAAGATCTTATTAATATGATTTGTTGATATTGTTAGATCACATTTTGTATTCCTTGTTAATATTAACTTGATTTGTTGAGAAGTTTCTTGTGATCTCATGTTTTATTTATGAGTACACAAGAGAGAGATCATTCAAAATATGGTCAACTTTTTACTATATTCTACTCTTTAAGTCAATTTGTATTCTGAAGCAAACTGCTCCCCAGATCCAAAGCTTCTCAACCAGATAAATCCTGCCACAGGTTAGGCTCTGAGTTTGAGAGCTGTCCAAATTCGTATGAAATACATAATTGGATTTAGCATATAAATTGTACTTGTTTAGACACAGACCTGAACAACCAAAACAAGGCTTGATGACAAGGCTCTGAGATTTTGACTAGAATATTGCCTTGTACTATCTAGTTCCTAAAACTTCAAGGAGCATCATGATTAATTCAATGAGTATGCAATTTGAATTCGAATTAATAAGACCTTGCTGATGTTCTGTTTATTTCAGGTAATCAAACACTTGTGGTACAGTGCTTTCTCTGTCCCACCTCATTATGAAGAAAATTTTAAGAAAGCAATGTGGGCGTTTCTGCATCAAAGGGTTTATGATCCTAGAGAAGAAGCAACAGTTCATTTATCTGATATTCCTCCTGACATTGGCGAGGACTTGGATTTTTTGGGCCCATATCCTTGTTCTTCAAAGTATTCCCTTAGCTGCTATATATAAATATCCACACAGGTTGCTACATGTAAATGTATATATATTTATAGTATTTCTTAACAGATCATACATGGCTACCACCAGATGTAGTTAAAGGCATAGCTGAAGGTGATCTTGATCCATTCACAAAGCTGCCGTTCCAGGTATGTTAATGGTTATCTCAAGTGTATGGCAATTAAGAAATTGAGATATATGGTAGTGCCCAGCGATTATTAATATTTATATTCTTCTATTTAATCTTGTCTGAAGCTATATGTTATTAGCATGTATCATTCTTTTGGTAGACTGCTGTCTGAAAGTTATATCCACTACAGTTGTCTTTTAATGCAGGCATCATCCCTGAGCTTCATTGTATCTTTAAAATTCATTGCTCCATTAGCTGATCTTGTTAAATCATGAGGTTTTGAAAACACGGTGCTAAGCTTTTACGTATATGATTACATCAATTTATCATTTGACATGTAGTTTTTGTATATGAACGCGTTAGTGTTTATCACATTGCTGCTTCACATGTCATATGGTTTGGTCTCACCTTTAGTTATAATTGCATATTCTATCATGTAAATGAATCAAGCTACAGTCAGCTTCTTAGCTTGGTAGAATGAAGATTTCATTTTTTTAAGTGCTCTCTTTAAAGATGTGTTTGTGCTTTTTCTGATGTTTTACCATGTGTTCGATACACCGTGCTAAGACAATGGTGGTTGGCTTTTCAGTTGAAATACAAGACATCAACAGCATTATTTTTCTAGTGCATGCTAGTCATATGGTTGACCTGGCATGGTCTGAAATAACATCTTTAGAATCATATTAGGAAGAATATGTCTTGTGAAACTTCCTTTAACATTAAGTTTTCTTCAGCTAAATACATGCCACGCTAGAAGTATATTTCCAACAAGATGCATTTTGTTGGAAAGAGATGGTTAGGCACCACAATTGAAAGAAAAAAAAGTTGCAGCCCCCACACACCAAAAGTTAATGTTAGGCACTGTTGTTGAAAACAGAGAAAAGAAAAATAATATAAAAATGAAAATGGTGGATTTAGTTGCTTATAAATAGAGTTGATCATAGACACAATAAACACAATAACAAATTCCAATCTCCACATATAGAAAAGTGAGAGAAGAAAATAGAGAGAGTTTCTCCTTGCAATGAGAGATTGTAACTCCAAAAATTTTTCCTCATAGTGGATTCTTCTACTCTTGCTCGTGGCTTTTTCGGCAAATTTATTTAGGGGATTTTCCACGTAAAACTTTGTGCGTTCAATTCATTATTTTTGCACTAATTTTCGCTGTTACCCTGCTCTATTGGGTCCCGGTTTGTCCAACAAATAGTATTAGAGCCTAGCTTATGGTGCATGTATTTACTTATCGTACGCTCTATGGCTACCATCAAAGGTGGATCCTCCACATTAGAAAATAAGTAAGATTATCATTTATTCTTTGAAGACATTGGGCACTATTCACAAGTACACGTACTGTTCATGAGTATGGTTACTTTTCACGAGGGAAGTTACTGTTCACATAAGCAGTAGAAGTTACTATTCATGATAGAAGAAATGGTGGCGAAGTTCAAGATTGAAAAAGTCAACGGGAGTAATTTTTTATTGTGGAAGTTGAAGATAAATGCTATTTTGAGAAAAAATAATTGTCTAGCGGCCATTGATGCAAGACCGAAAGACATCACAAATAATAAGAAGTCAAACGAGATGGACGAAAATGTTATTGTAAATCTTCATCTGGCATTAGCAGATGGGGTTCTGTCAATCATAAAGGAGAAGAAAACAACAAAGAAGATCTGGAATAATCCAACAAACTTATATGAGGCCAAATCATTGCGTAATAAAATCTTCTTAAGAATGAGACTTACACTCTGACGATGGCGGAATCTACATCGATGACCGACCATATCAACACCCTAAACACACTATTCTCTCAACTCAGCGTTGGGACATACAATCGTTGTGAATGAAAGTGCAGAACTTCTACTTCAAAGTCTATCTCACTCGTATGATCAACTCATCATCAATTTAACAAACAACATCCTTACGGACTATCTAGTCTTCGACGATATTGCAGCTGCCGTTCTGGAGGAAGAAAATGGCGCAAGAAAGGAAGACAAGCAAACAAGTTCACAACAAGTGAATGCCTTATTAGTGATGAGAGGAAGATCAACAGAACGTGGCTCTAGTGGGAGTCATACCTATGGTAGATCAAAATTAAGAAGTAAAAAAAATATCAAATGCTATAAATGTGATAAAAGAGGGCACGTAAAATTGGACTGTTGGCAAAATAAGAAGAGCGGCGATAAAAAGTCTTCAGAACCATCAACATTTTAAGGATACGTTGTAAGCACATTAGGCGATATTGAAATTTTATATAGTGGAGCAACAACTGTTGATGAAGGCAGAAAGAACTTTGCTGATGTCGGGCTTTTAGATTCAGCAGCCTCTTGGCACATGACCTCCCGGAAAGAATGATTTCATAAATATAAACTTATCTCAAGGGGGATTTGTATTTATAGGTAATAATCATGCCTTGAAAATTTTTGGTATTAGGACTATCAAAATCAAAATGTTTGATGGTACAATATGCATCATGCAAGATTTACGACATGTAAAAGGCTTGAAGAAGAATCTATTGTCTTTAGGACAAGTGGATGAGCTCGGATGCAAGATACATATAGAAAATAGGATCATGAAAATTGTTAGAGGTGCGCTTGTTGTAATAAAGGGAGAAAAGATAGCTGCAAATTTATACATGCTTAAGGGAGAAATCCTGTAGGAAGCTGATTCATGTGTGGCATCAACTAACCATAGAGAAGAATAAACCATGATATGATACCGTAAACTAGACCACATGTCAGAACGATGCTTGAAGATTCTCTCAGACCAGAAATTACTTCCTGGGCTCAAATTGGCAGCTCTTCTCTTCTACGAGCATTGTGTTATAAGTAAACAGCATCGGTTGAAGTTTAACACATCGAGTTCTAAAAACAAGGCTATTCTAGAACTGATTCATTTTGATGTATGACAAGCACCAGTTAGATCCATGGGAGGAGCAAAATACTTTGTATTCTTTATTGATGATTATTCCAAAAGATGTTGGGTATATCATATTAAGAGGAAGGCAGATGTGTTTTCAGTCTTTAAAGCTTACAAAGCGCAAGTCGAGCTTGAATATAGAAAGAATATTAAGTGCTTGAGGATAGATAATGGAGAAGAATACACAGACGGTGAATTTTTCACATTTTACAAACAAGAAGGTATCAAGAGACAATTCAGAACTTACATATACTCTTCAACAAAATGGAGTGACAGAAGTAGTAAAAATCGCCGAGGCAACTGCAGATGGATAAAGTTTTTTGAGCAGAAGCAGTAAACACTGTTTGCGATGTGATGAATCGATCTCCATCAACTACAATTAAGTTAAAGACACTGATACAGATGTGAACTGGCAAGCCAACTGATTATTCAAACCTCTATATATTTGAAAGTTCGGTGTATGTAATGTACGATGTCTAAGAAATTACAAAGTTGGATTTAAAAGTCAGAAAATACATATTCTTAGGGTATGCTGATGGAGTAAAGGGATATCGCTTGTGGGATCCCACAACCCATAAGGTCATAGTGAGCAACTCGTGTTATCTTTATAAATAAAGAGAAAAGAAAGAAAACAGTTCAAGGAAGGACTCAGAAAATGTAGCTGTGCAGGTAAAAAATGATCCAAATTCTTTTGAAACAACATCGGAGCATGATGTGCAAGAACCAGTCGAGTCCGAGGCTCCAGAAGTTCGAAGGTCAACTCATGAGAAAAGACCACCGACTTGGCACTCGGAGTATATTACGGAGAGTAATGTTGCATACTGTCTTCTAACAAAGGATGGAGAACCATCAACATTCCATGAGGCTATAAATAGCACATATGTATTTTTGTGGATGGTACCAATATAGGAAGAAATTGAAGCTCTCCATAAGAATAAGACTTGGGTAGTTGTGTCACTACCACAATGAAGAAAGACTATTGGAAATAAATAAGTTTGTGAGATCAAGCGAAATGACGACAATTAAGTGGAGCGATATTGTGCTAGATTGGTGGTAAAAGAATATGCTCAGAAAGAAGATATTGACTTTAATAAAATATTTTCTCCTGTAGTTTGACTTACAATAGTCTGAGTAGTCATAGCTATGAGCGCTATATTTGACTTACATCTGGAGCAACTAGATATGAAAACAGTCTTTCTTCATGGATATCTTGAAGAAAAAATTTATATGCTCCAACCAGAAGATTTTAAAGAAAAAGAAAAAGAAAACTTGGTTTGCAAGTTAAACAAATCTCTGCATGGCCTAAAACATACGTCGAGGTGTTGATATTAGAGATTTGCTTCATTCATCATGAGCCTTGGATACAACAGACTTAATTCAGATTTTTGTGAATATTTTAAGAGGTTTGGTGAGAATAACTTTGTTATCTTATTGTTGTATATTAACGACATGTTAGTTGCATGCCCCAACAAAGATGTTATCAAAGAATTGAAGGCACAATTGGCTAGGAAATTTAAAATGAATGATTTAGGCTCTATAAACAAGATTCTAGGGATGCAAATTTATCGAGATAGAATTAATAGGAAGATTTGGCTCTCTTAGAAGAGTTATTTAAATAAAATATTACAGCGCTTCAACATGCAAGATTGCAAGTTAATTTCTACCCACCTCCTATTAATTTTAAGTTATCCTCCAGTATAAGTGCTAGCAATGAAGAAGAGAGGATGGAGATGTCTCGAGTACCGTATGCATCAATAGTGAGAAGTTTAATGTTCACTATGATTTCTACGAGACCAGACATTGCACAAGCAATAGGAGTAGTTAGTCAATTCATGGTGAATCCTGGTAAAGAGCATTGAAATGCTGTAAAGAGGATTTTAAGATACATTAAGGGGACCTCATATGTTGCATTATGTTACGAGGGATCAAAATTTATTGTCAGTGGATATGTTAATTCTGATTATGCAGTTGATCGTGATAAACGTAAATCCACCACAGGCTATGTGTTTGTACTTGCTGGTGGAGCTGTAAGCTGGGTTTTAAAATTACAGTCAGTTGTGGCTATATCAACAACAAATGGAGAATATGTAGTAGCTACACAAGCCGGTAAAGAGGCAATATGGTTGAAAATGATATTGGAGGAACTCAGGCATGAACAAAAGAAGATTTCTCTATTTTGTGACAAAGTGCCTTGCATTTGGCAAAAAATCTAGTTTTTCATTCAAAGACAAAACACATTAGAGTTTAGTATCACTTCATTGGTGAGAAAGTGAAAGAAGAAACAATGGATATGCAGAAAATTCACACTAAAGACAGCCTAGCGGATTTTCTGACAAAGGCAATTAATACTGACAAATTTGTTTGGTGTCGATCCTCTTGTGGTCTGACAGAAACGTAAACAACATGAAAATGGCGAGATAGAAAGAATGATGTGAAGATATGATTGATTTTTCGATCAAATCTTTAAGTGTGAGATTGTTGGAAAGAGATAGTTAGGCACCGCATTTGAAAGAAAAAAAGGAGCAGCCCCTACACACCGAAAGTTAATGTTAGGCACCATTGTTGAAAACAGAGAAAAAATAATATAAAAATAAAAATAGTGGATTTAGCTGCTTATAAATAGAGTTGATCAGAGAAACAATAAACACAATAACAAAATCCAATATCCACATATAGAAAGTGAGAAAAACATAGAGAGATTTTCTCTTTATAAAGAAAGACTGTAACTCTAAAATTTTTTCTTCATAGTGGATTCTTCTATTCTTGCCTATGGTTTTTACCCCAAATTTATCTAAGGTGTTTTCCACGTAAACATTTGTGTGTTCAATTTATTATTTCTGCACTAATTTTCGCTGCGACCCTGTTCTATTGGGTCCTGGTTTGTCCAACATGTTTAACTTCAGCATTTGTCTCACATATGGCCTGTACTTATGTATCCCACTTTTGTGTCATGATCCGAAGGAAAGTTCATCTTTTGATATTTAGAGTGACTTTGCACATATGGAGTTTGTGAGGAAACCTTGCCTCGTTAATTTTCAATACTGGTTCTTCTATCCTTATCCCACCGATGGAAATTCAAGCTCGTACTTTTGTTCTCAAAATTCTCATCACTCACAAGTAAAAACATGGTAATTTGTAATACGGCCTCTTTTAGTCCTTTTCACTACAAAAGCCAAGTAGATGTCTTTATCTAATGATTTACGAGAGGTGGTTTTGTTTCATCTACATGTGCCTAAATTTGCACCTAACTACCACATTTCTATGACAATTTGACTATAGTTTATCACTACAAATTCAGTTGTTCATGGTAGGTAAAGGAAGTTTAGATCTATATCATGCACCTATTTTCTGCACTGGTGGTTAACGTAAACATTTCTTTCTTGGTTCTTCTTTCAATTGTCAGTAGTTAATATCATTTGTCCCCAAATTCTGTTAGAGAAACACCTTACATTGAATTGGATAGGGCCAGAATTAACAGGTCTGTCAAATAGTCTGGTTAGACATGAATATTGAATTTGATTCATGAATTTTCTCAAATCATCCATTGTTTCAACTCTCACATATAAGACGCTTTACTTTGCAGTTCTACAACATACCGAGTCGATCATTATAGACTAGCAAAATCACATCAGTACAATGGTATGCTGGTCTAAGCAATTGCTTGATAATTTACTACAATACCACTCTGCAATAAACTAATTAAATCTAAACAAGGAGGTTATAATCTGTCCTAAAATCATTCCTAGAGGTGTCTGTTTCTGTTATTTTGAATCGATTATTCATCATGACATTGGCACTGAGGTAGTGAGGTGTATGTTCTTCTTGGAATTAATAAAAGGTGGGTGAAACGCAGAACAAAAACATGAATGCAATATAATATTAATGCAATATAATATTGAGTTGTAAAGCTAGAAACAATAGCTTCACTTTATCAGTAAGAGTGTCAGATATCAAGAAACCACATAAAAAAATTGCTGCTGAAATAAGAATGTTTAGATAGATGAGCACGTCAACAGCATTGTGCGGTAGAAAATTGGAAATGAATGAATGTTATAAAAGCAAGGTAGCTTCGAGGATAAGGGATGGATTAATTAATTTGAGACAGTTTGGACAGTAACAAGGATAACTATTGGCCACTTCTATTTAGGAATAATCTGACCATAGATAAATGAGCTCCTTGGACGTGGTGAAGACAAAAGGAACCTGTTGAGGCAGTAAGAAAGGGTGCTATTCTTGCTACTTAATAGAGGACAAGGCTCTCAATGGTGCTGAATAAGTACAAGCTCCGATGTATCACAACCTAAAATTTTGGTACAAAGGGTTTACATCCTTTGTCATCTCTGTAATAAAAATCTTCTTTCTTGTTGAGATCTCCGCTAATCTTTCATTTCATCTCTAACTTATACCCAATACTCTGTAGGAAATGGTAATGAGCTTATTTTGGCTATTCAGTTTATCCACTTGACATTATATTACTATCCCTCCCGATTCTCTTGTCCATTTGCTTTTACAGGTAGAGGCAACATGCAAAGAGGTGGTTCTTGACAAACCTCATTCAGTAAAAGATTCAGTGTTCGCGGCTGGAAAGAAAAGACTAGATTTGCCAGTGCAAAATAATGTTCTAACTAATTACTTCTGTATCCTTTTGATGATCGTTCACTCTCATTAGTGTCAATTTCTATTTATGACAGTCTCGTTGATATAAAGTTAGAAAATCTGTTTTAATTGTTATTTTGGTAAGACACTAATAACATAGATAATTTGTTTGATCTCATCGTAATCGGTAGTCCTGCACTAACCCAAGATAATCACCTAGGTCTCTGCATTTTACTCTCTAATTACTGTAACTGTTCCATATATTTCATTTAAAATATAATGATTCAAATGGCCTGCATAATTCTGAATTATAACATCTGAATCTAGTTGCCTTAGTATCTGTCTCTGTATATCATGTGTAGAATCTGAAACCCTAAAAGGTTTTAGGCCTGCAGGATGCAGTATATGAGATATGAGTCTCAACAGGTATGCCTTCCTGTTGGGCAAATACTAACTAGGTGGTGGTAACTTCCTCAGGATACTTGTTAGTTATAGATTTCATATTTGAGAATAAGTAGTGTAATACCCCAACCCTTGAGAGGGTGATGTGATTAGTATTGATAGA